>QODF01000693.1:59980-85894 GCA_024372805.1 Oostethus manadensis
GGTGGAGCTGGAAGAGGTCGCTGGAGACCGGGACGCCTGGATTTCCCTACTAAGACTGCTGCCTCCGCTACCCGGACCCGGATAAGCGGAAGAAAATGGAATGGAATGGATGTGGGGTAACGTTTAAAGTGCTCCTGAAAAAAGGGACACAAGAACATATAACAGATTGTATGATACTCAATGCGGCCTGCATGTCAAACCGTTTGCCCCCCATGGTCTATGGTGTATTTACATTGTGTGTTCCAAATGTGTTTTTTGGCTGAGCGAATCAGGGAGGTGGTTTGGTTGTGATGACCTCTTGTTGGTTTATGTTGTGTGAGTAAAGGTATAAAAGTCAAACAATCACATAGCAGCTCAGGTTAGACCGGGTTTGGGACTGTTTGTGGGTGGTCCCAAACCATAACGAAAAGTTATCATAGTGTGATCTTTAAATCCCTTTGCTGTATCTTTTATTGGTCCCCATAAATACACATTCAACCTCATTTATGATGATATACAATTAAAAAACTAATATAATTAATAATAAGTAAATATTTTAATTACAAATGAATAGAAATTGAGCTCACCTGATAAGCAGATCTCGCAGGCCGGCAAATTCACAGTGCGCCACGTTTTCAACTATAAAAAAGGGAAAAAATGTAAGGGATTAGTAGCTTTAAAATGTTTAATGTTTTTAAAGTCAGCTGGAATAGGCTCCAGCATATCTGCGACCCTAATGAGGATAAGCAGTATAGAAAATGAATGAATGTATGTTAAAAAAACAATTGAATTAAATTAATGATTATGGTTACCCGTAGCCAATCAAGGCAGTTTAGTCCAATTACCTTTCTAGTAAGGGCCAATCATTTTTAAATATGAACAAAGGTGACGTACATCCTCTGATTAATTTACAATACGTAATTATTTAACCCTAATTCTGACCCTAATTACATCCTCATCATTATGGCGAAAAGGTGCCATCTTTAAAGGAGTTGGGGGTTCGCTTTACGTGGAATTAACGGTGGAAAAGCGTATTGAATTTTGTCCTTACCTTCAATTATTCCCCACTTCGTTTTTCGGCCCAACACTTTGTTTCCGTTCACCTGATGCTCTTTATCGGTCCCCACCACAGCAAAGGGAATGCTTTCCTGGATACACAATACAAGCACGTCTCACTCAGGTTTATATAAAGACCGAAAACATGTCACACAATGATTCCCTGGTCAGTCCTAATGTTTTGGATTGGATTTAGGGTGCACTTACACCAGCCCGCCAGTCCTCATTATGCCGACTCGAGAGAGGAGTGATCACATTTGTTGAAATTACACGTATTTATGATGCACACAAATCTAGGTGAGGCTGAGGGAGCTGGCTGTGGGTTCGGCCTTTGCATCATTTTGAGTCTTTGAAATGGGAATTATGTTGGTTATATTTAATAACTAAAGCAGAGCAATTCAAGTCTATCTTTGCATCGTATCGCACGTGGCTACTTTTCACTGGCGCACGTGCAACAGCGGTCATGCTGCGTGGACCAGCCCTGCACGCTGCACCGGCTCGATGTCACGAGTACACGTGCCCGATGACTAATAACAGGTGAGCACACTACTCAGCAGGCAAAAAAGCAAAACATTGACCAGCCCATCCCTCCAAGTCTCAGGAAGTGAGGCTTACTTTACAACATTGTGCACGGCCGAGCTGGTTGGCATCAGTTACACACGTGCGTTTGCATGGACTCGTGCTGGGCCTGGGCGCGGATCAGAGCACGTGCGCTGGTCAAATCCCGAGCGTGGTCCAATTGTGGTGACACCACACATCATTAACAATCACCAAGTGTACAATCATTACTATGCGACCCTTGTAATATGTAAAGTAAACGTACATTAGGGTAAAGTGTTTATGCATAACCATTCTGTAAGAGTTAGCATGAACAGTTTAAAGTGCTCATGACGCCAAAACACGTGGTAATTTTATTATTTTCTCCATGAAAATGTACACTGAAATGCATATTTCCTACGTTAAATGTGTGCTCGAATGAAGGCCTATTCCCGTGCAGCTTACATGACAATTGTCTGGATATCCCAATGAAAACGGCAACGCAAGGAGCAAGCAACGCAAGCGCTTTGGTGCTGGTCTGGAACCACTGCCACTATTTGACACCACTCGCTCTCACTTTTTTCATTGACGGAAGGCGAGACCTTGAAGAAACAGGAAATGGAGACGCGTGTGTCCCACTGTAGTCGCTTAAGAGAGAGATATGCCGGAGGAGAGAGAAAGGGTAGTAGATGGATCTAAGCTACTCATTTGTTACTTTTACTGTACATCAAATAACCCAATCATATATGACCCAGTTGCGCACAGGCATGTAAAACACCCTTTTGAAAGACCCTAATATGCACACACTTTGGATTTTAAAAACCTGAGTTTACCCCTGGGTTACTCCTTTTCTAACCCGAACATTGGGTCATGCATACAGTATGCCTATCGGGATACCTCTGTTGATAGGAATATTAATTCATGTTTCATTTGAAAGGAAAAACTACTATCTATCTATCTACGGTGTCTGTCTAGCTAGACAGAATAGTGTCAAGTAGCAGTGGTGGGTCAATACCAGCACCGAAGCACAAACAAAGGGGAGTGCAGCGCCCCAAGTTGTTCATTTTCCCCCGTGCTGCTGTTGTTGTGTATTTGCATGCAGGAAAAAGAAGCAGCATTGACACAAACTGATGCAGATGACAATACAAAAAGTCAAAAACGCACAAACTGTCCCGGAAAAGCGTGCCAAGGGTAAATAAGTAAATTCACATTATGTGCAAGATATACAGTACACGATAAATATCCATTTTGGAATAATATGCGTTTTCATGTCAAATTTACATGCAAGCATACATATTTATGTAAGCAATCACAGCCAGTAAAAGAACATCCCTGTTTATTATTATTATGAATGTGCTTTGCAAACTGATACAGTGCCAGCCGACAGTGCTGAAAAGCCAATGCATGCACGTATGGAAGAATACACAATGTATTAATAACTACTCATCGCAACACAATGGCGGTAAATGGTGCTGACTTGTGTACTCAAAAGCACCTGAAGGTACGCACAGGGACGCTGCAACCCGGGTACCGAGGACGGCAAGCAGGTGTACAGCGTGCATTTCCCCCAAACACAAGAAAGGTGACTACATCGCCAGGAACGTATTGGAAAATGCCGGTTTGGGTGTGCATTGTACACTGGTATTGACTGGTAGAACCCTGTTAACATCTGCTTTTAATTGCATTGTTATATTCCATTTTGCAGACTCTGTCAAGGAGCTTGAAGTTAGTGTTGGAGAAGTTTGTTGCAGCAAGGACTATGATGTACTTTCACTTTGTAATTGTTTTTTGCAAACTTAAAAATCTACACCTCCCTTGGCTGAACCCTTGTCAGTGTTAAGGAATGCTCTAAAAACAAAAGCCGTGCTTTTCTCTTTGCCAATAAATCTCATTCTATTTTGGAGCAAACAAAAAGGGGCCCTACAAAAGGGGCTCAGTTCTTACCCGGATCCGGTCGTTGAGAAGGCGCTCCTCTGGGTCCTCATCATATTCTCTCTGGGGGTAAACACGAATCCCATTGGCTGCCAAGTCTTGCCTTATCTGGGAGTGGGTCAAAGGTAAAACACAGGTCAGCTTGAGGGTCTACCACAGGGGTATCAAACTCAATCACACACAGGGCCAAACTAAGAGCCACCTTTAGCTTGCGGGCCAAAATGGACATTTTTTGGGGAAAATATCTATGTTGAAATGTCGACTTTCTGATAGTTTGAGGTCGTGAATGTATCATGACTGCTGATTGGATGAACCAGGAAAAGGGAGAGACGGCTGCAGATATATTACCGTAATTTATGAACTATTAGTGCGCACCGTTATATTAGTTTAAAGCAAAAAAATGTGTACTTAGACAAGCTGTGCATGTCTCCAAGCCACAGGTGCCCACGTCGTAACATTATCAATATTCAGTACACAAAAACTAAACAAACAAAATATTTGTTTAACTTTTGATTCAATAAATGTTATTTTCCCCAAACAGTGTGTCTAATTTACTTCAGTCACCCACTTCTTCACAACAGTCATAATTCTTTCATTACACACTTCGTCAGTCTCTCTTGCTGTCGTTGTTCCATCTTTTCAAAACTCCCAGTGAGGTTTTCAAAATTTGCGGTGGCGCTGTAGCGGCGGAGGTGTAGGGCCTCGAAAGTCACGCCTTGATAAGACAATAATCACAAACTAGAGAAAAAAAGCTGGTGTGCTGTTTATTCAACACAGCATGTGAGGTGGCTCGGGAGTCTGGGGCCGTGTTCAGGGCATGTCCGACCGGTAGGAGACCTCGGGACACTATGCCTCCTAGCTGGCCTAGGAACGCCTCAGGATCCGCTGGGAGGTGCTAGACGAACTGGCCGTGGAGGGGAGTCTGGGCTTCCCTGCTCAAGGGCTGGTTATACTTCCCGCACGAACGTGGCGCGCGTAGTTAGAAAAATGGGGCGGTCCACGCAGCCAAATTTTTCCGCATGGAATGGACCGCACGAGGGGTCGTGGGTGCGAAAATGATGTTGTTTGTCTGCACGGAGCCGCGAGGACCTTGCGGACGCGGCCCGACTCCGGATAAGCCAAGAAAATGAATGGATGCTTTAACATAATGACAAATGACCACAAAATAGAATAAAGGCAATGGCAATAGTACAAAAATAGTATACAATTTAAATTTTGACAGCCATAAAGAAAACACAAATAGCAGTGATGGGATTTGGAGCCCCCTGCAAACTGACAGATTTCTTTTTAATAAAGGTGCAGCGGTACCTAAGTTTGACACATGCGGTCCACGACACGGATGTGGATGGGTGCACCGGTTTTCTCACCCTCTCCTTGAACTCCTGCCGCTCCTCGATAGTTAATGTGTCAGCTTTGGCAATAACAGGCACGATGCTTACTATCTTTCCCAATCTCTTCATGAACTCCACATCAATGGGGCGTAACCTGCAAGCACAGCACATCCATGGTCGTTTTGGACAAGGACCACTGTAATAAGGATGAACGCAAAGACTTGCAATGTGTTGTTAGATGTTTGCAATGGATGACATGTAACCGTACAATCTTATGCAATTTTGAGCTTTTGATTTAAACTGTTATGGAGAACTTTGGTATCCTGTAGCTGATGAGAGTGATGATCAAGAACCAAAGAGTCACTCTAGAGATTTTGGGGATCAAGAACTGCCCAGTTTTCATAGGATTGCGTGTTCTACCCAAGCTTGCGTAGACATAATAGATAAAATAGCGTGTAATAAAATATGTGCCTTGTGATTGACTGGTGATCCGTTCGGGGGGTCCCACCCAAATCAGCCGATTTCCACAGTGGGACCCACATACAGTACATGAAAACTAAGGCATCACAGTAGAGTGAAATCCTGAAAGTGTGACTAGCAAAACCATGTAAATTTGGTTGAAATCCAAATCATGTCATGGTGTCAGGTGGATAGGAAAGTAAACATGCTGCGTTGGCGCAGAGTATTGACCTGTGTCCAGTAGCAGCCAGGAAGTAGATGCAGCAGTGGACTCTTGTGTCTGGTATTCTCCTCTTGCGGTTTACATGCAGTTCTTCTCTCAAATAATTCTCATACTGCTCGTTGATGTATTTCACGATGGGCTCCCAACTTGGGAAGAGCAACACAGAGTGGAAATAAAAATTGATTCGTTAGATTTGTGGTTAGGATCTGCAATGATAAACACCAGACTGTCACCTGAGACCAGGCATGTTCTCTCTGCTGGAGCCCTTTTTTCCATTCATTAAAAACTAAAATGATTCTCTGTCATCAATTCCGCCCAAATATGTTTTGACTGCTGACTTGGCATTTATTTGAGTTCTTGTGGGGTTTATTTCCCGACCTGGTCCCTTGCGACAAGCCCCGCCCCTCCTCAGGCAGCACTGACTGCCAAGGGGCAACCTCGGCAGTGGTTCAAGTTATCCGTAGAAGATACTCGTAATAAAGTAATAAACCCGTGCCAATTAAGCCTGGGTTATGAATTATGGCGCTAACGTACATAACATCACTTTGCTTGCTGAAGTGCTGCCTGTTTGCAATGAATTGCTTGACATTTACAGCAACAAACCAGAAACAGGAGGTCAAACCAAATGCTTCCCTCACCCACAATGCACATCAAGTAACCCATGTGGAACACACAATGTACTTGCACCACACAAACCATGCAAGCAAATGCGTATCCGCTAATATAAATGCACGTATTTTGTGTTCCCCATGTGTTATTTTTGGTTGCACCTTGAGTGAGGTAAATAAGATCGTGTTGGTTTGGGACGTATGCATCAGGGTGTCAATATGAAGCTGATTCAAGGCATACGAAGAACATCTCCTCTAGCAAGGTGAGGTTGAAACGGGCTTTCTGCCAACCAACGGCCTAAATGCTGGGGGTTTCCCAGTAAGTTAAGTGTTTTCTGTGGACACAAAGAGCCCCTGTAAAAGACATTTTTCCTCTCAATGACTTTCTAACCTGGTTGAAGAAAGGTCAAACAAACCCTATTTTTCAAGACTAAAATATGCTTGATGAGAAATCTGATCAATTTCAACAGTTCAAAACAATTTATGGTCATGTATATGAGACAAAATAGGTCAAATGTAGGGGGCAGAAATTTGGATATTTATCAGTGTCTCAACTACTCGCAGATTTTCGCCATTCACTGCTGGTCCAGGAACCCCAGCAGGGATCTACTGCATTGGGGTACTGGGCTTTAGC
Organism: Oostethus manadensis; assembly: GCA_024372805.1. NCBI lineage: Eukaryota > Metazoa > Chordata > Actinopteri > Syngnathiformes > Syngnathidae > Oostethus > Oostethus manadensis. The sequence continues at coordinate 66,740 of QODF01000693.1, forward strand.
TTTCATGCAACATACCAGTTGTCATTGTTGATCTGGTCTCCAAATCCTGGAGTGTCAATCACTGTCAGCTTCATCTTTACCCCCTTCTCTTCGATCACTAGATGGGAATGGACATGCGTATGAGTATGTGCATTACATGCAAAATAATGAAAAATAGTTCTACACATTTCTGTCTGAGCCGAACCGGAATGACTTTTTAGGTTTTGTGATTATTGTCGTATTCATCAAAGAACTTCCCAGAATCAATGCATGCTGGATGGATGCTGAGCAGAGGAGCAAAGGCTATCATTTACGTCCATTGGCATGTTGAGTAAGCACTAAGGAATCTCCTTTCAGCGGAAGCAGGAGAGCAAACATCTGGTACCTGAATCATTAAGATTTTCACTAACCTGCAATGAAGTGCCACATGCACTGTCTAGACTGGTCTGAACGTCAAAAGTGCAGTACACAAAGTATCTTGATTAGGTGAAACATCTACAAGTGTTTGGGAGATTGGCTGGGATAAGCACCTGTCAATCACTTTTCTTTAGCAGCCAATTACATCAACAGAGTCAGTAAACTGTCACGGCTTTGTCATTTCCCACGGATCGACACGCACACTCAAATGAACTAAGCGTATAATGGACTTTACAGTTGCTGGAAGGACACAATTGCACAACTGTATTTCACTTCCAAAAAGTGTTTGGCCTTAAACCACACCGACTTGGGAATGGTTCTAGTCAGTACCTGCAGATATGTAATTCTAGATCTGGAGCTGGAAGGACGTTTCCACCGTTTGGACCAACACAGGAGAGAGGATTTAGCCAAATGTCTAAAAATGTCTATAAATGTCTCTCAGGTTGTCCCTGAAGCAGCGATGGCCAATACTTGGGGGGGGGGGGGGGGAATTTACAGCCTGCAGCTCCTTTTTTATTTACATTCCAAAAATCTAATTACACACAGACATAAAATATATATATAATAATACTATACCAGTGGCAACCATGTTTACATGCAGGACAATACCTCCTAAAAGCTGACAAACATTGTTGTGCACGTTAGCATTGCTTGGAACTTCCTCAATTTGCAGTCTAATTGCACCACATTTGAAGTACTTCACTTTTAACTGCTTATATCTGATGCTTTCGCTATGACTGTCCAGTCATGTGCGAGTCAAGTCGCACTTCCTCAGACTCTTCGTTCACAAGCCTGCCCCTGTTCCGGAAGAAATATCACAGCTGGCTGTCTGTCACATCACTTTGCAATATAGTCACACAATCATTGAATTATGTACAACAAATTAAAATACAGCACGGTATTGCCTTCAGATACCTGTGTGTACTCATTGTAATGTAATAATTCATTTAATTATTCATTCATTCATTTTCTATACCGCATATCCTCATTAGGGTCACGGGGATGCTGGAGCCTATCCCAGCTGGCTTTGGGCGAGAGGCGGGGTACACCCTGGACCGGTCGCCAGTCAATCGCAGGGCACAATTCATTTAATTAATTACATAAAAATATTTAGTGTAATTATTGCATGCGCATAATGTCAATCCACACTTGTTGTTATGACGGCAGAGAAAGACACAATAGCGTCCTCAGAGTAACACGGAGTCTGCTTCTCTTTAATTACTTAATTCTGACCTGAACACATCAGCAGCAGTGCAATTCCACAACACTCCCTCATTGTCACTACACTACACGGAAGCAAGCTGCGTTCAGGGACACGTCACAACGTCTTTATTATGAATGTAAGTGTGGTCTAATTAAACAAAAAGAAAAACAGTGAGGGAATCTACTCTCCAAACGCGTGAAATTACGTGGTGTCTTTGAAAGCAACCCATTATGGCTCATAATAACGCGGTTAAGGTGCGACTCAAATGTTTGAATTTTTCTGTTTGAAGTTTTATGACCTTTCTGACACAACCCTCTGTATGAGGGACGAGATAAAGTCCTAAAAAATAAAAAACACCAACAATGTTCCACTCACTGTATGTAAAGCAAGCTACAGCGATACGGTTATTGTAGCAGCTAACACGAAGAACTACTCAAACTTGACAAGAAAAAGGATTTTCAGACATGTGTGCTATCTTTTAGCTGGATTCATTTGGAGCTGTTCATACAAACCAATAAATGTAAGTCCTGTCCTGCCATTTAACTAAGTACAGTAAAAAAGGGCATATTGTCACAAATAGTTGCAGATGGTGATTAATCGTCGCTTGAAAACTGTGATTAATTTGATTAAAATCTGTAGCAATTCGAAAGCTCATGTTATTATAAGTTACATGCAATTAATTGCATTTTTGTTTAATTAAAAGTGACAAAAATAACATTTAGCCACAGTTATCAATGTTGGTTCATAAAGTCACCCAAAAAATCATAATCCCAAACCCAAAATTAGGGGCCTTTCCCCCCAATAAATCTGCAATATCCACTTTCAAATATTAGAATGTAAAGTGTCTTGGAGACTACAGTATACTGCTTTTATGGTATCAGTGTGTCCATATAAAGTTATGCATTATAAAGTAGAACCCCATCACTCTCGAGCAAGGAAAAGTGATGGTGCGATGCACGCAGACTTCATGACCATATCTGGGCTTTTCACTGCATCGTCGATCTCCTCCACAGCCTGATGTTATGGTTACATTTCTGCACGGCTGAAGCTTTCTTGACAAGTTTGCTTCTGTTGTCTGTAGTTCAGAATGTGTGCTATCGATTTGACGTGTGTTTGCAGACTTTTAGGAAACAGGTGCGTGTGACAGGGAACCTTTTATTCTTTAGTCGCGCAGGCTGCAAAATGCACTCTCAATCCTAAGAGTGTGGCTTGAACCCAGGCAAACAGACCGATACATCAGCTTTGCGTGGGTGTGGACTCACTGTGGCTGACGGACTGCAGCTTGACTGTTTTGGAGAGTTTCTCCTCGTAGGACGGCGTGCAGGACTTCCTGCTGACTTTAGACTTGAAAAGTGTGTTGACTAGTGTAGATTTCCCCAAACCACTTTGACCTGCGGAAACAATACAGATAACATTTTGTTTGGTTGTTATTAATGGCAACACTTCAGTCCTGTATTGTGTCAAGTTGCACAATACATTTTTTTATCCGATGAGGCTCGCTAGTCTAAGAGTACAGATTACCCGTATGCGGTACTTTGATTTTTGTACACCCACTTTTTGCATGATTTGTTTTTCTCTGAAAGTAGTCGCCTAAATTTTGCTCGTTTACTGTTCAGTACTGTGCAGTTATTGTATGGCCCAACATTACACATACCACAAGAGCCTGACAAAGCAACCCAAGCGTCGATGACTTCGTCTTTGTTCGGCTTTTATTGAGTATGGCTGCAAAATAAGCCACTATGGCGCCACAAAGGAAGAAGGTTGAGGCATTAATAAGGATGGCGAGAAACACTATAAAGAACTCAAAACAACGTAAAGGGTATCTTTCCTCTTGTATAGGTATCATGCTGGAGGGTAAAAGACTCTAAAATGTGTATTATGTGTCATTATGTGGCAGGAAATAACAGTCCCTCTTCTTAAAACCACTTCCTCTTTCAAGCTTGAACAAAATAACCACAAATAATCATTTTGGTCAGTTTGTGGACAGCAAGACCAAATAAAACGTCCAGTGGGGGACATTATTAATTGCGCTTCTGCTGGTTTTGTAGGTTCCACTTTGCAATAGACAGATAACAGTCCAGAATTTTTATGGTTGGGTTATTTTATGTTTGGACAGAGAAAAATCAACAACAGATGAATAATATTCACAGAAATAATAATTATATACACTAAATATATTCAATGGAATAAACTCATTCATTCATTTCCTATACCGCTTATCCTCATTAGGGTCGCGGGGATGCTGGAGCCTATCCTGGCTGGCGAGAGGCGGGGTACACCCTGTACTGGTCGCCAGCCAATCGCAGGGCACATATAGACAAACAAACATTCACACTCACATTCATACCGATGGACAATTTAGAGCGGCCAATGAAGCTAACATGCATGTTTTTGGAATGTGGGAGGAAAGCGGAGTACCCGGAGAAAACCCACACACACACGCACGGGGAGAACATGCAAACTCCACACAGAGATGCCCAACGGAGATTTGAACCCTGAACCCTGGATGAGAGGTTAGCACATTGGCCACACAGTCAGGAGATCTGGAAGACCTGGGTTCAAATCTCCGTCGGGCATCTCTGTGTGGAGTTTGCATGTTCTCCCCGTGCGTGTGTGGGTTTTCTCCGGGTACTCCGGTTTCCTCCCACATTCCAAAAACATGCATGTTAGCTTCATTGGCCGCTCTAAATTGTCCATCGGTATGAATGTGAGTGTGAATGTTTGTTGTCTATACTATATGTGCCCTGCGATTGACTGGCGACCAGTCCAGGGTGTACCCCGCCTCCCGCCCAAGGCCAGCTGGGATAGGCTCCAGCATCCCCGCCACCCTAATGAGGATAAGCGGCATAGAAAAAAAAAAAGAATGAATGAAATTCAATAAACCAAATATTTGACACTCACCGACTACCATGATGTTGAGCTCAAAGCCAGCCTTCATGGTCTTGCGCCTCATCTGGTCCAGCACCGCCTCAATGCCCACATAGCCAAACAAGTCGCTGCTACGGATGAAGCTCATCTGCAGTCCTGGCACCGACTGGCACGTCTCTTTCTTCACCTCTATCTCCAGTTCCACCTCTTTCTTCATCTCCCCTTCCTCCATTCCTTTTTCCTTTTGCTTCTCCTCCACCTCGCTATGGGCCTCCACACCATTTGATTCGTTTTCTTTGACGGAATTCTGGGCGTGGGTGCTCTCCAGTTGTTCTTCACTCTTGTTCTCAACAACTTCTCCCACGATGCCGCTCTCCTTCTCCTCTCTCTCTTCCATCTGTGTAGGTCCGTCTGTGCTCAGCTCTCCCCTACTTTCTGTGGTTCAAAGCACAAATGTACACTGGAGATGAGTTCAAAATGTTGGTTGCTGTATAAACTCTATGGATATAATACCGAATACTCCGATGCCAAACATCTATCTTCAAAATACCATCAATAAAATGCACCTGTGTGTTTTTTTTGGTAGAAAATCCTTGTATCTCCAAAATGGGGGCTCCTGCAAAAATGTTTGGGAACCACTGCCATAACCCCACTGCCACCATGGACCACTCCATCCACACTGAACTACACACACACACACACACACACACACACGCACACAGACGTCTAGGTTCACCTGACTAGTGAAGTGTCACAAGTGTTTGTGTGTCGTCTGCTTCTATCGTCTGCTCTGTGATGTAAGAGGATTGATGCTGGTGTGTGTGTGTGTGTGTGTGTGTGGTTACAGGTACTCCCAGTTCCAACTGTGGTGCAGCCATCTCAAACGTGCATGTCTGAAGCACGGGCTTGAGAAGGCATGACTCGATCCAGCAACCTGTTGTTGTGGATTGGGCATCGGCTTGGACTGGACACGGAGAGGTCTGCATCGTTCAATCAGCTAAAAACATCTAAGTTTAGAAGCATTGGAACACGGCTTATCCTCATGAGTAGAGGCAGAGTAAGACGCACAAAGTCCGGGCTTCATGAAGCGCTGACTGATTTAGTATTGGAATAAATCGTGGATGTGCAGTGTGAGCTTGACTACAACAAAACACTCGGTGTGAGGACAGTTGTTTAGTGAATGTATTTATGCTTCACGGATAATGTTTTTCTCGTCAAGTGTTAAGATGCAAGGGCCACAGGGGGGGCCCGGGCGCCAACCGCCGGAACACCCGCCGGGGGCCGGCCAGCTTCGGGTAAGCAGGACAACCGCCCCCGAGCCCAAAAGCCACCCAACCCCCCAAAGCAGGGGCCATACTCAACACCCCGGGCTGGTCCAGGCCGCCCCAGACACAACTGGCGCGGGCCATTGCCTTCCCCGACGCCAGAGGCAGGCGCCCGTAGAGGGCCCATGGGTCTCCCCCCCCTGCCCCCCCAACCCCCGACCGTCCACCCCACCCCCAGTGCTCACACACCCTAGCCCCGGTACCCACACCAAACCCTGTTCCCCCACTCACACATGCCAACACGCATACACCCACACACCTACATTTTCACATATGCACCTGGATGTGCCACCCCCCCAATGCAGCGAGCAGCACCACCGCGAGCTCCCTCGAGACACGGGGGCATACCACCATACCCGGCGGCCGGGAATCCCACAGACACAGCACACGCAGGCACGGTTTCTTTCAGTGGCGCTTGAATGCACCATAGTTGTGTGCTATGAGACGCAAACGTTATTTTTTGGCAACAGTATGGCTAGCTTCAACACTCAAACCGGCCTCTGAACTTGTGGCGGGGCAAACACAAGATAACACATGATTGTAAATTGTTACCGGAATTTAAAAAGTGTGGATTATTTAGATGCGGTCGGAAAAACACCTTCTCAAGCCGACCAGGCTAAAGGCTGCACTGTGACTCTGGCTCACCTTACTTTATCATTAATTAGAGGTGAGGACCTATTTCTTTTATACTTTGAATGTGTTTAAAAATGAATTTTTTGGTCTATGAATTACTCAGGTTTTTTTTTTGCCATTTCCTCGGTGGTCCCAATAGGTAACCACCCTAAAAACTTCAGAGTATAGTATGCATGTCCACATAAATGTAAAACTACATCTAGTCCATACTGTATGATTTTTTTCTGAATGGAAAATCCAAACAAGTGCACACATAGTAGTACACGCGAATAAAAGACAAAGTCAACAATGACATGCACACGAACCCTCTCAGGGAGGCCGTGTAAAGACTTGTAATGTATGTGAAAAGCAAACAGTGTGTCAGATTGGCGGAGACACACTGACACACACACACACACACACACACACTGCAGGGAAAAACTCTGTATTTACTAAAAAAAGGAGTAAACCTGCACGCGCACAAATACACAACGCCTACACGACAAAAATGGATGTTTACATTTTACAGCAGCTAGTTTGGCTTAAACGATCCACACACAGTGTTGTCAAATATGAATGCCAACTTTTAAATGCACACTATGTTGCACTTCTGATACTGACAGAATTTCCCCGAGTCGAGTGACAGTTAAACAAGAGCGTAAAGATAAAAAGATAACACCGTTTTCAAAAAGCCCACACGCTCATATGCTGGATAATCGTACTGGACATCTACTGAATCAACAACATGCTGCGTATTGATCAAATGCTTCCATGCATGCGAGCACAAGTAGTAGAACTCGATGCAATTGCTCCACTTTTGCAAGTAGTCAAGTTATGCGGCACCACAAGAGAAATAATTGCAATAGGACAAGAAATACCCAGTAAAGTCAGCGTAGTTACAGTAGTAGGGCTGTGAACAAGCAATAACATGCCTAAGTAGGCCAATGTTCGGCGTGAGAGCAGTAGAGGCAGGCAGACTCGAGTCCCAGTAGACCGGTCGTTCCCATGTTTATGACAGAATTACTGTAGTTCCGATTCAGAATTTTCTTACCGGTTGATTCAGGAATCGTAAGTTGTCGTCATATGGGTAAAAATAAGTCTGTGATGGACGATGGATTGTAAAAACAGGACAAAATTGACTCCGGAATTGGACTCCAACAAAGACTACAGACTCTACAGGCTACAGACGATGACATCAAGACGCAGGCGCAACTCACGCAACGCATTTCCCCCCAGGCCCTGCAGTCTGACACTCGGCATGAGTTCACACGACGCGGCCTGAGTCATGACATGATTGAACTGGAGTTTCAAGATCATCCATGATCCAATGGTTTGACCAGAACATGATAGCCACTATTGCGCAATACAACTATCATTGAATCAGCTGGGCGGAAATTTGCATCCTCAAAGTACGAAGGACTTACTACCATGAAGCTTCACAGGTCAGATTCTGTGAGATGTATTTTTATACACGACAATACCAGTCACTGTCATGGACGTGGGTTCAGTCCACAATACATTAGATCCTGCTTGTCACTGGGGTGACACCGAATGGCCAAAATGGTGGACTTGAGCAGTCCACAATTAGGTCTTTGTCAAAGACATGGGATGTTAGTAAAATACTTTATATATATTTAGAATCCCTAATGCACTGCCTCGTATCATATCGCTGGCTTGGTGGGCGGTGGAGGTGGCTGGGGACCCCCTGGTTTACATGGCAACCGAATAAAGACTTTGGGAAGTGATGCATCTAATTGGGCAGTGATATTAATGAGGATAAGCGGTATGGAAAATGGATGGATGGATGCCTTAATTAGAAATATAACATTTTATGACCTTCTAAGTACGTTTTTTTAACATTATTAGAGCCCTCTAGACATGAACTAACACCCCTAGTCACCTTTGCACCCGTATTACCCAATTTGTAGACATAATAAATAAGCCATTTCAGACATACATGAGACTCATGCTGTGCGAGTTGCTATAAACGTGTTCCCCAGGGGAACAGAGTGAGTAGTGGGGTCAGGGGTCAGTGTCTGGCGTTCAGAACTGAGTTTTAGCGGGCCGTTTGCAGTTTCAGCTGGAGCAGTAGACCATGTTGTGATTACGGGATTACTGTGCTTGCCGTGAACTTATTCAAACCTGCAATAAAAGCAATAAAACCAGGAATCAAGTCTGATTATTGTGTGCCTCACCAAACATTACAGGAGTGGTTCTCAAATAGTGGGCTGGGCCCCCCTGGGGGCGCGGCGAACTGTCAGGCCGCGACAGGCAGAGACTACTTTCGATGTTGGAGTAAAGCTGCCAATATGACCAAATTTATTATACCCGACATGCCATTTGACTCTTGAATTGACTTCATAACTCTCCATTTTGTTGGATTTTCCTGGTTTTGGTTTCACGTTACGTTTGTACAATGCAGATCAATAAATAGATACTACCGGTTGTCAATAGTATTTCCACAGGGGGACGTGACAGAAAATAACAGAGAACCACTGCTTTACAGCCACATGACTTATACCTAGTGATTTGTGTACTATTTGAGGTAATTCAGCCACTTTTATGCTTGGAAATGCTTCCTTTGATATTGCATAATAAAAGTACTGAACCACAAAACAGTATGCTTTATTCCTGAAAAGCTATGATAGAGTGAAGCCGCTAAATTGGTAACTGGCTCTACTTTCTCTCCTTGTTCATCATCAGGCTCTCCAATCATATCCCACGTCAAGATTCCCGCTATTCCCACACCCGACGCTTTTCTTCTTCTTTCGTCCAGCACTCTACAAACAGCCCGTTACGTGGACCTTCTCACTACCCGGGGCTGGATTTCGCTGTGCTCTCCCCCCCTCACCTTCATGATGCCCAGCTAGACTCCCAGTCTATGTGAATGTGACTCACGTTGGTGTCTGGGGCTCCAGGTTTGATTGCCAGCCCAAGTATTGCTGAGCAAGGCACCAATCTTGCAGCCTAGAAAGTAGCCTTTTGCCTTATGTCAATATTTTTCAGGGTTCAAAATCACCAAGTTTAAAAAAACATACTTGGTGGTCACTTTTGGATTTGCGCTGTTTTTGTCCACAGTTAAGCATAAACGTACATAAAGGTGCTGGATTGGACAGTGCATGTGACTTATGTGCACACTGTCCAACGACCTCACGCTTCCGGAACAACCGTCGTTCCGGGTCAAATACACTCGTAGGACTTTCCTTCCTCAAGCAGATTGTTGGTTACCAGCTGGCAAGAGAATCGAAATGCTCATCCACAGCAAGGAGAAGGCGTTTCTGGCAACGTCCGCCGACTGTCATGATCAGAACAACCGCTTTGTTGAGCAGATTGAGGTATGAGGTAGGCAGCCGGGTGTTAACAGCGGTTTTACGGCTTCTGGGCTTTCATTTCACTTACTTTTTATGGTTTTTACTTTCTGTTGAGTGTTGCTATGCATTACCTGGTTGCAGTCATCATATCCCGTGTTTTGTCCCTTGCCTCACTTGGGACTATTGTCTGCTGGCAGATGGACCGAGATCTATCTATCAGGTGGTTTTGTCTCCCCCCCGTTTGGTCCTGGTCTGCGTTCACACTTAGCCAAACAATTCTTGTTGCATTCTCCAGGCACTGACTCAATGGCATCTGGACTGTAGAAGACCAGGGCTGTCCTACCAAGTCAAACTAATGTTTGTCCCACCCAGTCCTTTGAGCATGAAGTGATGCTCGGATGAGAGGCCAAACGCCTTCCAAGACAACCTGACCAGTCCAGTTGCAATCGATAGCAAAGCAAACAGACTCTAATCCGTTTTAAATGGACGGAAAATGAGAAGTGTGAATGCACTGAAAATCTCTGTATAGATTGCTTGAAAAATATACTTTTTTTTGGTCCTAATTTTGATTGAAGTAAATGCTGGAGCTGTTTTTAGAAAACCTATATTGACAATAATTCCTGGCATAGATAAAAGGGCGGGAAACAAATTCAAAGCAGTCTGCAAGTCTTGCATGCCACAATAAACTTGCTTTAAGGACCGCCTGGTTCAACAGTTTCAGAGAGGCCTGCTGAACAACCCCGTCCCCTCCTCCCTCATTCTGGGCGCCAAAACGGACCGGTCCTGTCAGCTTTCATTGTTAGGCCACAGAGACTGAGTGTACCCCCTGATAACCATGGGGGATGCGAGAAACAAAAAGAAAATTCCTACCTTCAACCAAACATCCCACGTGTGTGATGCTCTAGCGGTTTCCAAAAAGGAGTTTGTTCAAACTCTCCTGTGGTTTTGGGGTTCTTAACTTTCCTTTCAACAAAGTTTGTCCACAACAGCGGTGACGTCCTACACGCTGCCTTTGTATCTTTCCCTCTCCGACCGCCTCATGCTCCCTCTGCCTGTTCCTGATGTGAGGAGAAGTGTGAGGAGCCGGCCAAAGAGAGGGAAGGAGAGTGGGTGTTGGTAGCTAAAAGCAGCACCAGGATCCATTCACATGCAAATAGCCGAGGAGCTTCCACTAATCCCCGTGTGGAGAAGGACGCCTCCCCTTTGCCTTGTCCTCCCCCCTCCTCCCTGTCAGAATCATTTACCCTGTAGTGGTTGACCTTTCTTTCAGTGGACTGAGGTGCACTGCCATACCACCGTTATGACTGGTTTGCCCAATACCTTTAAACTTGCATCTTTAGACACTCACTGTTGTCGCTCTCGCTTATTGCTTCAGATATGCCCCGGGGGCCGCACGGTGGATGAGTGGTTAGCACATTGGCCACACAGTCTGGAAGACCCGGGTTCAAATCTCCGTTGGGCATCTCTGTGTGGAGTTTGCATGTTCTCCCCGTGGGTGTGTGGCTTTTCTCCGGGTACTTTCTCCGGGTTTCCTCCCACATTCCAAAAACATGCATGTTAGCTTCATTGGCCGCTCTAAATTGTCCATTAGAGTGTGAATGTTTGTTTGTCTATATGTGCCCGGCGATTGGCCTGCGACCGGTCCAGGGTGTACCCCGCCTCCCGCCCAAAGCCAGCTGGGATAGGCTCCAGCATCCCCGCCACCCTAATGAGGATAAGCGGCATAGAGAATGAATGAATGAATGAATGTGCCTCGGGTAGGAATATACAGGTGGTCTGAAGAAGTTCTGTTCCTAGGCTTTTGTATTAGTTTGTCTGAATTTATACCTAATTTAATCCCTAGAACACTCAAGCTGCACACAGAATACATGAAGGACATAAGAGAGAACAACTTCTTAGTTTTACCCTTGCAGGCCTTTCTACCTTCTTACAATATTGTTAGATCCAGCCTAGTCACCTCTTCTCCTCCTCCCAGATGTCTTTGCAACAGCGCATGGAATCCATGACGCTTTAGGCATTCATTAGCATTCAATAATCGAATTCCTTAATTGATGGTTGCGACAGTCGATCGGTTGGGACCAAACGAGCGGCCGATATGAGTTATTAGTCTGTCTCCTCCCTCTGAGGGTTCTACGCGGTTTGTTTTCACTTCCACTGTGATGGCTTTCCTTTTCCTTGGCACACTTCCCCTTGGGAGACAGAATGAAAAAGTTAACCACTCAGACACAGACACACACTATGCATTCTTGCCGTTCTAATTAGTTATGAAGGGAATCTCATGTTTAAGGACCAAAACTGCCGTTTTAGTTTATTAAAGAAGCGTGAAACGTCGTAAACCAGGATGTATTCACCTAATTGACCTAATTAAAGTCTAGTGCGGAATTATCATTTGAATGAATAGGATGTGACTATTACTGTGGTATACCTCGAATAGCACAACGACCCCGCCCCCCATCCAGTAAGCATTTAGTCAGTTAAAGTCTGCAATGGGCGTGTCTGCATAAGCTCACATACGTGACATTCTGTTGTAAACCTTCCTCTAGACAAGTGCTCATGTCTGGAGGACCTCATAGCAAGAACCATGCATAAATAAGTAGACACATTATTTCAAGGTGCTTTCAGGCCAACATGTAAAGTTGCAAAAATACGCTGAAGGAAGTGGGGTCGCGGGTATGCTGGAGCCTATCCCAGCTGGCTTTGGGCGGGGTACACCCTGGACTGGTCGCCAGTCAATCGCAGAGCAGACAAACAAACATTCACTCACATTCATACCGATGGAGAGTATGAATAGAGTCACCAATTCACTGAACATGCATGTTTTTGGAATGTGGGAGGAAAGCGGAGTACCCGGAGAAAACCCACACATGCACGGGGAGAACATGCAAACTCCACACAGAGATGCCCGACGGAGATTCGAACCCAGATCTCCTGACTGTGAGGCCAACATGCTACCCACTCACCCACCGTGCAACCCCAAGACTGCTTAATGAACTAAAATACAAATTTAACTGTGAATGGTGTGTAGCATTCTACACTGTACTTACTTACAAAACCAGACAATGGCTGGAACAACAGAGTTTGAATGATTCTTACAACACACACAAAAGTGTTGCAGCTATAACCAATGGCAAGCTAGAACTGAAATCTGAATCCCCGGTGTCACTTCCTGTCTGCCTGCCAGTCAGCTTTCCCAGGGAAATTCCCAGCAACACAGACAAGCATGCGCCTTATGTCTTAAATGGTTTATTTCTGTTATTATGTTTATATTGGCCCATATGAGTTACATTATTTCATGTCAGTAAGGCTCTGAAATTGTTAAAATAAGATATTTTGATGGTTGTATATTGTTTTTTTGATGCTGTGACTACAGTATTTTTTCTTTTATAAATAAGGAATCCTACTTTATGGAAGTTAGGTTATCACGGCTGGGTCTGGAAATAACTAATTGTGGTAAATGAGGGCTTACTTATACTATCACAAAAGGAGTGTTGTCGAGCGATAACGAGGTACATGCTTTTCATCGCAGCTTTGATACCTGCCCTCATGTGGACAGATATTTCTGATATAGTACATAATTAAATACAAAATGAATAAACAATACATGATGCTGATTTTCTATGACTTAAAAAGACAAACACCAGACTCATTTTGAAAATGCCCATGGTAGAAAAGATCTGGCACACGGCCGCACGTATATTTCAGTGAGCGTAAAGGGTCTAAAAACAGGAAGGAGAGAGCTGTTCTTTACCTGGTGTGGAGACACAGCAGTCCGCAGAGGTACGCCACCGGGCAGGATGTCATGTGTGTGTGTGTGTGTGTGTGTGACATTGTGTATGTGTCAGTCAGTGGATGATGCATTTCCGGCTTGTGGCAAAGGGAACGTTTCCTGGTTGAACTTTCTGCTGGCTGCACTCTATTTCACCGCCAACGCACTGAAAACAGTTGGGGTGGGGAGGATCAAATCCAAATATTGAGAGTGTCAACACAAAAGGTAATATTGGTATCGGATCAATGCTAGCACGATCAGACGGATATTTTTCCGGTCTCCTTTTTTATACACCATAGCTGTGTTTCTGCTGCTGCGTTTTTCTAATTCGAAAATGCTGACACTTGAAGTGAACAAAGTAAAAAAATGTAAGTGGAATGTTGTGTATCAACGTGGTGTGAAGGAATTATCAGTAATATTCATAGACAAGGATTAAATAAACTCTTCTTTTCAAACGTGGTGAAAAAGTAACTGCAAATAAACCCCACCATACCATGCACTTAGAGTGTTGTTATATTGTTATTATATATTGTTATGCTTTTGTTGAGTTTTTTGCAGTATTGACAAAAAAAGTAATTTCATTACATTTCCAGGGCTTGCCAATGTAGAGACAGATATTTTATTAATCTCCAAGAGAAATAACCCAGTTTTTACACAACATGCAACCGCGCCTTTTGTCCAGACCTAGAACTGATGCTGGATATCTCCAATTGTTGGGGCCTTAGAGGGGAATTGAACCTGCAGCATCTGCACAAAAGGCAGCACAGGTACCACTACAATACCAGGGAACATATAGTCAGACTGGTCACAACCAAGTTTGTTTGATAGCTTTTTAGCCTAAGCTCTTATACGTCTTGTTCTGGGCTACATGGGTATAAAAATCAGAAAGTCATTCAATGATCTTGAAAAATTCCAGCATCGATATCGGCGATACCGACCTCAAAATTTGCAGTATTGCCCACCCCTGAGTTAAATGAAATGATCTTGATGACAAATGGACTGTCACGATCCGGGTGACAGTTTTGGTTTAGTTCGAGTTGGTATGCCGCCGGCAGAACCCCTCCGGGGGTCGGCCGGGAAGGAGACCTAAGTGATGCCGGCGAGACCCCTCCAGGGGTCGGCCGGGGCCACGACGCAGGCGAGGCCGGCGAGACCCCCCTGGGAGTCGGCCGGGGCGACGACGCAGGCTCCGCCCCGGCCGACCCCCAGAGGGGTCTCGCCGGCATCACTTAGGTCTCCTTCCCGGCCGACCCCCGGAGGGGTTCTGCCGGCGGCAAACCAACTCGAACAAAACCAAAACTGTCACGAGAACACCCGTATCGTGACATGGACAGCACGACTTCAGTGGACATGAAAGTCATCCAAGTAAAAAGAACTAAACGCCAACTAATGTATGTCACGGGCATTTGCTCAGAAATACTGTACACTACATTGACAAAGGTATGCCGACACAATTACTTCATTCATCAATCAAAATTGGGACTAGACTCCTTATGTAATACTTCATCACACCAAATACTTTTTGACCAGTCTAGGCTTCCAACAGTCCGTGACTGTTCCAGTATGACTTTGCTCCGATGCACAAGTAAAGTCCAAAGTGCTCGGATGTGAACTTACACGAACATCTGACCTGAAACCCATCAAACACATTCGTAATGTACCACAACAGAGGCACAGAGTCATGAGCTAAAGATCGTCTTCCCAAACAACGGCTCTATTCTCCTTTTTCATTGTAAGGTAATGAAATGTTAGAAGTGGTCAAACACAAACACACACTTCTATCACTTATGTGTCAATTCAATCCCCCGTCTAGACTCTCACCCAACAATACAATACTGAAGTGTCATTTACAGTAATATGACTCGACCTGGTTGATGACGAGGATTTCACAATACAGGCATTGTAACATTGCACAGTGCCTGCTGAAGTACTGTTGAGCAATCCGTGTAAAAGAAGTGTGTCGGCGTAACCGTCTGTAAGCAGCTCCTTTCGGTAGTAACTTCAAACGAATGTTTTGCAAGGGCCTTAAGCCTGAAGATAAAGACTTTAGTAATTTTTTGTGGACATCAATGATCTTATTTGTATCTATCGGTTGAACTTTTTTCCACCGCAGGTACATTTTTGGCTGTGGAAATAAGGGGCAGTGTCCAGAAGCCTCTCTGAACATACTTATTTGATCAAGTCTTCGCAAACTGTGAAGCGAGGGCTCTGCAACTGCGCACGTAAAATAATCTCTCGTTTGTAAAACATACTCTGAATAAGTTGAAGTTGACAATAAATAAAAAATAATAATAATGTATTGGATTTATTGAATGCCTTCCCTCCTCGGTCACGCAGTGGTGATGGGGAACTACAACACATGTGTGTCCGCATCTGCCCCCGGGGTAGACTGATGGAAACCCGGCTGGCAATTTGCACCTCACCGGCTCTCTGACCACCACCAAACATTAATTCACATTCACAGCATTGAGGGTAACCGCCGCCCACACATTCCTCAACATGTTCATTCCAGGAACATTTGATGCAAAATGGGCAAAAGGGTGTTTGACTTAGTCGCTTTCCCCACCATGCAGCATGGAAAACTTTGTCATACTGCAGTGCAGCAGCAGCATGGGTGTAAAAAAAAAAAAAAATGGAGGCAGCCAAGAGAGGCCGCTCTACTCCTTACTCCTCAAAGAATTGGCACTTGGCGTGTGTCTCACTCACTTCCATAAGCCACCCCCGACTCTTGCACAAATGTTGTCCCGGCAGTGGTATGCAGTTTAGTGGCCAATGAGTAAATTTGAAATGGGTGCGAAGTTTGTGTAAATTGCACGGGCCTACGTGCCAGTTTGCAAAAAAATATGAAATGTTCCTCAATTAATTAATGTGACCTTATGACCTCATTTAGAAGGTCATAAACAGGTTTTCTGTTTTCTGCAAAAACAAGTAAGGAAACCTTCTTCGCGGAATTTCCCCCAGTTGGGTGTGGAACGGCCGTGGGACTGTACTGTAGGAGCGTTTTAGGCCGCTTTGCCATTTATCTCACATTATTGCTCCATTTCTGCCCGTTTATCTGCCTCTTCTACAGTCACCTCAAGTCTGCTGAATGCCGAGAGATGACAGCATTCCAACATCGCCCACATTAAACACTTCCCAGACATCTCACATTCCTGTGCCGCTCCTTCATCCGATACTAAACGGAGCTTCCCATGGTTTAGGTTTCCCGGAATACAATAACAATCTCTGTGAAAAATGCAGCTACCTGGAGAACATATCAAGTATATATGTCTCCAACGTGGTGTGGGATACACACCAGAAAAAGGTTTTTTGTGAATTTGGTGCTGAGTCTGGAAGAGAAACACGAGAAAAAAAGGTGCTTAAAAATAATCCAACCTTCACAGAGTCCTTGACTAGACTGGTACTTTGGAGTGATATGATACACAATGGACACCGCCCCCAAAAATTGTTTGCATACATTCTATTCTACTGTTAGTGTCCAATATGGTGGACCAATTAACGTGTTGTGAAAAAGTGTTTGCACCCTCCCTCGTTTTCGTATATCGCTCTGCATGTTTGTCACACTTTCATAAAATCACTTTAAATATGAGTCAGTGACAGCACAACTGAACACAAAACGCAGTTTTTAAATGAAACATTTTTTTATTTAGAGAAAAAAAAATTCAAAACTACATGGCCCTGTGTGAAAAAGTGATTGCCCCCCCCCATCAGTCTGGAAACGTTTATAAAGCCATTTCTAAAGCTTTTGGACTCCAGTGAACCACACCGACAGCCATTATACACACACGGTAAAAGTATGGAGCAATATATGAACCTTCCCAGGAGTGGCCGGCCAACCAAAATGACCACAAGAGTGCAGCAACAAATCATCCAACAGGTCACAAAAGACCCCACAACAACCCCCAAAGAACTGCAGGCCTCACTTGCCTTAGTTAAGGTCGGTGTTTATGACTCCATCATAAGAAAGCTCACTGATGGCACGGTGCACAAATTAGGAAGACGGTGAGATGAAGGCATCGAGTTATAGTAACAGCTCTTTATGTACACCACACATTGGAATGTTGAACATCAAATAAGCTAACTTTACTTGGCTGTTTCAATTGCGTGAATACGGATGTAAAGTGCAATTTGAGGGGGTTGTGCAATATTTTTGAACACCATCTGCAGTCGAATTTCATAATTGGTGCTGAGGTTGACCTCAGCACATCTGTGGCATTGTGCTGTGTGATCAAACTGCACATTTTGGAGTCGTCTTTTACTATAACCTAAAGCACACCTGCAATAATTATGCGGTTTAATTAGGGTCTCGAAATGCCTCGGTTTTGAGGTGGATGAAGAACAAGCGTAAGGACGGGTGTTTTGTTTTCATTTTGTTTTTGTTTTCACATTATGTAAGTTATACATATATATATATGTTATGTTTATACAGGTGCCCAATCGGTGCGTTTAAAGAGGAAAACCGTGTCTACTAATTTTTAGGATTTTTCCAACATGCAAGATGAACAGAAGAATGATTTATATACTTATAGTTAAGTAATAAATGCACAAATGCAACAATTCAAAACAAATTGTCATAATGATTTCATTATTAATATAGCAAAGCCAGCAGCAATACAGAACAAAGGAAATGTCCCCCCGCCCCAAAAACCACTTTGTGCTTGTACTACTGCTTGGGAACTTCATAATTTCACAAAGTAGTAACAGCAAATCAGGAAGGGACTTTGGTGTCATCTGACTGATGTCATGTGACATCCAAAATGCATCTGGGTTACGGTCTTAATTGAGTCATAGCCCTATTGAACCAAGATAACTGTTCAGTATACATACCAAAAGCGTGCAGTTTTTGTGATCATACCAATTTTTTCTTTTTGCAGTCTGAGCGGTTCTTCACAAGTTCTTTGATTTAGTTGATTCTTATACTACACAGATTTTGCAGAAAGCCAGTAAACATATCCTTCCTACTAACATTCACATGTTTGTTACACAGAGAGAAGGGGGTTATGGGGGGTCTGAGGGGATGTGGTAACTTTAAAATTCAAGAAGTGAGAGCCGCCAGGAAAAGTTTGTGTGTCTGTATGCGGCGTTAAACTTTGGAACAGATTGGGACTACAGCTCAAGCAGAAAGAGGTACTTGAACGTTGCCTTGTGTTTGGGGTACTATTCGCAATCATTACAATAGAAGAGAATACAATAGGTCATTACTCATAACTATGTACGGCAAAGATAACTGTATGGACATTTATTTAATACTGGCTCATGATAATGCATATAAATTATGTAATACGATAACTATTATCACAGTGCATTATATTAATTAATAGAATTGGAATATCAGAACTCATATCACACATGTGTAGTTCATTTATTGCTTATAGAGTGAGGGGGAAAAGTATTTGAACCCCAGCTGATTTTGTAGGTTTGCCACTAACAAAGAAATGATCAGTCTATAATTTCAATGGTAGCTTTATTTGAACACTGAGAGACAACAATGACAAAAAAAATCCAGAAAAATGCGTTTATACATTAATTTGCATTTCCATGAAGGAGATAAGTATTTGATCCCTTTGAAAAACGTGCTTCAGTACTTGGTGGCAAAACCTTTGTTGGCAATCACAGAGGTCAGCCGTTTCTTGTAGTTGGCCACAAGGTTTGCACACATCTCAGGGGGGATTT
>QODF01000693.1:86900-122980 GCA_024372805.1 Oostethus manadensis
AAATTGTCCATCGGTATGAATGTGAGTGTGAATGTTTGTTTGTCTATATGTGCCCTGCGATTGACTGGCGACCAGTCCAGGGTGTACCCCGCCTCTCGCCCGAAGTCTGCTGGGATAGGCTCCAGCATCCCCGTGACCCTAATGAGGATAAGCGGTACAGAAAATGAATGAATGAATTTTAACATGTCATTCGAAATACAGTATGTCCTTGTTTTGAAATGCTGTATCCCATTGTGACCTCTAGATGGGAGTGTTTAGCGTGTGACGTGTTTTGTAGTGACCTTTTACATTTTTTTCCTTGTTATAATAAAAACAAGTGTAAAACAAGGACTGCTGTGACATTTACGCCTGCTAACGTCGGCCTAATTATTCATATTTCATATTGCATTTTATTCCAGGTGCTCGACTCAAGAAATGTGCATATCTGGTGTAATCCCTGACCTCAAAATACATCTCGTTCATTGTAGATGGATATTGGAGAATGTGCTTTTAAAATGATCTTCTGCATGTCCCCTCGGGGGGCTCCGTAGGTTCTCAATAAACGGTGACACCGTCTTTGATCGAGTTAAACAGTGAAACAGTGGCACTTAAATAGCCAATTTTAAGAAGAAGCCGGGACATAGGAGTTTCTAGCCCAAGTTACCGTGCCGATAGCAGCTGCCGCGACAAGAGAGCTACCAGTTTTGTGCAACGGGCAAGTCCAGCTTCCCATTCGACACAGCTCGCTAACCCACTAAACTCATTTTGCAGAACAGCATCGCTGTACACGATTTCCACAAACGGATGGACAAATACACAATACCAGGTCTGGTTCTAGGTTCTTTTTGTTGTTGTCCACTTCTACCGCCTGTTGTTATCGTGTCAGTGGCAGTTTTATCTTCATTCATTTGGTATCGCTTATCCTGTTCAGGGTCATGAATAAGTTGCAGCCCAACCCAGTGGACTTTGGGCAAAACGGTACTCTCAGAACTACAATGTGTTTCTTTGGATTTCTTTTGCAGACTATCAGCTACACACAACATTTTAGCACGATAGTGTGTGGAACATCCCAAAGCAGTGAACCATTTAACGTCTCCCACTGCACGTATGCGGACCCAAAGTGTGAGACTGAATCCAGGTTTGCCCATGCATTCATCTGTGGCGGGCTGCCACGAATAAAATGCCCCATCACAAATAATTTGTAATCATTTCAAAAAATGATTTTTAGTGATGATTTAATAATGATAATGATGGCGGCTACCTGCTACCCTCGCTCACATTCCCACTATAGTGATCTGTTGGAATCGAATGGAGTGTAGTTACGACTCTATCCAGCGGATGGCATCGGTTCTGCCAACCTGGCGATTTTGCTTGATCAGGCGACATTCCACTGTGACGCCACGGCGGTTGAGCTCTCCCTGTTTTGCACAGCGAGATCTAAATGCAGATCTTTCTTAATCATCAGTAAGCCTGGATAAACGTTGGTTGACTGTTCCTCTGTAGGCTGGCTGGGCTATCCCTTAAGAGATCGGGAAGACCCAAGACATCCACTGGCCTTTAAATGCCGAAGAGAAGGACGTTGAGCTGGGCTGCTGCCCATGTGACCCAACCTTGGATAAGCGGAAAAAGATGGACGGACGACTGTTTATATAATAATTGGGGTTGTCAATCGAAAATATTTTGCAATATCTCCATACATAATACAAACTATTTGTAAATATGCAAATATTGTTTCTGATATTCTATTTAATTTATTCTTTTCATTGTATTATACTTATGCTAAATATTTGAGCTACTGTAACCAAGCAATTTCCCTTGTAGATCAATAAAGTCTAAGTTTGAGTAAGTTTTTATCTATAATAAGTAGGGATGTAAATTTCTTTGTGGTAAAGAATTTGATAAGCAACTACTTATGTGAAAGAGATGTAAATATAGAAAATATGGGCTACTATTTTATTAAAAAAAAGAATACACAATTAGAAGTCCCCAATTTTTTTCCCACGTTTTTCATGTTTAATGTGAGCAGCGATTTGTCCCACTGTCCTCGAATGCACCCTTTTCTTCTCGCACGCTTCACAGGTAAGACTTCTATGCAGTATTTTACTTTCACCTCATATTTGCTCCAAAATGCTGATATTTTGTGGGACTGCATAAAGGTAAGAGCTGATGACCTTAATGAGTGGTAATGCGCATATTTGTTGTACACAACCTCAAAAACACATTCCAGACGGTGGTTTTGTATTCATTTAGTGCTTTTAATTTCATGTCGTTACTGTCATAGTTTTGCACAAACCATACTAAATAAGCTCAAAAAGACGGCTAGAACGTACGTGCAATCAATATAATGCTAGTGTCAACGGCATAGTATTAGTTAGCGGCCCAAATAGCTCTCATCAACTCTGCAGGTAACTAACAGCTCCTCGGTTGTTAGTCGGGACACTTCATGCCAGACTCATTGGTCCTACCGTGTGAATGACAAAACAATACCTGCTTTGCAGTAACTTCTCACTTCTCCCAGAGGTGACGCACTTTGTGACAAGTCACAGCGACACACGTAACTTTGTTCTTGTTGAGACAGCCATCTACTGGGGCGTTGAAGCCCATCTTGCCGTTCAAAATACCCTTTCCTTTTGCACGTTTGTTCTCCATATCTGCTCCCGCCGCTAGCGTCACACATATCTGCAGCCCCCGCGGTTCCTCAAACGGTGTGGGCCGACAGATCAAACAGAATTGCGTATAAAAAAAAAGAGTGCCACTAAGGGACACTTCCTTCAACATGTAAAGTCGTGTTGACTTTGGGCAAGAGACTGATGTTTGAACCTCCCCCCCAAAAAATCATACACAAAAACACCAAAAAATTCTGACACTGGAAGTCCCAAACCCGAATAACAAAGGAGGAGGGGTGTGTGAGACCTCATGGTGACTAACCATGAATACAAAAAAAAGAACAAAAAACGAATTCGTTTAATTTATATAAAAAAATCAAGATGTTTTTTATAGACAGGTTCATCATACCCCCGCTACCCTAGTGAGGATTAGCGGCATAGAAAAAAATCATGTTTATGACAGGAAATTGGGGGGGGGGATTGGGGGAGGGTCAATAAGGTTCATTATGTGAGTGGCATGAACGTGCTCCCCAAGTTAGACAAGATTTGGATGCAAGATTCTGAAGATAACTCAAACAAAAACGTTTGATGAGATGGTGGGGCGGCAGGACAGGTCATATGACCACCAAATCCAGTAAATTAGACAAAAATTCATTCTAACTTAAGTTTGGCCCCATGACGCATTACTAGGCAGGTCAGGGTTTCATCATCAAAGCTTGCTTATTAAACAAAGTGCCTGACAAAAATGTTCTGCAATTCATTTCCTGGAAGCAAATGTCCTCAGGGTCACACTGAACCCATGGCTAAAATGTGTTCAGTAATACTTGAGGAGACCAGGAGGGTTAAACTGAAGTATTGCTACTTTGTCTTGATTGATTCATCTGACACCCTGACCTTCCTTGCACTGCCCTAAAGCTTCATTCACCCTTTGACCAACAAATCTTCTGAACCAATGGCTTGATTGATGAACTTGCTTGTGTTCAACACCATAATTACTTAATTGTCAATCATGCAAAAGCGGCTAACTGATCAAAGTACGACTTTACGAGGGCTAATAAGTCATTAGTATTAACAAGCAAACAAATATTAAGTGGTGCTGTGTCATATCCACACGATGGGAATTTGGGATTTGGATCATAATGCATTAAAACACATGCTTTTTTGCATTACTTCAGCAAAACCACAGATCCGTTTTTTAATAATAATGCCTTACGCTTGTTATGCGCTTAACAAAGCCTCTCAAAGTGCTCACACTGAGGTCATTATTCATTCACACCACACTTGGTGATGGTAAGCCACTATGTAGCCACAGCTGCCCCGGGGGCAGACTGACGGAAGCGAGGCTGCCAGTGTGTGCCATCGGCCCCTCCGACCACCACCGATACACACACCGCTTTCATACTAGGCAATCTGGGTGAAGTGCCTTGCCTAAGGACACAAGGAAAGTTAATTTCCCCCCACTGTGGCACCTGGTGGTCTCCTGAGGTCTCCCATCCAAGTACTGACCAGACCCTGCCCTGCTTAGCTTCTGAGATCTTACTGGATCAGGCTTTGACAGGCAGGTTTGGCCACAATTTAATGCACAATTTATTGGTGGCTTTTATGGTTTTCAGTGTATTCAAGTGAAATAGGCATAAGCGAGGCCTCTCGTAGCGTGCCACTGCTGCTGAGGTTGGCGGCAGACAATTTCAAACTTCTTAAAGGATCCTGACAGTTACCAACCAAAAAGTAATGTGGAAGTCGCATAAAAATGTAACTGGCTCAGAGCCAGATGATCCAATTGTCCGTCCATCAAGACATGGGACCATCTTCTGCTCATATGAAGGTTGCATGCAAAAGGGTTATAAGAACAAAAAAATTCTTCCAAGGCCTTGTCTCCTTCTATGCCACAAAATTGCCCATTTAGAATATGCACGAGAGTGCCAAACAGGGACATTGAAAGGTGGAATAAAGTTTCATTCTCCGATGGTAAAAAAATGACAGAGGGTGGTTCAATGATTAATGAAAACATTGGACTTCGTTTTCCCTCGCCCGGGAGCGGGTCACCGTGGCCCACCTCTGGAGCCAGGCCTGGAGGTGGGGCACGATGGCGAACGTCTGGTGGCCGGGCCTGCACCTATGGGGCCCAGTCGGGCACAGCCCAAAAAGGTACTGTGGGTCCCCCCTCCCATGAGCTCACCACTCGGAAAGGCCAAAGGGGTCGGGTGCAAAGAGAGCTGGGTGGCGGCCGGAGGCGGAGACCTTGGCGGTCCGATCCTCGGCTACAGAAGCTAGTTGTCGGTACGTGGAATGTCACCTCTCTGGCGGGGAAGGGGCCTGAGCTGGTGCGTGAGGTGGAGAAATTCCGGCTAGATATAGTCGGACTCACCTCAACGCACAGCAAGGGCTCTGGAACCAGTCCTCTTGAGAGGGGTTATGCGCCAAACAGCAGTTCAGAATACCCGCCCTTTTTGGAGTCCTGAAAGAAGTACTAGAGAGTGCTTCCCTTGTTCAGCTGGGTGACTTCAACGCTCATGTTGGCAGCGACAGTGAGACCTGGTGAGGTGTGATTGGGAGGAACGGCCCCCCTGATCTTAAACCGAGCGGTGTATTGTTATTGGACTTCTGTGCTCGTCACGGATTGTCTATAACAAACACCATGTTCAAGTATAAGGGTGTCCACATGTACACTTGGCACCAGGACACCCCGGGCCGCAGTTCGATGATTTGACTTTGTGGTTATGTCGTAGGAAATGCGGCCACATGTTTTGGACACTCGGGTGAAGAGAGGGGCGGAGCTGTCAACCGATCACCCCCTGGTGGTGAGTTGGTTCCGATGGTGGGAGAAGATGCCGGTCAGACCTGACAGACCCAAACGCATTGTGAGGGTCTGCTGGGAACGTCTGCCAGAGTCCCCTGTCAGAAGGAATATCAACTCCCACCTTCAGGAGAGCTCTTTCCATGTTCCGAGGAAGGCAGCGGACATTGAGTCAGAGTGGGCGATGTTTCGTGCCTCCATTGTTGATGTGGCTAATCAGAGCTGTGGCCGTAAGGTGGTCGGTGCCTGTCGTGGCGGTAATCCCAGAACCTGTTGGTGGACATCAGCGGTGAGGGATGTCGTCAAGCTTAGGAAAGAGTCCTAACAGGCCGTTTTAGCCCATTGGACTCTGGAGGCAGCTGACAGGTTCCGGCAGGCCAAGCGGTCTGCGGCTCTGGCAGTCACTGAGGCAAAAACTCGGACATGGAGGAGTTCAGAGAGGCCATGGAAAACGACTTCCGGATGGCTTCAAAGAGATTTTGGACCACCAACCGTTGTCTCAGGAGGGGGAAGCAGTGCACAGTCAACACCGTGTATGGTGGGTACAGTGTACTGCTGACCTCGACTCGAGATGTTGTGGAGTCAGGAGGTTCACAGTCACAGTCAGGAGGTTCTGGGTTCAAATCTCCGTTGGGCATCTCTGTGTGGAGTTTGCATGTTCTCCCCGTGCGTGTGTGGGTTTTCTCCGGGTACTCCGCTTTCCTCCCACATTCCAAAAACATGCATGTTAGCTTCATTGGCCGCTCTAAATTGTCCATTAGAGTGTGAATGTTTGTTTGTCTATATGTGCCCTGTGATTGACTGGCGACCAGTCCAGGGTGTACCCCGCCCAAAGTCTGCTGGGATAGGCTCCAGCATACCCACTAATGAGGATAAGCGGTATAGAAAATTAATGAATGAATGATTATTATAATATATTATTATAGTATTATATTATTATTATATATATATAATTATATTGTTTTTTCTAGATAGTTATTTAGAAACAAGGATCGACTAACTTGTATTCTGCGATAACTATAAACAAAAAGTTCTTTATTTTGATGGAAGTGCAAACAGACACGCCCACATTGTTGAGTGATAAAAGCTGCACCTTTGTCTTTTCTCGGGTATTTCCTCAAAGTCACAACGTTGATGACCTACTTGGCCAGCTGAGGTTGCTGAGATTTTACTCATGCGCAACATTCCAGGACCCAATCACGACCTGAGGCTAACATCAGTGTTGGACCAGCGGTAAACACAAACACGAACGAAACTCACCTTCAAAGCCTCGCGATATTCCAAATGCACAAGTCCAACGAATAAAGTATCGTTAGGTGGGCAGTGGCCCAGAAAATGTACTCCAGTAAAATAATTAGTCCACATCAAGCCACACATCCTTAAGGACAAATTGATTAGAGCTGCACACGTTGATCATTTCTGTCAAAGATCCCTTCTCTCCCTTGTGCCTTCACCTGTCTTTCCATTCCTTTATTGCAGCCTCATAAAGGATCTTCCTTTTGTGATGTGGAATCACTGCCCCAGTCTGTGATGGCAGCGCCTTAGAAGGTCCACAAGGACTCCCTGCTGATAACAGTATTTTTGTACTTAGAGCACAGAAAACCTGTTGACGAGCTTCCAAGTAAGAGTTTTTAAACATTATTAGAGCCCTCTGGACGCCCCTATAGTCACGTTGGCACTCTTTGACACTGAATGTGTTCCTTATGTTGTCCTTTCGTTCCTTTAGCCATTTTTATTCTTGCAAATGCTTAAATTATGACAAGGATACATAAACATGTGCATATTTTTCAACTTCTAATAGGCTATACTCAACTGCAAAAGAGCGACGACTTATTAATTTATTTTGAAATGCTGTGATTGAGTGAATCTGTGAAAATCCAAATTCACATTTTGGGTGCCTGGAACGGGTTAGTAAGATTTGCATTATTTCTGGTGGGAAAAATTGATTTTAGTCGTGCACGATGTTTCAGTTCGAGTCCGGCTTTCTAGAACCGTATCATCGTTATAAGTCACAGCCGTTCTTTCCTTTGGTGAGTTTTGGTGGCTAACATGAGAACAAAACGTCTCCGGTGCCAAGTCAGAAGCCATTTTACCCGGTAAAGTCCTTCTCCCAACTGCAGTCCCGCAGCTTGTCACTCAGGCGGGTTTGTCAAAGAGGAGCCACGGTGTCCCGGTAATGTCTGCAGTCGGAACTGAAGCCCGCGACTGTAATTAAGCATGAGAGTTTGTCTCACACACCAGCGCCAACGTCTCCACCAAGGATCTGACAATCACACATGACCAAATATGAACACGTTCCCCAACCCTTCGCAAGCAGAGCATCTATTAAAGATGATTCAGCCACTAAAGCTGCTCCCAGTGGTGCTTTACAAGCTTCACCGTTTCCTGTTGATGTGGAGGTAAGTACAGTGTACACACACAGCTCAAACACCAGAGAAACTACCAATGGCAAATGGGTTATCTAACATTTATTGAACCTTTTTCTTGAACTTCTGCTTTCAAGTTCAGAAAAAACTAGGGAACACATCATGTGCAGTCAGGGAAGTCACATTCAAAGCTTTCAGCTTAACTATACAGATGCCCTTCCAGTCTCTGTCGGAGCCTGCAGATAACACTGTGTGACACTCTTAAGGTCAGTGGCCACAAAAGATGGCTGCGGCTTTACCAAACAGAAATCTACCAAGCTGACAAGTTAACCTCTAACTTATTTATACAAAACTTAAGAATAGGTTTGAAGCAGAGTGGAGAAGAAGGACAAAGTAAGAGGCAAAAAAGTACCACTTCCACACCAAGTGGGAGGGGGACGTGTTTTTTTTCTCTCCACAATGTCATGTCGGATTCTTCATCCATGGCTGACTTAATGCAGGTAAAGCCTCAATAGAAGATAGAGACTTACTGACACCTGATATTTTTAAACTAATAAACGCCCTTAGTCAACCATGGAACAGCAACCACTTCTTGATTTATGAATTTTTGCATAACTAGTCTGCAGCTTAATGTCAGTCCTCACATGAAGTTGGCTTTTTCCTGGGATTACATTAGATGTGATCATTAGTTCAAATATAATACTTCCTGATTATTTATGAGCAGTTTGTCACCATGTGGCAGACTGTTCTAGGTGCTCCCTACTATTTAAGTAATAGAAAATAAAGGAGTCTTGGAGGACAGGGTGATAAATCATCTGTTTTGAACCTCCACGAGCCATGCACAGATACTTGAGTCATGCAATCATGCCAACCTCTAAACATTACTCCCCTTGTGGTACAAGAGAACGGAATTTAATATCTCTTCATGGCTTTCATCCTTTTACTCACCCTCCCCATCTTTGCCCGCTCTCTGTCCTGCATTAAGAGGGATTACAAGCCTTTGCTGTGGATCCCTGGGGGCCAAAGACCACATTACAAGGACTTGCTGATGCACATCATGGGAATGACCTTGTCCTGAAATTCAATGGATAAGGGATAATTGTTTGTAATAATGGCAGATATGTAGGTTAGGGCGTGGTGGCCACAAAAAGTACGGACCGGAGATGAAAACCAGTGAATTATATAATTGTAATCTGAGTTCTTTTTTACATGACACATTAACAGTGATTAGCTTCCCTTTGCCTTTGTTTTGTAATTGTTATGGATGTACAGTAATCCCTTGTTAATTGACCCGACCGTGAATTTCCACAACTGTCCTTTCAATACATTACATTTGTATTACAATACTTTATTTATTGAGTGCCAGGAAGCTTTTTAACATCTTGCATGGGTTACATCCGCACCAGCAGGTTATGTTTATGGAAGGGATTTTTGTGGCTGTAATTGTGACAACTACACCAGCTGGAAAAGTAGTGTAAGAGATCCCAGAGTTATAGGAAGTGATAGCGTTTGGCCCAATGAGCTCCAAGGAGTTGGTACATTCCTTTCCCGGTTAACGTTGGTAGCTGAGAAGTGCAAACCACGTTAAAAAAAAGCAAAACATACTACGATTGCACCACCCAGAAGGGAGCTGTACCCCTGTCATGCCCTCTTTAAAATATTTGATGGACTCCTGTAGAGCATGTGTTCCTTCCAACTGGTAAGTGCCAGTTAACAACTCCAACAGCCACATTTGCAACAAAACTGCGTTAGTGGTGTGCCACAAAACGAGCAAAAGACGATGCCATTGTCATCCATCAACACCCACCGCAAATCCAAATGTCACCGCTTCCTGTTTTCCTGTCTGCTTTACACACCAATTTGTACACACCTGGTCCCACGTGAGTGCACCCCTGGTGTCTCCAGATTCTGTGCTGCTCTTGGCCCACAACCAATGATCTCGCAGCATGTGTGTCGAGCTCACAGGTTCCCGCTTTCAATCGGACAGGCCAAAGGGCATCTGCTGTGTGTCGAAATAGCTGAGCAGATTGGAAACAAATTCAGGACCAGCCCGGGTGGAGGGCGCCTTGCGTCTGCACTTTGCCTTCCCGGACACACACCCATTGTCACTCACATGGCGGCCCCTTCAGTTTAGTGCATTCTCTGCAAAATGTCGACGGTTCCACTAAAGCATGTACTGGCCTGTGTCTACCCTGCTGTTTGGCAACCAGCAAAGTGTATGAAGCAAGGATTCCCTTTTGACACACTAAAAGGCAGATTAGGGAGCAGGATTCCTTCAGATCTCAACACAGGGACACTCACATGTCGTAGTCGGTGAAGGAGCCGTTAGCTGTGAATCCTTTGCACTTTTTAATTTGAACCTTTCTTTTTGTTTCATGCAATGCCAGGGAACATGGAGTCAAGTCAACAAGTTACGGGTCTGGTTTTGTTCTGTGATCATGAAACCGATTACGGGAGAATACTAAATGATATCACAGATGATCCCCTGCTTCAGGTCGATCCCCTCAAACGTTTTGTTATTTCCAGCGCGACAGAACGGTAACTCGGGAACCACCACCGTTTGCTTTTTTCCTCATTTCTGTTTCACTAAAACCAGCGAACGGCCTTAGTTTTGCCCTTATATGCCCATTCAGCTTATAAAGTGGTACCTTACTTCACGTTTACCTCTGTCAGCACGTTTTTCGCTTCAAATCTTTGCCAAAAATGCATCCCTGGCGTGCGTTTACCTGCTTGTTTTACAGTCCATTTTAAAGCAACAGCGTTTGTCTATATCAGCGTTGCAGAGCGAGACACAAGGTAACAAACACTTGCACTGCTCTAAAGAGAAAGGCGATGCACCCTGGTGCAAGGGTGCAAGACCGCTAAATTTCACATGGCACACGTCACCTTATGAAGCAGGGGTCGGGAACATTTTTGGCTAAAAGAGCCATGAAAGCCACATATTTGTACAATATTGTACAGCCCCCATATTGTGATGGAAAATGCATGGAGGGATTGAAACGCGTAAATTACATTAACACTTTAATTTCTGTAATGATTTACTTTGAAAAGTCAGCAAAAGAAATGTAAACAAAAATCGTATTATGTTAAGAAATGTCAGAGCCATATGCAGTCATCCAATGAGCCACATCTGGCTCCTGAGCCGTAGGTTTCCTACCCCGTTATAAGGCATCCTCGCCGGCACACTTCTTTGACGTCACTGCCGCCAGCGGTTTTCTTTTTTGTTCATTTTCTATATAAAATGACAACATACATATTTATTGGTTCTAGAACGTTAACATTTGGTATTTTTGCAAAGTGTGGTTGCAGCAGATTATGTGTTTATTTTGTGTCATTTTTTAAATTGATGGTTTTGTGGGGTTTTTCCCCCCATGGATTAATGACATTAAACAATCTATACTGTACATACTGTACAGGAGATCCCTGCTTTTCAAAAGAGTTATATTGCAGGACCATCGATGAATGGCAAAAAAGTCACAAGTAAATGATACGCCCATGCAGATGTCCTTTTTCGGCAGAGGGCTTCCCCCTCCAAACCCTCCTGCTAGCTAAACTTTGACATTTTCCGATTTTGGATCGACATTTGCAATAAAGGTGGCTGTTATTATTACAAGATCCAGAACCATCCTCTTCTCTCTTCATTGTTTACTAGTGGCACAATCCAGGATTATGCCCTAAATACAGCATCTCTGACTTTACACTTTAAACATTTAAAGTATATCATGTATGGGTGCTCTCCACCACAGAATAGGGGTTTTGGGAGATCTTGTGACACTCGTGATGATGTTCCTCGTTTAAGAGGAAGCAGGAAGTCTATCAGACTCTGAGCTACGACATTGCAAGTGTGACTGATAATACACGTAACATGGAAGTGGCAGTGTGTGAGGCAGGATAGGAAGCGCACAGTAAGTGCTTTTTGCCAACTATAAACCTTGCAAGCCAGCCTCCACTTGGTTTTCCCACCATCATTCATTGGCTTAAGATGTGTGACTGCTTTTTTTTGTCAGTGTTCAACAGCTGTTGCAGTGTCCGAGTGGAAGCTGCAGTAATTCTACATTTGATCAAACTTACTTCAGATTTGTCAGATCAGAACACAGTCACTGCTTATGACCTCTATCAAAACATGTGATACTAGCGTGTATTTAGGCAATTCACTACTACCTGGTTTCTCTCCTCTGGTACTGAACCAACATGGGAACTGTAGTTTTTATAGCGCAAACACCTGCAGACTGCAGACAAGCCAATCTGTTTGTCTTTACATAACTACACATCGGCAAACGATTAGCAGTAGCAGCTACAACTGCCGCCAATATTTGATCTTTTAACATTTTATAAGTTTGATTTAGTTTTGCCGCATGATGGGCAAAATTTACCATGATGGCCACACAGTCAGGAGATCTGGAAAATCTGGATTCTAATATCCAGTGGACATCCCTGTGTGGTTTTTGAACGTTCTCCCTGTCTGGGTCAAAGCCTTTAGCCTGACCTGCAGGCTAGCCTAGTGGCTAGCAGGCTAGAGAAGCCATAATACCCACTGCGTGCCTGTAGGAATTCCAGTAATGCCTTATCGTAATAATGTATATTAAGTTCTATTCACTCCACTGCAATTTTTTTGGTTCAGTTCCAAATGTGAAAATGGTAAAAAGTTAATGGTGTTCATTTGTACCTAAATTGTTATTTTGATGTAAAACAATCATTTTTTTGGTGTTGTTTGTGCTGTGGTATAAATATTTAGATACTTGAGCTGTCACAAAAGCAAAAATATTTGTGACAGTCAAAGTTGTGCGTGAAATATATTTTTTAACAAAAAAGTTTTTTTTATCCCTTTTTTAGTCGGGAACGGATATTTTCCTGAAACTCACATATGTTCTACTGCTAAACAAAAAAACGTTTTTTTAATTAACTAAGTTTCTAACGAAAGACGTAATCTTCCTTTGGCAGGTTCCATGTTTAAGTAGCCATAGAACACAATATTCTACGTGCCGTCAAAGGTCAGTCACAACCGTCTAAACTGGCC
This sequence comes from Oostethus manadensis, assembly GCA_024372805.1. Taxonomy (NCBI): domain Eukaryota; kingdom Metazoa; phylum Chordata; class Actinopteri; order Syngnathiformes; family Syngnathidae; genus Oostethus; species Oostethus manadensis. The sequence continues at coordinate 99,666 of QODF01000693.1, forward strand.
GGGACTGAAGGGGTTGTCTTAAGAAAAACGTCTGGGGGTGAATAAGTTAATGAAATAAAAATATGACAAAAGGACGAGGTTCACCGACTCTCTTAGTGCGCATGTGCAAGTTGCGTCACACCCGATTCACTTGACTCATAACGAGTTTCCCATCATTAGTATTCCTAACTGAGCTCTAACCGGTCAGACTGCAGCCAAAGTCGTACGACAACACGACTTGAAAAACGTACTTATTCCTACTAGTAATATTGCTACTGCCACTATGTGCAATACTTGGATTGACAAACCCATCATTCAAAATAGACAAGTGAAACATTGATTTACTTCAACAAATCACAAAATGTGTATGAAAAAGCCCTCTTTTAAATGTTTAAATTATATCGATTTATGACAGACTTACATTGGTGTGAAAAACTATTTGCCCCCTTCCTGACTTTTTATTCCTTTGCATGTTTGTCACACAAAATGTTTCTGATCATCAAACACATTTTAATATTAGTCAAAGATAACACAAGTAAACACAAAATGCAGTTTTTAAATGAATGTTTTTATTATTTAGGGAGAAAAAAATCCAAACCCACATAGCCCTGTGTGAAAAAGTAATTGCCCCTGCACCTAATAACTGCTTGGGCAGCCTTAGCAGCAATAACTGCAATCAAACGTTTGCCATAACTTGCAACAAGTCTTTTACACGCTCTGGAGGAATTTTGGCCCCCTCATCTTTGCAGAATTGTTGTCATTCAGCTTTATTTGAGGCTTTTCTAGCATGAAGCGCCTTCTTAAGGTCATGCCACAGCATCTCCATGGGATTCAGGTCAGGACTTTGACTAGGCCACTCCGAAGTCTTCATTTGGTTTTTCTTCAGCCATTCAGAGGTGGATTTGCTGGTGTGTTTTGGGTCATTGTCCTGCTGCAGCACCCAAGATGGCTTTAGCTTGAGTTGACCAACAGATGGCCGGACATTCTCCTTCAGGATTTTTTGGTAGACAGTAGAATTCATGCTTCCATCTATCCCAGCAAGCCTTCCAGGTCCTGAAGCAGCAAAACCAGCCCAGACCATCACACTACCACCACCATATTTGACTGTTGCTATGAAATGCTGTGTTACTTTTACGCCAGATGGAACGGGACACGCACCTTCCAAAAAGTTCAACTTTTGTCTCGTCAGTCCACAAGATCTTTTCCCAAAAGTCTTGGCAGTCATCGAGATGTTTTTTAGCAAAATTAAGACGAGCCTTAATGTTCTTTTTGCTAAATAGTGGTTTGCGTCTTGGAACTCTGCCATGCAGGCCGTTTTTGCCCAGTCTCTTTCTTATGGTGGAGTCGTGAACACTGACCTTAATTGAGGTAAGTGAGGCCTGCAGTTCTTTAGATGTTGCCCTGGGATCTTTTGTGACCTCTCGGATGAGTTGTCTCTGCGCTCTTGGGGTAATTTGGGGCGGCCGGCCACTCCTGGGAAGGTTCACCACTGTTCCATGTTTTTGCCATTTGTGGATAATGGCTCTCACTGTGGTACTCAGGCCTGGGGGTGGCTACAGAATTTGAACTCAGGTGTGATAAACCAGTTATTTTTTAACAACGGGGGCAATCACTTTTTCACACTGGGCCGTGTAGATTTGGAGTTTCCCCCCCCCCCCAAATAACGTAAACCTTAATTAAAAAACTGCATTTTGTGTTCAATGTTGTTATCCTTGACTGTGTTTTATGAGCAGAAACATTTAAGTGTGACAAACATGCAAAAGAATAACCAGTCAGGAAGGGGGCAAATAGTTTTTCACACCACTGTATGTTCATGTGCCATACGCTCATATTTGTGTAAATGTATTGTTTTACTCATAGCGCAAATCACACCGCTGTGAATGATAATCTGATCAAATTGTGAGGTGGCTATCGAGTCCACCCCCCATCCAACAGTATCTACTTCACCACCTGTTGATGAGTACGGTGATCAGTAGTCTACAGCATACTCTCACAGCTCAAGCTTTACCTTCTTCTGCTTGTCGTGTCATTTCACTGCACTTAAGTGCATCGTTCTTCCTGACATTTCTTTTTCTTCACCTTGCTTTCAAAGAGTAAGTCGGCTTTGAGGAACGGCGTGTGAGTTCTTTTCAGAAACGGTTTTCCAAAGTGAGGTCATTCCAACTGACCCCCGAACCCCGTAAGGACATGTTTGCAACAGTGCGCTGATCAGTGCCGGTCTTTGCATACTTTCCTGCCGACCGACATGTTTGCCGTTCGAGACCATCGTTTCTGGTTTGTGTGCTCATATGGTGGTAAAAGTAGAAAAGCAAGCACAGGAAGAGCTTTCCATGACCCTGCAGCAAACAACTGGACAGGAAAGGAATGGGTCTTGGGGGAGGTCAAACAAAACAATGGTAAAAAGAACATTTCCATGGCCTATAATGCTATCTACATTCATCTTGAAAATCCCTTCATTTCATTTTAGCCCCACTAAAATACCTGAAGTTACAACAAAAACGCTAATCGGACTGTAACACCCAAAGCAGCCTTAAACATCATACTGCAGTAGATGTGGATGGGACTCACACCCACCTCCTCTTTCCTACGTCAAACATCATCACGTTTTGCAATGTAAGCACTTTTACGCCTGGAAGAACATTGTATTTTCATACTCCCTGCGGTTGATATGAAGTTCTGTTGGGAAAGCGGAAAGATGAATCTTGTTATTTGTTTTCATTCATTCGTTTTCTATGCCGCTTATCCTCATTAGGGTCGCGGGGATGCTGGAGCCAAACCCATCTAGCTTTGGGCGGTAGGCGGGGTACACCCTGGACTGGTCGCCAGTCAATCGCAGGGCATGTTATCTGTTTTGTTTTATGAAATTATTCATGACATACAGTATGCTGGCCTCGGATTGCTTCAAGTCCTTGTAGCTTCAATTGGTTTTTTAATTGCCTTGAATTGCCTCAGCAAACATAGTAGGACCATTATTAACACCCAGTGAACACTGTAGACTACTATATGTGGTGACGATGGCTTTGAATGAGTCTTCTGAATGACTTATATATGATATATTTGTATTTTTAGCATTGAACCGTTTTTATGCTTGAAATTGCCAAATTATGGGCAAAAATATGTAAAATATGCTTGAACATGCATATTTTGGACTGATAATATGCTGTACTGAACCACATATCAGCATGATTTATTTATGAATATATATTTTTGAAAAAATGTGATAGAGTGAAGCCGCAGAATTTGAAGCGCAACCCTAACCCTAACCCCGACCCCTAACCCGATTGTACAATGATACAAGCATATCAATGTACATCCATCCCAACCATCCATTTTTGTGCCGCTTATCCTCACTAGGGTCACGGGGGTGTGCTGGAGCCTATCCCAGCTGACTTCAGGGAGGAGGCAATCAATTACAATTACTTTAGCAACACAAATGCACAACTGCTCTGCCCCCTGTGCTAGGGTCCAGCGGTTTGAAACAGAAAAACACAAAAAACATGCAGGTATGCTTTCTGATGGTAGCAGTTTGACTCGGATTTCCGTGATTTCTTATGGGACTTTTGTTTTCCAAGACTTGCTTTCATTATTCGTGCTTAGCCCGATTCTTCCGTCATGTGGCTCTTCTTTTCCTCTGTGTGTTGCTTCTAGAGCAGAGGAGGAGAGAAGGGGAAGGGACACTGGAGGCCACGGGTTTGTGTTGTTTTGATGGCTTAATGGCAACACAGCATCTGAGCGAAGCGTAGCAAAACAATCATTCAAAGCGAGCGCTGTTACAACACACCAGGCTGTTGTCTACAGCCGGAACGCTGATGAAAGCACGGGGGTTCGTGTGAGCGCTAATGAAAGTGGTGCTGAAGACGATTGCGCAATGCAGGAATGTGGTGTACAGACCGCAGCAAGGCTTTTAAGTACGCATACGGACATCATGGTACTGTAAAAGATTAGTGAGGAAAGTTTAGAATCTCCTTACATGACAGAGCAAAACAATACTGACTGCCAAACTAGGGTAAAGTAAGGTAATGTCCACACTAACACAAATAAACTGCATTCAAATGCATACGTTCAGTGTTTAGACAAACCTCCGACCAAAAGAGAGGACGAATGTCCGCCCACATAAAAACACCGTCACGCAAAATTTTGGTCCATCAGACGTCCGAAAAAGCTACCTATTCATCTCAATCCATTACAAAAGGTGTGTCGCTAATGCTTTTCTTGGTCCGAACCTCCTTGACATCATAAACCAGCCCATGATTCTGGGCTGACCTTTCATCTTGCTCAGAATCATCCCTACCCCTTTGTTTTTCTTCCATTTCCCAAGGATTTCCAAGAGTGCTCTCTTTCTCACCGACTTTCCTACTGATGGTCTTTGACCCCATTCCAGCCTTGTGCTCGTCTACAATCTTGTCCCTTTTGGTCTTTTGGTGGAGAGGTTTGAATGGATATGTGTGGCAGGTTCAGGTGAGTAGTACTTTCCCAAAGGAACAGACACAACTGGTCCGTCCGTGGAGGTGAGAATTCTTGCTGTTCGATAGAGGATCAAATACTTACTTCCCGTAATCATACACACATGAAAGTATTTATGTATTTATTTGTGGCTCTTATTCGGGCAGGGTTTTGGGACTAGAGATATCCAATCTAATCAGATACTAATCTAGTTCAATGCCCTGAGAACACAAGGACCTGGATGAATGGGGATGTTGGGAAAGTCCTGCAATCTTCATATCTTCTGTAATCGTTTATGGGGTGAACTTGAAAAAAATCAGCAGGGGTTCACATTTTTTCCACCGTATGTCTGAGAAGAAAAAAATGCTCATATAATCCTCCTTTTGATTTTGTATTATGATTTTATAGATGCCATCTTTTGAACATCACATTACATTTGATGTGATTAAAAGGGCCAAGTTATTGCAGTTTAGGTCCCAGCTCGAAGGAGTTTACGGAGGAAACAACATAATCGTTATCACCTGTCTTCACGGGGATTCATCTTCCCGTTCTTTTATCACTATTTCGTCTCAAAGAAATTGGTTTCCTTCCCTGATGAGTCTGAAGGCAAAATGAAGGGGAATTCCAGACAGGTGCCTTAAAACACGTGCATCCTGCTTGCTAAACCTCAATTAGACTCTCACGTAAACCTGGAGGTATCTCATCTGTCCAAATAAAAGAAGAAGCAGAACCAATAGACCATCACATCTCTGAGAACGGGCTGGTGGGATGTCCGTCGAGCCTTTGGTTTGCGGTATGCTTAACAGCCAAGGATATGTGGTGTGCAACCCAATACTTCTCCCCCACGTCTTGGTGGGTATACTGCAGAGTGAGCTTGGTGGGATAGCGAGGGGTGTTGAGTGTAAAGCGGAGCTTGCATGTACAACCAAGGTGACTGTTTGAAAGCGGCTATATCACCGTGGTAACCTAGGCTAAGCTCATAACCCCGTCCCGACCAGGTTATGTCCTATGAAAGCGTCGCTGTTTCACCCCAGCCTCAGCCCACCCGGGCCGGGCCCGAACCCGGGATTCCCTGCCCAGGGACGGAGCACGCACACGCATACAGACACCGCGGCCTACAAGCTGCGTCGCGACGCCCCGAGCAGGGTGCCCGAGAGGTAAGGGACCCCAGGGATCCAGACACGCAACTCGGGTCCTGAACCGTAGCGAACACGACCATTAGGCAGCATGAAACCCCCCCCGGACAAAAAACTTTTTGGACTTTTTGAAAAGCTTTAAAACACAAACAAGCTGACCAGAGGCCTCTACTGCCATGCAAGTTTTTGATGACATATGTTTGAATAATTGCAGTGGGTGTAGACGAACGTGATAATGTGTAGTGGGCAGTGGGCACAGGAAAAACAATAATATTATAAATAAAATTTTTAAAAAAACCAATAATATTGAGTAATCATAATGCCCAACCCTAATGCGGGTTTAGTCTACGGGAGCACTGCGGGGACAAAAGGAAGGGCCTGCTGCTTAAAGCATCGCAAAATACCAAAACACCAAATCACGGTTGCGCATAATCGTGACCCCAAGACGCAGAGACAGTGCTGGTAAAAATGAGCAGCACAAGCAGGTGCAGGAGTTTTGGTCCAGCAGAGCAAAACCAGATGATGTGGTGCGATGCATAAACGCTCTGCGCAGACGTGCATCAACAGCAGACAAACCGTTAAGCATGAACCAACAAACGACAAACCCGTTCCCCTCACAAAGCCAACTAACTGCAAATGAGGAGCAGCCGTGACTGGCAGCTTCCTCAGAAAGAGCTAAAGGTGACTGAGAACAGCACCAAACAGGAAGCACTACCAAAACGACACAGGCAACCAGGAGAACCGACCTCAAACTTATTCAATCCTAATAATTTATTCTAAACTTAAGAAAAGGTTTAAACGGAGCGGGGAAGAAGAAAAAGTAAGAAGCAAAAAAAAGTTTCCACAAGGAATGGCAAGCAAACTTTTTTTCCACCACATCATGTCGGACAAGCCATGCCTGACCAGGTAATGTAATGTAAGGTAATGTTGCATTAATGTAACATTACTGCCACCTAGTGACCACAATACTCCATATGACTTGTCTTTCAATGTTTTTGAAACAGTGATAATCTATTAATGACGTCTTCAAAAAAGGCAGAACGAGGGAAGGAGCACTCTTGCAGCAGCAAAGTGGCAACTGTATACTTCAAACCAATGCAAACACGGTTGCAACCCCTCAATGCAGGATGGAAGGCTGCCTGAAATTCGAAACAAAGTTTAGTAGAGTAGATGTTGTACATACGTACCGCAATAGATTACTCTCCAGCCATCCATTTTCTACACCGCCTCTCCTCATTAGTCACGGGTAAGCTGGAGCCTTCTCAGCTGACTCCGTGCAAGAGGTGGGAGGTGAAAGGTGTAAAAGTTACGGAAACAATGATCACAAATGATCGAAGATGTTGAGGAGTTGATGGCTGTGTAGATCATGGATCACCAACACGGTGCCCGTCGGCCCCCCGCAGCCGCGTGAGGTGCCCGCAAGCCTGCTTTTCATTTGGATTTTCAGTTACTAATGTGGGAACACTAGAAGAAATGTATTCTGAAGTACAAACCATTTTCGTTTTGCAAAAGTGGCTCTCACAAGAAAAACTTTGGTGACCTCCTCTACTCTCTCTCTCCTCCCCTTCTCCCTCTCCACTCATAGCTATCTACCAACAAGAGACTTCAATAAAGATTGTCCATCCATCCATCCATTTTCTATGGCGCTTATCCTCATTAGGGTCGCGGGGATGCTGGAGCCTATCTCAGCAGGCTTTGGGCGAGAGGCGGGGTACACCCTGGACTGGTCGCCAGTCAATCGCAGGGCACATATAGACAAACAAACATTCACACTCACATTCATACCTATGGACAATTTAGAGTCGCCATTTAACCTAACATGCATGTTTTTGGAATGTGGGGAGAAAACGGAGTACCCGAGATATTAAAAGTGTATTTATTTCTATGTTGCATTGTTTTATACATGTAAAACTACAGTTATTCTCCATTCCATTTTCCTCCGCTTATCTGGGTACGGATCGCGGGTGCAGCAGTTTCAGGTGGAAAGTCCAGACTTCCCGGTCTGCGGCGACCAGTTCCAGTTCCACCAGGAGGACACCAAGGCGTTCCCAGGCCAGCTGTGAGACATAGTCCCTCCAGCGTGTCCTAGGTTTTCCCTGGGGTCTTCTCCCAGCTGGGCATGCCCAGAAACACCAAGGACCATCACCAGGGACGCGCCCGGGAGGATTCCGGACTAGATGCCTGAGCCACCTTAACTGGGTCCTCTCGATGTGAAGGAGCAGGAGCAGCGGCTCTACTCTGAGCTCCGCGATCTCGTTCTTTCTGTCATGATCCATAACTAATGATGATACGTGAGGGTGGGAACGTAGATCGATCTTGCCTTCTGGCTCAGCTCTCTCACCACGACGGTCCGGTAAAGCGACTGCATTACTGCTGACGCTGTCGCTGGACCTCACGCTCCAACCGTCCCCGAGACACTTAAACTCCTCCACCTGAGACAAGACCTCACTCCCAACCCGGAGGGTAAAATTTTTTCCGACTGAGAACCATGGCCTCAGATTTGGAGGTGCTGAGTCTCATCCCAGAAGCTTCACACTCAGCTGCAAACTGCTCCAGTAAACGCTGAAGGTCACAGCCTGATGAGGCCGTAAGGACCACATCGTCTGCAAATAGCAGAGACGAGATCCTAAGGTCACCAAGCTAGGCCAACGTTCACCGGAAACAAGCTGGACTTACTGCTGGCAATGCCAACCAGACTCCTGCTTCGATTGTACAAGAACCGAATGGCACGTAGTAGCGGGCCACCAATCCCGTACTCCCGGAGCACCCCCCACAGGACACCACGAGGGACACGGTCCAATGCCTTTTCCAGGTCTACAAAGCACATGTAGACCGGTTGGGCAAACTCCCACATACCCTCCAGTACCCTTGCAAGGGTGTAGAGCTGGTCCAGTGTTCCGCGACCGGGAAGAAAACCACATTGGAGCTCCAGTAACCGAGGTTCGACAGTTATTCTTTATAAAATATATATATATTTGAATATTTTGTTTTTTGTGCGTTTTGCTTTTTGTCTGATTGACCATAAACCTTCCCAGTAACTATTGTGGGTGTTAGTAGCAACCATTTTTTATTGAAAAATGTAGGATTGTGCAATACTAGCTTTTATGGCGATATTGTCAAACACTCAAATTCCCATTCCGATATCAACCGATGCCAATACATCACAAATCTCCTGTCATGGAAATAACATTTCTGTCGTGAAGCCTATGGATGCAGCATCAGCAATTAGCTTCTCGGCGTGGCTGTAAACAACATTGTACAACATCTGAGAAATACTTGTCTTGTCTGTTCTAAGATCAAATCAAGCGACTTGCAAGGAAGTGAACATTCAAGCCATCGGCACCTTCTGTTATCATGGGCAATGTGAACACACTACCAAACGAGATCGACAAGCTGGCTGCGGTGACATAGAATGTCAAGACCTTCAGGGAGTGCAGCTGATAGCGCTTCACTGAAAAATGGCCGAAAGCTTCCATCCCAGATGCTAACGTGGAGCTTGCGGGCTCCAGCACAGTCAGAGCGGACAGGGATGTGAGGCTGCACTGCATGTGAACTAATGCTGGCATCCTCCTGAGCATGTGAACATGAAAATGTCCATCTAAAGGGAATTATTCAACATCTTCACTATGGGGAAAATCCTGATACCGATATTTACCAACATTAAATTTTTATGTCAATATCAGGCCGATTATATCAGTGGACTGATAAAAACAAAGTGTAATTTTTGGCAACAGTGGAAGCCATCATACTATACTGGTACGTGCTCTGTGGTTTCTAATTATGGCAAGCTGAATATCAAAATAAAGGCAGTGGACATGGATGTCAAAAACAAAACCTGTGGGTAAATTTCAATATGAAAAGGTAATTCAATAACATTTTCATCAAGTATGTGGTTAAACTGAGTTCACTTTTCCAGCTCCAATACATTGTTGATCTTTACTCTCTGACATTCTCCTCAATGGACACTAATCCCATCTGTGAGAGACGACTGCTTTTGTAGCCTCTAGTCTCTCAACCCAGACGTAGACGGCGGGCTCTCCTGATGCAGTGTGCCAAGGAAAATGGGAACGAAAAGTGAGGTGAAATTGCACGTTGTAAAATGCTCAGAAACTCAAACATTACAATAAATAAATGATAATAATAAAGATGGTATCTTTGAAAGGATCAGCTCCTATGACGTTGACAGTGATAACTAAGCAGCATCGTGATGTCATTCTTGAGAGGTCCTCCTCGCCACAAGTCTCTCCCTCCTTTGCAACGCCCCTAACCAGTGTGCGCGCTAACCACAGGGATAAAAGCGAGGAGTTCTCGTTGTTAGTTTCATTTCATTCTTTTATCAAATCTTTTCATTACTGCACAGTGGGAGTGACCGGGCTGTTATTTTAGGTAGAATTTAGGAAGAGGTTCCGACTTACAAACACAACTTACATCGCCGTTGCAGGAACGGAACGGGTAGACAAAACCATTTTGATGGGTGTGGCACCTGACTCACCCGCCTAACTCAACTTGTTTTTCCTTGGCCGACACGGTAGAAGTTCTCTGTCAACATTTGGTAAACAGAGCTAAGTACTCAGACACACACACACACACACACTAGCGGTAAAGAAAATGGATGGATGGATGGACATGACCCAAAGCCGTTCTTAACAACTAGTGAAGTTGCTGTAATCTGCACTTTTGGTGTTTTATTTAGTTGACTTTTATAGCAACTATGGAAAGTATAACTATATGTCCTACCTTTGTGTTTCTTCTCGCTGTATCCCCATGTTGGCATCAGGGCAGCCTCTGCAGGAGAACCACATTCAGAAGTGGGATGTTGGATGACAGGTGCTGGAGTTGTGTAAGCGATGGCAGGCTGGGAGAAGGAGGCAATCCTCTGTAAGATTGAGTCCACACTATCTCCGACATCACCAGGGCCATTTCCCAAGGAGCCAACATAACTTGGGCTGGAAGGGCTAGAAGGGGTGGGGACCACCTGAACAACTTGAGGCCTGGAGATGCCTTCCAACTTCAAGGTACGGGACGGAGAAAGGGGCACTGGTGAGCATCGCACTTGCAAAACAGGCACACCGCCCTGGTCAAGAGTTGAATGTGGTGAGAAAGGTAAAAATGGATGGTGAAGGGAGAGCGGTGGGGTATCAGATGAACTGCCAAGGCTGCTGAGGGAAGCTGACGGGCTTGTCGTTGATTGTGAGTTGGTGTGGTGCTGAAGGCTTCCTATGCTCCTTGGAGGAGGCTTTGGGGGGTTGGGACTAATGGCTCCTCTGTGAACCTTAGCAGGGGAAGTGCCAGATGTAGTGTTCACCAAGCTGTCCAGGTCTAAGGGAAACTTACTGAGACGTGGAGCCTTGATCTGAGGAATCTGTGGGCAAAGATGCCGCTGATTCTTGGAGCCACAGCAGCCTTCATCCCCAAGGGAATTGGAATTTTTAAGTCCGGCATTCCAGGTTGGGTTAGCATTGGGATACCTCAAACCTGGAGAAACCTTGTCTCCACCTCTTTGCATACCCAGCATTCCACCTCCTCCATCTCGGACTTGAATATCAAGGCTAGGCATGGAGCCATGATTCATCCCATGAGGATCTTCCCCCAACATCACCTCTGTCCCTTGGTTCACATCAGAGTGAAACACAGTCCCATGAGAGGAGAACTTCTTCAAGTTGTGGTTCCTACCCAAGTTGGCTTCTCCTTGTAATTGTAGCTGTGATAAATGGGGCTGGGCTCGGTGGTACTCACCCTGGAGTAGAGGACTGGCATATGAGGACACCTTGTTGGGATTGAGAGAACCTCCACCCACTCCAGAGTACTCAAGGCTAGACGTGGAACTATGAAGACTATCATTGTCACTTCCTGGTCCTGGCAACACGGAAAACCCATTGTTGGGATTCACTCTGCTCTGAAAGGATGCAGCTCTGGTCACTGAAGAGCTGCTGTTGTGAGGGGCTGATTTGTTCATGGTTCCCCGATTGAAGGACATGCTACTGACCACTGTGCGGGACTTGAATACTGGGCTGGGATTAGAACTTTGGCTGATATGGGTGTGGTACCCAGCGGGGCTGAGGTTGTTGTTGTTGAAAGGTAAAGAGGTGGACTGGCCATCACCACGCTCCTCAGGGGCCTTGTTGTGGCTGATGAAGTAATGGGAACTTGAAGGAGAGACGGGGTAAGAGGGAGAAGATGCTGATGAGAAGGAGGGTATGTCATCTACATCTTCAATGTCGAAGGATCTCTTCAGGGCTGCAAATGGAAACAAAGAATGGAATTTGTTAGTAATGTAAATACAAAATCTGGAAATATAAGAGTGAATAATCCAATGCAGTGATAACTAGATGAAATTTGAATATGTGATTGCCTGATGTTGGCTCAGTAATGCTGAAATTGTGAGGTATAACACAAAAGTTGCCATTTTTGGCTGTCCAACAAGTACATTAAACCTTACACACCATTGAAGAGGTTCCATCTACTATCTAGCTATCAAGGGAACGTGCACTAAAACTACTTACAGAGAAAAACACAATTTCCCATAGAATGAAGTTCTTAGGCTTTCCTGCTGTTTGTATTGTACTTTTAGTCTCTTCGCATATTATAATATTTAATTTCCCCCCTCTCTTCGGCTTTGTCAGGCTTGGATGAGCCTTGACATTTGCCTTTGTATGGTAACGGAGTCCCTTTTCTCTGCTGAACACAAGCACTCTTCCTTCGTACCGCAAACAGAGTAGATTGAGGCTGGAGCTTAACTCTTTGTGGGGTTTCGCGTTGCAAAAACCCAACCGATGACTGTAACATGACACACCACATGCATGAGGGCACGGACGGGTGGATTCTCCGGTTGTACTGTAAGAAAAACTAAAATGTCCTAAGCCGTAACTTATTGACTGGTGAAGCGGTGAACATTTAAACATTCATGGTCTGATGTGCACCTGCAACTGATGTTTATGCAGCGCAGTGCATTGGAGAGACCAAACAACCCACACACAAATGCATGGCACAGCATGTGGCAGTTTCTTTGGGCAGTCGGCAGTTCATTTGCATCTCATAGAGAGGGAGCATTACTTTGGGGACAATGATGTCCAAATTCCAGACAGGGAGCCTCACTGGTTTGAAGGAATATTGATGGAAGCCATATTTGTCCAAGTCAAAAGACCCTCCCAAACAGTGTAGCGGTTTGTGTCTACTTGCAACAATGTCCGGACATCTCTCCGACTAGAACTGTTTCATTCAACGGGAAGAGTGGCCACGGTTCGTCAGGCAAGCGAACAACATACTGCTATCCAAGATGGTCGATAACAGTATACAGCAACCGGGACATGAATAGAGGAACTCTGAACCAGACACGTGCAACTGAAGAAACCCCTGAAGAAGCCTTTTGGACGGAAGGTAAAATGTCATCCGCAAACAAGAAGAGTCCAGTTGCCTCAATTCAACCTTTGTACGTCATCATGACCCGGATGACCGAACCTGCAGACCAATTGCAAGGGTTTCAAACGTTTGTGGTTTCTCGCTAAAAAATGCTTGTATAAATGAGCTACATTATGCAGTTCTGTTTTTCAAAAGGGTCTCGTGTAAACGGGCCTCGTGACACACACATGTAAACCATCAGAAAAAACACAAAGCAGGGCATTTACTCTTAAGGTGAGGCAAGTGTGTGTGCGTGTGTGTGTGTGTGCAGCCATACCACTAATCCTAGAAAGCTAAGATATTATTACAGAACCGGTCATGTATATTTAAGACTCAGAATGAGTCTCTATAGTTTGCACAACCAAACCATTGATCTCACACTTAAGTCCGCTGTACAGTAAAAGAAGTGCGCATTTGTGGCACAAACACAGAGATTGACTTTAGTTAGTTTATGTTAGCATGCTGAGTGTGTTTCATCCATGAGCTGTTCATTAATCTGAGCTGAATGCATTTTTATGTCCAATCGGTGTTTTTTCTACCAGGCCTTCAGGTTGGGTATCGTATAGACATTATCCGAGACCAAAAGCCAAATTGGTACTTTTGATAGGGTGCTGGTACTTAATACATACACGTTGTATTTTGTCACATGCACATTGTAATTGAAATACTTCAATAATATAATAATTAAAATAAATACAACTCTGCACTCTTGTGTGCATCATCAATAATGTGCGATACCATTGATTTCTTTTCCAATTTGATACGGAGTCAAGTTTAGGCTCGTATCAGAGATACTGATGACAATACTTTGTGCAAATGTACTGTACATAACAAGGCAAGTACAGTCCATGTTCAAAAGTGGTGAATTTGACAAAATAAAGAATATAAGACATCAGAATTACTTAAATTTAAACAACTGCATATCATGTAGACGAGGTTTTCAATGTTTTGTAACTCCTGTTAATCATATATCTCATATTACCTCAAAGGACTGAAGTATCAAAGCATCAATATTTTTTTATTTGACAGCTAATTTTATAGCCTAAAGATCTGGTATCGGCGGTGTCAATATTTCAGTATTGATCCACACATCACCGCCCACGACAGAGAACGAGTGGAGAGCTGCGTGTGCTTTCAGGTTAAGGTCGATCACTCCAGCAGTTTGTGCGCAGGTTTGCCAGTGGATGGTGGTGACTTGGAGCAGTGTTGGGAGGTTTGGGATTGGGATTGGTGCGTGCTGGGGAGGACGGCACGGGTTGTGATGCTGGTTGCGACAACAAAAGAAGCAGAAAGACTAGCGGCGTGCGGGCTGAGAGAATTGTGGGGCTGTTCAGTTCCAAAACGTGAAGAGGCTTTAAGAGGTTTTAGTTCCTAGGAAGAGGACAAGGACACCAAAGAATGACTTTTCTAAGTTTCCTTCAGATCTTTTCAGATTAAATAGCCATGCGCTCGATAGTCTGGAAATGATGGTAATGCATTACACAAATTCACACCAAATGTGTGTAAAATGATGCATAAGTCCATACATTCTGCACAGGAATTGTGCACTAATACACAATGAAGGCGATGTTAAGACTACGATGGATTAATCAAACAAAATGAAGTTAGTGTAGACACCGGCTTGTGTTGAGTCTGGTAGTCGGATGGGTCTTAAAGTCACTGCACCTCATTTTTGTCTAATTTCAGTTACGCTAAATTACCAGTCATTTCAAAACAATAGTAACTATTAAATAGGCAATAAAATTAGGTATTGTTAGCTGCTTGGTTTTTCTTCCTATGATTGTTAACGATTACGTTGACAGGGCCATTACGAGTACCGAGTTTGTGCATGCGTCTCTACCGGGCGTGTGCCCCCCCGATGAAACGACCCGCACCCCCCAAAAAGGTCAAGTTGTTTAGTTGTATCTTCTAATAAATAATATGAGATCACAGCAGAACCCATTTAAGGATACCTTAAATAGATAGCACAGGTCTATACATTGCTTTGTACTGTACAAAGGTAATAATCCTATTCATCCAAGACATGGAGATAAAACAGGAATGATTCCAGTGTGGCAAAGCCCAGCTTTTCTGTGCTAATTTGGCAAAGTAATCGGACTGACACAAATAAAAAGAAGTACAAAAATAATCAACGGTTGCATCATGGCTGCACACACACACACGCACACACACCAAAGTCCAAATCCAGTTCCTTCCTGAGAAGACTCACGGCCTCGGAAGGCTCCGGGCAGACTGGGATGTCTGGGCGTGTGTGCTGGGCGTTGTGTGAACTGCGATGGCTGAGACTACAAGAATGAGCCTGCCCTCTGTACTAAAGATAAGAAGTCCTAGTATCAGGTAATTGCTGGCACCCCTCTGGAGACTGGAGTAATAATTACGGTGCCGATGGTGCACCTTGTCGCTACCTTACTTGTGTATGTGTGTGTCTTTGGCTCCACCCCCTCTTTTAACACAGGCCTCAATCCTCTCCTAAGGAGCAATACTTGCTCAGTCTGATAAACACAGATCATCAAACTCATTTTATATCGCTTGTGTACACAAATAAATAAGGGAGGTGTGCTGGGAGTCAAAAACTTGGAACATGCTCCAATGGATACTTGAAGACCGCTGATTCCCTCATTTCATTGCCAATGAAAAAGGGATTCTGCCTCAGACAGATCGTCCAAACGTCACGCAGAAGCCGAGCCTCAGGGCCAGCCCGCTGCGCATAGACCCCCAGAGATGCTGAGTGTCTGATGGCTGAGACAAAGCCCAGAATTGATCCAACAACCGCCCAGTTGCGTGCTGTAGAATAACCCACGCTACGCTTCCCCAGTGAAGTCAGTAGACCCTCAGTGTCAGACTGTGTACGACTTTATCAAAACGCTGTGACTCTGCAGGGATGATTGAGAAGGAAGTGGTGTCAGTTACCTGTGATAAGTAGCTGATTCGGGACAAAAGATGAAGTTATGCTAGTGCATATTTATATTATATTTAATTTGTTACGTTTTGTGGAGCAGGAGAATAAGTTGACCCCCAGGATGCGGCTGGAGCTCCGCACCAGCAGGGAGTGCAGCCTGCCAAAATAAGAGCGCAGGACAGGAAGTGACGCCTCCTGTCCTGCGGAACATAACATAATTATTGAATGAAATGTACACACAACAGTAAAAAACACTTCCTGGCCAAAAAAAAAAGTTGCCACCTGGATTGAACCAGCAAATAGGTAGGAGGTTGCTGCAGCTGGTCAGGTCTAGGTTCTTGTGCTCAAAGGATGAGGCCAGCTGACTACCTGAATATACTGAATGACCAGGTTATTCTTCCCTGATAGCACTGGAATATTCCAAGATGACAATGACATTTCATCGGGCTCAAATTGTGAAACGGTGGTTTAGGGAGCATGAGACATCATTTTCACACACGGAGTCCAGACCTTAACCCCTTTGAGAGTCTTTGGGATGTACTGGCTGGCTTTGCGCAGTGGTCAGACTCTACCATCATCAATGCACGATCTTGGTGAAAAATGAGCAGTGGATGGAAATAATGATGTGAAATTGCAGAAGCTTATCGAAACAAATGTGAACGCGTGCCGTAATCAAAGCTGGAGGCGTTCCCACAAAATATTAGAGACCTTTTTTCCGTGGCGACTTCTTTTTTGGTCGCGCAGTGTTTTCACCACTTTTTGTGAGACCTTTTAGGGGAAGCCCTTGCAGTTGTAGAGCAATTGCTGGGGAATCCCCAGAAGACCACAAACCTTACTTGACACTGTTTCAGTGATTGAAGTTCAAGTTCAATTACTTTTGTTACACAAAAAGTGTTCTTCTATGTGTATTTTATTCTTGTATACTGTCTAAATGTATAAAGACTTTGTAATTCACTGCAGGAATATTGCAAGATGTTGAACCTCTTACCAGTAATGTACATCTAACTTTGGGGTGTAACGGTACAAAACCTAAACATAAGACAATTTAGCTAGGGAAGACCGATATTGGCTTTTTGGCCCATATACGCTGTGCCGATATTGTACAATTCTCAATTTTCAATTCCAATATCAACCAATACCAACTATGTATATGTGTAACATCACATATCTCCTGCAGTAGAATTAAAACATATGTATCTGTTGTGAAGCTAATGAATACAGCAGCAGCATGTAGCTTCTCGACGTGGCTGTAAACCACATTGTACAACCCGAGGAAGCAAACATCTGAGAAATACTTGCGATTGGGCATGGCAAGGCGTGGCTCGAGGAACTCCAGATGTTTGGTGAATCCGGCAGCAGTGCATTTTATGTCGAGGAGTATCGGACTTATACTTGAGTATTGGGCTAAGATTGGAATTTTTGCTGATATGGGTGTGATACCCTGCGGAAGCCAGGCAGTTGTTGTTATTGAAAGGTAAAGAGGGGCATTGTCCACCACCACGCCCGTCAATAGCTTTGTTGTGGCATTAATTGCCCAGGCATACTACCACTTGCAGTATACGTTCAGCAGCAGTAATAAGTAACACTAATAATAGTAGATGTTCAAAACTGAACTTCATCAACATTATTGCTATCATCGTAGCATGATTAGTTATGATACAGTGTTCTAATCCCTTGCCGATCTTCCTAACCTCTTCCTTTCTCGGCCTTGCTATCCGTCATCTAATTCAACCTCGGACTCCTTTAAGGGAGTTTCTCCTTGCCTCTTTCAACAAAACTCCAGTGGTCTAATTAAAATATCTTCATGTTTAGTAGCAGCTTGCCTAAAATCTAACCCTAACCCTAAATCTAAAACAATATCACCTACATTTTATAATCCTGTACTCCGCCAAATAATATTCCATCTTGTATTTCCCCGGCTGTTCTGACAACATGACGTCAGTTTTGTCCGCTGCATGATAGCGTTCCAAAAAGGAACACCGCAACACAGGACAAAAGCTCCTTTCACACTGCCATTTCCAGCCTGGCTCCATCCAGGAAAGCGTGACAGAATGCTCAACGATAAGACAGTCAGCGGGGGTAGCCAAAGGACCCTATCTTTGTATAAAGGCAATGGTGGAACATCTCTACCCTGACATACTGGGTGGCATTGCCATGAAAAGAATGCAGGCGGAGTCATTTCCAAGTGTGCAAAATCTGAAAAACCTAAGGAAAGGGTAAAAATAACTAATATTGGTTTTCAAAATAGATGCAGGTAATGTACTCTGACAACTATGGTGTCATTACTTAATTAAATCTACTATCCTAATTCTTCTTATCATTTTTCATTTTCAAATATTTTACAAAGCATAGAGACACTTCTATTTTCTGCATTTTCTACGGGTACTACAGCGTACTTAAACATCAGCAACATCGCCTTTGGCCTGGTCCCCATCCTGTGTGGGTCGGCTCAGCGATACAGCCAAAAAGTACAGTACATTTTCTGGGACACAATTGATGGCGTAGCAAATCCACAATCTAAGGAACACCAGCAGTACTCTGCAATCCACCATTATTGTTATGGTCTACTCATCTGCACACATGCAACCCACTGCAACCAAGTGTGCATGCTCGTATCCTAAATGTTATATCTTTCTCATATACACAGAGCTGGAGACACCAGTGTTTTCTAATCCTCCCACTGTGGATCCAGTTTATTTTCAGGAACTGAAACAGTGTTGCCATGGAGACAGGCAGGGAAAAGTTTTGGTGCAAGCCATGTGATGAGTAATTGGCTAACACCAGCGGTGGGAGTAATGGAGTTAAAAAAAAAACAGCAAAAAATACACAAGTGTTCACGCTGTTAAGGTGTGCTATAAATAAATCAATGACACACATTGCCACAACAACCAATGTGCAAACAATGCAGGTAGGGTTTCAGCACCTATTGGAGAGAAAGTCATTTCTGTAGCCTATTGGATCTTCCTTGTTAATTTCTCTCAATGCGTGATCATGAAGCCCAAAGCAATGCAAACAATGTCTTCTAGTCAACAGTTCCCTCTTCCACACACTAGTTCTTTCTAGTTTGTTGCCTCCTTCGTGCTCTTTCCACATTCGCTATCTGCAGCGGTGAGAAAATATCGACATGCCTTTCTTTTTTGAACAAACTTCTTCTAAGGAGTTCAATATCTTGTAAGTCCCTTGCAAATAGAGGATTCTATAGAGGATATTATCACATTCTCCAGTCCGCCACTTGGCATCACATGGCCAAAGAAACCAACCCCGCCATGCTTGATGGAACTACGCACCGTAAGCCCGCCGCCTAGCTTACTCAGACCCCAGATGTTTGTTCCTCTCACCGTCAGTGATATTCTCAACATTTGCACCACATCTCAAAAGCATCCAATCTCTTTTTGTCGCTGTTTGGAACCCTCCATTTGCCTCCCAGGTGGAGATTATGACACCTAGAAGACGGACCTTGACAGCAGTGACTTGTGGCTGGCCCAGACACTGCAGGGTTCCTCTCCGACCTGCTCTCTAGCGGCTGATTTAATTGATGAGCTCCTTCCCTCAAATAAAAGGAGGTGTTGATCATTAAAACCACCCGCTTTAATGACCAGCTGGAAAGAAAAAAAAAGTGTCATGTCATGCCAAAAGTTTCACACGTCTGCCCTGAAGCAATTGATGAAGCACATGAAGCAATTTGTGGTTAACATCTGGACGTTGTTCTTTTGTGCCCTCTATGAAGCCACCATGTTCTAATTAATGATTTATTTGTTAATTATTTAATAATTAGTCAACAAGACTTGTGGTTGCTCATTGCCTCTAGCATTCTAGTCAAAAATTGCAAGTCCCAAGCTCAGCCTTCAGCCTTACACGGTCTAATGAAACATCTCCCAATGGCATACAAACACAAACTATAACTAATTCATTCATTTTCGATGCCGCTTATCCTCATTAGGGTCACGGGGATGCTGGAGCCTATCCCAGCAGACTTTGGGCGAGAGGCGGGGTACACCCTGGACTGGTCGCCAGTCAATCGCAGGGCACATATAGACAAACAAACATTCACACTCCCATTCACACTCTAATGGACAATTTAGAGCGGCCAATAAAGCTAACATGCATGTTTTTGGAATGTGGGAGGAAAGCGGAGTACCCGGAGAAAACCCACGCAGGCACGGGGAGAACATGCAAACTCCACACAGAGACGCCCAACGGAGATTCGAACCCTGAACCTCCTGACTGTGAGGCCAACGTGCTACCCACTCATCCACCGTGCGGCCCACTATAACTAATTACTTTTGTAAAGTAATTTGCCCAACACTGGCTGAACACTGGAAAGTGAGATGGATTATTATAGGAACCAGTAAGCACTGGAAGGACGGGAGCCAAATCAAGAGGAGTCCGGGCATGTCCTGTGCATTCCATAAAGGTAGAACCTTGACAGATAAGACAACATGTGCATTGACATGTGAACACACACCAACACGTGTTTACAAATACACACACCAATACAATACCACATTCACACTTTGCAGCCCCAAATCTCAGACACCCACACACACAGGATATAACTTCCACTTAGTTGAAGAACATCTGGAAAACACATTCCAAGCAGCCCTTTGCAATGGTGTAACCCTGAAAATAACAGTGTCACACAACTCATGAACAGAATGCGCACATTTATACTCAAATGCCAAACTGGTGCTTAAAAGTATTTCAGATGTCTGGCAAGTACTTGACTCACCAGCACCTGTTGTTGGAAAACTCATGCAACACGTGTCCAAATTGGAATGGCCGCCGCTCCGTGGCTCTTTCAGGAAGAACAACAATTCCGTAGCCTTTCACAGCCACGGCCGTTTCAAACCAGCGTGGGAATAAAAGGACACAGACCTACGACAGCGGAAGATTTCCTTCGGTGTGGTGACGGTGTTGCAATACTTTCCATCTTGGACGATGGTAATGCACAAGTGAGGTTTGTGACACCCCGGGCTCTGTTCCTCCTTAGCCATGTGGTAAACGTGAGCGTGTTCTGCAGGGTTGTCGTGCATCAACACGAGTGTGGTGTTTGACTGTCAACAATGCCGGGTGCAGTCTCCCTTTGCCTGGAGTCGTTTGAGACCTTGAACAAGTAGCGGAAGAAAGCGTGCAAAGGATGCCACACGGAACAAAGCCGTGTTACTGAAGCTTGGATTATGCCTGTGGGTCGTCGCGACACCGCCCCCTCAAATGCCCGTGTGTTATAGGAGCTCCAAACCCGGCCAATCAAAGCCTTTATGGGCCACAGCATGAGGTTGGATTTTTGGGGGGAGTTGCGGGTCAAGCTTTGCAGGAGGGCTTGGAGTTGAGCTGCATAAACAGTAGTAACTGTGTAGTTACTGGTGCCTCGATTCCGGACTAAAGGAATAGCTAGTATTGAGTAATAGTTACTTTTAGTGTACTGGGCAAAAAAAAGTGTGTGGTAATTCTCACTCACTTCTCTCCATTGCTCTCCGCACCAGCAACACAATACTTTCTCCTTAGTTTGGACGCCTTGGAAGACTCTGGTGGCGCCATATTGGGTACAAAAAACACAACAGAGTAATCTACAGCAGAGTCGCAATTGTGTCCAAAAAAGTGAATCCGACTTTGTGAATGGAAAGGTCTGCCATAAACCTTAATGTTCCATCGGCTGAATGGGAACCCCATCAGTCATTTGACTTGCGTTTGTCACTTCATTATTAGTTTTGTGTCGGATCCTCACTGATTCCTCCAAACATTTTAGGACGTCTTAAAGGCCTGCCAAGTGCTAGACAGCGGGCACTGATGTGTTGCCAAAAACCGATCCATTACGGAAGAATAGCTTGGCACCAAGCCCGATCAAGTGCTGTGTGTACGCGAGTGTGCGTGCGTGCATGTGGAACAGACCCCCCGAGAAGGACATAATAAGCGCTTAAGTGGAAACTGACAGGGTCACAAGGTAGGGTTGCACACAGCAAATGAGTGCTTATGTGCATCACACTGTTCTACTACCGGCATGCTGACATACCAAATATTGTTACTGCCTACTTTTGACTTACTACAATTAGACACAACGCTCACATTGACAGGCGGGGTCCTGGGTTGGTCGATGTGCTCCACTGCATTAATGCAGGCTGGAATGTTTTGGTATGTACCACTTGTCAGGAGCAAAGACAACGAGCTCCGTGTGTGTAGGGCGACTGGGTCACCAAGTCATGAGACTCTCTCTGATCTGCAGCAGTACCAGGATGTGACAAGGGTGGGGGAGGTGTTGCGGGTGGGAAGGTTGCAGCTTTTAGCCCCCCTGGCCTCTTCTAATCTCCAGGGTCACCAAAAGGCCCGTATGCTCTGCTGTCTCAATGGTCAATGAAATGTACAACTCTCCCATACATGCTCACAATTGCCCAATACTTTACCAATATAAACAATGCAGACAAAAAGACATCACACACAGGCTACTCTAGTGCATTTGACCACTCCGTATTGGTGTTCGGCTTCTCTTCAATCTTTTTTTAGAGGTAAGAGGTACCTTCGAAGGGCAACTGTTTTGCGCTTGGACTCACTACACAAAGTCCAGCGTGTATGGCTAGTGTGAGTGCTGTAATGCGTGCTCAAGTTCGGGCCATGCACGTGCCTGGTTGTGTTCAGAGCACTGTATGATACTGACTGGCCGACATACACCAAATATTATTTTGTGCATAACTATACAGTAAATGCCATAATTATCCAACAAGACTGACTTCAAATCGGCATATACCATGGCTGAGCGACTACTTCTCAGCGTCACACGATGCTAAATTATGGAAGATGGAATTATGGAAGGGAGTACAGCTTGGTGACCTTAGGATCTCGTCTCTGCTATTTGCAGACGATGTGGTCCTTATGGCCTCATCAGGCTGTGACCTTCAGCGTTTACTGGAGCGGTTTGCAGCTGAGTGTGAAGCTTCTGGGATGAGACTCAGCACCTCCAAATCCGAGGCCATAGTTCTCAGTTGGAAACGGGTGGACTGTACCCTCCGGGTTGGGAGTGAGGTCTTGCCTCAGGTGGAGGAGTTCAAGTATCTCGGGTTCTTGTTCACGAGTGAGGGAAGGTTGGAGCGTGAGATCGACAGACGGATCGGTGCAGCATCTGCAGTAATGCGGTCGCTGTACCGGACCGTCGTGGTGAAGAGAGAGCTGAGCCGGAAGGCAAAGCTCTCTGTTTACCGATCGATCTACGTTCCCACCCTCACCTATGGTCATGAGTTATGGGTCATGACCGAAAGAACGAGATCGCGGATACAAGCGGCGGAAATGAGTTTCCTTCGTAGGGTGGCTGGACTCACCCTAAGAGATAGGGTGAGGAGCTCGGCCATCCGGGAGGAGCTCAGAGTAGAGCCGCTGCTCCTTCACATCGAGAGGAGCCAGTTGAGGTGGCTCGGGCATCTAGTCCGGATGCCTCCCGGGCGCCTCCCTGGTGAGGTGTTTCGGGCATGCCC
>QODF01000354.1:1675-144376 GCA_024372805.1 Oostethus manadensis
TATACGGTATATAGTACATACAGTATATAGTACATACAGAATATAATACTTACATTATATAGTACATATATAGTATATACGGTATATCGTACATACAGTATATAGTACATACAGTATATAGTACATACAGAATATAATACTTACATTATATAGTACTATATAGTGTATACGGTATATAGTACATACAGTATATAGTACATACAGAATATAATACTTACATTATATAGTATTATATAGTATATACGGTATACAGTACATGCATTATATAGTACATACAGTATATAGTACATACAGAATATAATACTTACATTATAAAGTACTTACATTATATAGTACTATATAATATATACGGTATATAGTACATACAGAATATAATACTTACATTATATAGTACATATATAGTATATACGGTATATAGTACATACAGTATATAGTACATACAGAATATAATACTTACATTATATAGTATTATATGGTATATACGGTATATAGTACATGCATTTTATAGTACATACAGTATATAGTACATACAGAATATAATATTTACATTATATAGTACATATATAGTATATACGGTATATAGTACATACATTATATAGTACATACAGTATATAGTACATACAGTAAATAGGCCACACCGGTTTCTAAGCCACAGCAGTTCAAGTCTATGGAATACTTAGTACACAAAAAGATGTTACAAAGCAATATTTCTTAAACCTTTGATTAAATAAATAGCTTTTAGGCCTGTTTAATGATTAAAGATTGTAACCAGATTAATCACAGTTTTCAAATTAATCATTATTAATCACCATTTGCAACTCTGTCAGAAATATGCCCATTTTTCTAGTCTTTTACTGGAAGAAATACAAAAGACAGAGCAGGATTATATGTATTTGTGTGTACTAACATCTCCACGTCAGCACACATGACTGAAAATCGATTTACTTAACGTTTGTTTAGTAATCAAGCGTCTGAGCAATGAGGGATTGCGTTCAAAGACACCACGTCACTTACTTTGAAAACCCACACGTTTTGACTTTATTTCCTGGGATTTCCGAGCATACTTTAACGCAGCAAATTGTACTTCCGCATTAGGAGTTACAAAGTTGAACGTCATCCACTTCTATCGAACATCTACGGACTGAAACAGTGACCAGTCGCGACCACGCAAATATTGTAAATTGAAAATGATTTTTTTGTGTGTCTAAATGGCACAGAAGTTGGCTCTGCTTCCCACCAAATGTCCACCTTGTTTGTCCTGCTAAAGAAGAATGCCAATGTCTCCTGCCTTCTTTTTATTGGTGGAAGCAGCCTGCTCCGCTTGGCGACTGGCCGCTGATGGATGATGATTGGCTGGCTGGATCAGGGTCTGCCTTGTATTTCTATACATCATCCCTCTACCTCCCTGCCCCAGACGATCTGCACCTGTGTCGCCTCGGTTCCCCCGAAAACACCTGTGATTAATGTCCAGAGCCGGAGGCGGGAAACTGTAATATTAATTACACCAAACACAACAAGCCATCCCTGTCATCCACGTGAGGTCGGAAGAAACAAATATTCAAAAATAAATATTAGCTAAATGGCTTGTGTGACGGGAAACGGCAATATACATATGAGCAAACAAGATAAAGAAAAAACTCAAAAAGACAGGCAGCACAGATACAATACAGGAAAGGAGAAAATAAATTACACTAATACACAAGTTTGTAATAAAAAACCGAGCAATAATGTTGATGAATGAATGTTGCTCAGCAACCATGCTTGTTTTCTCTTACATGCTAGTAATAAAAGCTGCAGCTTCGGCTCAGATAAATCAGCCTTATTGTAAATGTGTGTGCTGTGTTTGGATAATATTTGTGTAACATTAGATGATAATAGGATGACAAAATCATTGCTGTCCTATTTGGGATTGCTTAACCATCACCCCGAAGTAACACTATAAATACACACTTCGGGCCCCTACATGGGTCTCTTCTGAAAAAAAGCTACCAAAAGGTATGGAATAAATACTATTAATAGAACCTATATGAAGAAGAAATAGTGAAGCCCATTAAAAAGCGAAATAATTGGCAGTAATGGAAACTGCGATGTGTTAGTTTTAAAAAAGGAGGGAAGAAGGTTGCGTGCAGTAGTCAACAGAAAAAAAAAATTCAGCCGCATTATTTAAAAATGCAAATAGATGCAATTACACCCGCCGTGTTTATCAGCAGTTATTACCAGTATTTTGGCATCGGCACTCTGAAGAGGATCCATATTTCAAAGTGTTTGCCGTTGGCCTCTTGCTACGCAGATAACTGGTTTCCCCCCTCGCAGATGCAATTACAAAACCATTTCCCAGAAAACATCTCTAGTACCACGAATATCCCCCTCCCCACCGCCAACACACACACACACACAAATATATACGATATGCTAGCACAAAACCACTACTCTTGTTCACACCGGTGCTGCTCAAATAGTGGGGCGGGTCCCCCTGGGTGAAGGCTGGGAGTACTTTCATTGTTAGTGCAGACCTGCCAACATGTACAAATTTGAAGTACTCAACACGCAAACTTGACATTGAATATGCTTGAATGCTTCACAGCTCTCCTTGTTGTTGCATTTCCTTCACTTTCAAGTTCAGTCTGTACAGTACAGGCAATTGAATGGATATTATCAGTTTCTCAATGGGGGGG
The DNA here is from genome assembly GCA_024372805.1 of Oostethus manadensis. NCBI lineage: Eukaryota > Metazoa > Chordata > Actinopteri > Syngnathiformes > Syngnathidae > Oostethus > Oostethus manadensis. Next base: position 4,351 of record QODF01000354.1, read on the forward strand.
GGGGGGGTGAAAACCCTTCTGTACCCTAGGGGTCACAACAACAAATAATTGAGAACCACTGTTCTACACGATGTGGAAGGGCCATATCATGAGCTGGATGTGTTTAGTGAACGGAAGTGTGCACCATCAAACCCTCCGACCACCACCGACACTCACACACCGCTTTCATATCATGTGCCATTCTGGAGGAGTTGGACTACTTGTGCAAGCTCTGTAGCGTCCAGGTAGCGCACCTTGCTATCAACAGAGATGTTGATCCAAGCCAAATGAAAAACTACAGCAGTAGAAAGTCAGTCAGTAAAAAATCAGCCAAAAGAGATGAGGAGTCAGTGGCCTCAACCTGGAAAAGCATTCCTGTTTTGGGGTCCGTCTCGTTGTTACCCCTCTGATGCTCCTGTTGTTCATTTCATTTACAACAAAGCATCTGAAACGGATAAACAACCCCCTCTGCTACTCAACTGACCACATCAATATTGCAGACGTTTGACTGATAGCTTGCTATACTCTGATTAAACAGTCTTCCTCTTAATCTTTTGAGCAGTGTATGTTTAATCACACTTTATGTATTTGTTGCCTACATTAAGCGTGTTCAAGCACATAAAGAACTAAATAAAGTAAAATACAAATAGGAGAGTAATTCAAAGACATTGCGGTATGGAGTATTGTACACTGACACTAAGTGTCAGTAATGTTACTGTACTGTTCGCTTTGACACACAAGCATCAAACCTGATCGCCAGAACAACAGGCTTTCATTGCAGGTTACAATTACCTCATAGCAGGCACAATAAACCCGAACACAGGCTGCTGTTACGCCAAGCTAAAACTCAACTCTGAACACCCTAGCACACATCCTGCCCGCCAGCCACTCAGCTCCTCCAAGCACCAGTTACGCCCCTGCTAGGGGAAAGGGAAGTAACATTAAAACCCAAGATGTGCAAAGTTTCAATGTAATGGGTAAATTAAAGAAATTAAAATTTAACAAAAGCAGGCAAAATGCAGAAAAAGCCAATTTCAGAGTTTTTAGCTCTAAAATTCACAACCACAATCGCAAATCACAATGTGTCTCAATAACACCAAACTACACAACAACCACGCCTTAGCCCGACGGTGGTAACTGCACAATGGGAAATGTCCCGCCACCCCGAGTGGCGAATCCAGATAGTCTTTATGGGAGGAGGAACTCGTGCTTGATGCAGCTGATTGGGCGGGGCGCACCAATCCCAGGGCTGGAAGGAAGGGAACAAACCTTCAGACCTACAGACAAAGGCCTTCAGACCTACAAGCGGTCCACCAATCCGGACCAGGGGTCCACACAGCCGGATTTACATAGTCAACGAGCAACTTGTGAGCACAAAGAGAAGGCGGGAAAGAAGTGCAACGGCTTTCAACCAAACGACGTAACAGCACCATGGCACATTTACAGCAACACACATGAGCACGAGTCTTATTTATGTCTTAAATGGCCTATTTTCTCTGGTCACGTGCACTACATTGTGTCCATGTCGCTGTTATTTCTTGTCTAGAGGGCTCTCATTATGTTTTAAAAGATACTTAGATGGCCATAAAAGACTTGTCTATGCTCTACCTATGAAAATATTCCATTTCTAAATAATAATAATAATAATAATGTCTTAAATGTCTCTTATCACGTGCACTACATTGTGTCCATGTCGCTGTTATTTCTTGTCTAGAGGGCTCTCATTATGTTTTCAAAAATACTTAGATGGCCATAAAAGACTTGTCTATGCTCTACCTATGAAAATATTCCATTTCTAGATAAAGAATCCACACAGGTTTGCAGTCTAGCTTTGGCATTTGGGGAGGGTTAGTGATGTCATCGTCTAATTTGCATAACTGGTCATGATAATTTAAGCCACAGAGGGAATTGTTTAAAAACGTTAATCGGTGTGCTGATTTTAAAATTAAAGAACACGTCATTGTGCATCTCACCCAATGTTGATGAACAGATTATGCACTGCATGTCAAGACGCAGTCATCGTCCGTACGCAGTTGTTGACAGTCCCACTCTAATGTTGTGAACACAGAGTGCCAAGTCTATCTGTGGCGGTCCAAATGTATTTGTGGCGGGCCGCCATAAATGTATGGTAAACATTGTATCGTGTCTGATAGTATTTTTGATACGAAAAATTGAATTTATAATAATAGAATATAATTAATAATATAACATTTAAAGAATTACAAACACAATTAGGTGACAAGCACTGTAAATAAAGACCATGATGAAATGTATTTGTTCATAGTAGCGTTATGCTCCTCTTCTCATATTGCTGTTTTTATTTTTGCATAAGTATTGCTTAGGTCTTTGCAAAAAAAAGCAGAACTTACTGAAGTACTCATAATACAAAGTAAACAATACTGTAATATAACATCTGTATGTTCATCATCCAGCACCTGTGCACACGTCAGTCTGTCACATTAACGTTGATAAACACCAAACGCCAAAGATGGCATCTGCCGACGCGCATTCACACCTGTATGCTAAAATCCAAACCCGGCATGTGAACATATGTACAACATACCGTGCAAGTGCATGTATGACGCACATTTCAAACAGACAAACGGAAAGGCACGCGCTTCCCAGGAAGACATTACAGTGCAGATGTGTGTTTTGAATGCACAGGATGTGACTCCATACATGAGTGGTTGTCATGGTGTTTGGATGGATGACAGATGGATGACTGGATGACTCTGGTCTAGGCTTGATTCCAGACACACACACACAAAGTCAAAGCCACTCTTCATTTACCAGTGATTGTTTTTTAATTCCATTTGGCATCCAGCAGCACGAGCCTTCAAACAATGGCAATAATTAGTCTATCAGAGGAAATGAGATGGGAGGCAAGGTTTCAGGAGAAACGTGAACAAAACCAACCAAACATTTTGATGGTTACTTTTCTGTGGTTTACTTTTCTGTAGTCTTTGATTCAGTTTTGCACTTCTGCACAGAGCCTGTACTGCATGCAAAAATGTTTACTTCAAGGTTCATGTGAAATTATAGTACAATAGATAGATGTCATTCCAAAACACCCAGCAAATCATAAATGCACCAAGAAAAAGTCCTACAACTCCTCCTTTGGACATCCTAATTTTGCACTTTTATCCTGAAGAGAATGTGTTCATGTATAGGTGGCAACAACACAAGTTCTATAAGACCAACAATGTAAGCTGTTGAATGCGGCAGGCCTGTCTATTGTTGAGCCCTAGAACGTGTTTGACTTTAAGTGTTTCATGCTATATCAGCTGTTCAAGTGGAATGCGCATCTTAGTTATCTATTTAGTTGTCATATTTAGTTCAAAAAGGCAGTTATTCTTTATTGAGACCTTGTTGTCAGTCTTCTGAGCTATCAAGTTGAGACCAAACAACAGAAAACCTTTTCAGACGCTTTTTCTCAAAATAATTTTGAGTTTGTGGATGCAAACATATTGTTCCTGAAATGTTTATTAAACCTATTTTGTGCTGGCACATCCTTGTTTTGCTTTCCAGTAATCGCTCGTTGAGGGAAGTTAATCGGTTCGACATCTGACCCTGATAAATGAGTTTCCGGGAGGTAGAATTTTCTTTTTATCAATGGAATATTTTTATAGTTCCAACATAGAGAACGTGTTTAAGACCTTCTATTTGCGGTTTTTAACATTATTAGAGATTATTAAATTTCTATAGACATGAAACAACACACCTAGTCACCTTTACACGCATATTACCCAATATGGCAGACATAACAGAAAACAAGCCATTTAAGGTGCCGAAGCGCCAACCTGGTCTACTCTCGGCGTAAGGCGAAGCGCAGCCGGTCTAGTGGTCATTTGGCTGACTGGTGCACACATCACCAAAAGCCCACAGGCCGGTTTACACAACGTCAGGCACATTTGAATGCATTTCATAATCACAACAACCACTGTTTAAAGTAACTATCTGAATCAGCACATACATTTTCATCTAGATTGACTGTCCCGTCTGCCTCTGTCACGCCGTCTCCACCACCTCATCTGTCCCCGAATCGCCGCCCTCCCCCTCCTCCTCCTCCTCCTCCTCCTCATGGGTGGCCAGTGGCCAGTCAAACATCTTTGATTGTGCAAAAATGATGGTAATGAATTGGGTGATACAAGTTGATGTCACATGCAAACACAAGTGATGAGGGCCAGACCACCAGCTTGGCAATGCGTCTTTTACGCACAGTTGCTTCCGATTTCATTCCCATTATGCATAGTTTTTGTTTATTACATATTACATATTACAAATATAGCTCACTAAATACAAGTGTCTTTATTAGTGGGAAAAATGCTTACCTTACCGGTGGCCATTGTGTGCCTCCGGTGCTCTGATAGTTTTTGTTTTGCCTTCTTCTGACATCATTGAAGCTTTTTTTACACGGGGCAACGGTTCTCAGTTGGTCAGGGCAAACCTGATTTACAATACTTGTAATCTCCTCCCAGGCCGCTTTTGCATCAACAGGCCGTGGAGGTCTGCTCGCGTGACCAGATATTAGGCCTCAGCGCTCTTGGACCTCCCGGACCAAAACATCCCTTTCCTTCTGGGAGAAGTTTGGCCGATGTCTTCTTTCATATTCAACCAAACTTGCAGTTCGCTTCGCCAGCGGCGCATTTAAAAAGAAGGGGAGGAGCTCATTTGATTGGTGAAGATTTGACCCGGCTGTGTTAAACCCAGTCACGCCTTCTCTCGTCCTCGTTGCCACTTACGGCGGCAGGACGGACGGAGGCGTACTTATGCCAACCTGTGCGTGGCACGAAATTGCAAAATGCGCCTAAAACAAGCCCGGTCTATGTAATTAGAGCCCATAAATATTGTATGCTCCCATGCGTTGCTAATGTGCTCCATAGGGGAGGAGAGTGAGTGGACAGGAAGTGACATCGGCGGTTCGGACTTGAGTGGGTCATCTTGCCGTTAATTACAGCTGCAACAGTAGCGTGGGTTTTTATTAGTGACTTTTATTAGGGATTATTGTGCCTGTGATGTTTAGTATCCTATGAAGTGCATCTGATGCCAAGTGTTGCAGCGCCCGATATACAATAAACAGTCTAAAATGAATATTATTCATGAACCAATTCTAAAACAATAACAATCAATTAACTGGCAGAAGTTACGATTGGTTAATGCCTCATCTTCCTAATAATATAGCAATACTCTTATTGCAGTTTGCACACTGTATGCATCCAGCATGAACAAGGATGACATAAATGTCACAAACAGACAATATGTGACCAATATAGCAGACGAGATAATCATCCGCCACGGTATGACCTGGGAAACTACAAGTCAGTACATTTTAGTTATTGGATGGTAGGATTCAAGCTACCCTTAATGGATAATAAGAGCATAACAAGTTGATAGTGTATGTCTTTCAAAATAACACTTAGTCGTGCTATATCAATGAAAATCTGCTGAAGGGATTACAGGCGTCGGCATGCTCAGAGGTCAGAGGGTGAGAGGAAAAACCTCAACCATCAATCCACCACTTGAGCAAAATATTTACTGGTTGTCATGATGGCTGGCATTGTGCTGTCCCGATACTTGGACTGGATTTCCCTGTCTGGAAAAATCGGGCTGGGGTGAATAAACTTCCGAACAATGATGTCACTGCATTTTTCTCTTAGGTTTCCTGTTCATGAAGGACCATAAGGAGGTTGTGCCTGACTGAACTTCTACAATCTTTATGAATTATACATCCTGCTGGTGCTGATTGATGTTTTCTGTTTCTCACTTCTTGTCTTCCTACTCTCCTCATCGCTTCATCTTGGATACCCGGCATGTGTGTGTTACTGCACTGCTGTTGGTCATTCATGTAGCACTTCTGTACATGTGTAAAACAAAACAATCGCCTTCCAAATCCAAACACACATGAATTCCAGTTCTACTTGCTATTAGTGTACTCCTAGAGTGTGTATTATAACATCTGTCAGGGTGAAACAAGATGGGATGAATGCCTCTACCTGCCACCAGAGACTACTGCACAAACCCAGGCCTGTGGAGGAAAAAAACATGCCCGAAATCTCTGTAGAGCTCCAACCTGGTCTACTCTCAGACAAGGCGAAGCGCAGCCGGTCTAGTTGTAATTTGGCTGACTGGCACACACGTCACCAACATCCCAACGGACCAAAACACCCCTTTCCTTCTGAGAGAAGTTTGGCCGATGTCTTCATCCATATTCAACCAAACTTGCAATTCGCTTCGCCAGCGGCGCATTTAAAAAGAAGGGGAGGAGCTCATTTATTGCTGAAGATTTGACCCGGCTGTGTTCAGAGTATATGTACATTGTGGGATTTATGCTAAATACCTAGGTTTTAATTGCTTTTTTCAAAATGAATTAGCCAGTGAGAATAAGAAAATGTACTTGGCAAGGTAAAGTAAAAATATCTAAGCTCGAAGAAGACAGAAATACCTCAAAACTTGTGTACTTTTTGTATAATAATGCAGCAAATTATAGTACTGAAATAAGCAAATGCAGCTGGAATGATCATAAAACCAGTAAGAATGGACCAAAACAATTGCAGATATCTCAGATGAAATTGAGCATTTTCTTAAAATAAAGAACGTCACGTTGAGAGGAGGTGGCTCGGGCTTCTGGTCAATATGCCTCCTGGATGCCAGTCTGGGGAGGTGTTGAGGGCACGTCCGGGCAGTGGCGACACGTTGGCGAGACTACGTCTCTCAGCTTGCCTGGGAACGCCTTGAGATCAATCTGGACGAAGTGGCCGAGAGGGAAGTCGGGGTTTGAGCGGTAAAAATGGATGGATGGCTCCCCCAAAATACTTTCATTCTAATTCCGTTTGACCAAACTGCTTGTCTTAAGTATTATGTGCCAAATCATCATTCAAACAAAATAACCCCATACTTGAACAGAAGGAGACATTTTGATTGGTGAAGTGCTTTTTTGGTCAATTGTATGTTTAGATTGTGCTGAGGGCAAATCCATCCCTGCACTTCCAGCACCCCCGTTGTAAAGCGAGATGCTGTATGCTCAAAAGCAAATTAGAATAAATAAATGGTACGGTTTTGAGAAAGGCCTAAGAGCCGTAGGTACTCATCAAAAGAGCCACATCTGGCGCCGGAGCCATAGCTTCCCTATCGTAGCGCCACGTGATCGGGCCGACCCGGTGGTTCTGGCAACACTCCCACATGGTAGCTTGCAAAAATGTCCGCGAGGTATCGGGGTTAGTTTCCCGCCGGAAAAGCTACAGCGGTTGACTTCTCTGGCGTGGTGCTGGGAGCTAGCATGGGAGCCAAAAATGGATCTACCACCACGTCAAATGGTTCGTCTTACCGTAAAAGCATCATGACGCTGGCTGAAGAGTTCCACGCCAGGATGGCTGTAATTCAGTTGGCCAACACGGGGCACTCGCGCCTTCCCACTCCAGCAACACTTCCTGGTTGTCTTATTCCACGCACTTGACGCCCGACGCTGGCTCCAAGCGGCGTGCGGAACGCCACTGCCCTCTACAGGCCACGCACGAAACAGCAGCCTGGATCAGGACAACAACCCCATCATCCTGCACGCCCAGTCTTCTACCGGATGGACTGTTAGTTTCTCAGCGACTCCTTCATCGGGCTACAAAAGCCAAACGATGTTGTTGGTCAAGCAGCGGAACAAAATTACTTTCAATGCTATTTCATTATCATATTCAACTGCACAAATTCATGTTTGTAACAAAAGCTTATCGTATCGGCTCAGCAAGACTGTAACAAAATGGGATGCCAAAAAGTGCGGACCGGGACCAGCCTACTTTAGAGTACAATCAAGCCTTTAAATCAGTTTCTGTAAAAGTGAACAGAACTTATTTCACTTGCAAACATGCAGCCATCCCTATCACCCCGCAATCCTGCAAACCTTCAAGCACTTCCAAAAAGGTGTGGCATTACAGACGTTCCACCAATCGGAAGTCTGTCCCATTGCTAGGCCGGGTCAAATGACCGGGCCAGCACTCTCCATTCAAAAGGCCCGGGGCAGAGTAGATTGAGATGGCAACACAGTGAAGCTGAAACCGGATTGGACAACAAGATGAAGATAATAAACTGCTGGGAATAAAAGCATACAACTTCACGGAAGAAATACTAGGTTTGAAGTTGTCAATGGAGGTCAGGGCCAGCAGCCAAGGCTTTGCTGGCCCTGACAGCACATCAGAGGGAAAGTTGTAAATGTAGGATAGCGCCCATTTGAGATCTTTTAGCCTTTCTGGGCCACCCACCACTCATACGCCATCCTGAGCATCCTGAACTCAAGCTTTGTTTACTGTCAGGGTTTGGCAGTCAGCCATTTTGTTTTTGCACATTTACATAAACACCAAATGGTGCCTGTTTCCAGCGTGTGTGCGGATGCCGGAGCCTTGGCTAATTCCCTCCCTCGTCACCGCTGATGCAAATGGGAGGCGCTTTGAGATTCGTGGCTGCCTCCGAAAAGCTGGTGGGCTGGAGCCACATGCTGACCAGCTGAAGGTTCATCTCTCCGTACCTTCGTTTACTGGATTAGGGGATCCTGCAATGACCCAGCCTGACGTCCAGAAAAGGATCTGCATGCTGCTAGGGACTTTTCCCATTCTTAAAACTACTTGACCCCGGAATAAACACTTTTAACGACGGCAGCTTTGCTACAATTACTTATTATTATTATTATTATTATTATTATTGGAGGGTCTCTGTTATGCAGCCTTCATGCCATTTTTAATGGAGCGCCTGCGATTGGAAATAAGTCCCTACGTGCGTTGGATTAAATATTGTATTGTGTGCTCTTCCCTGTTGGGGAATTGAGTTGCTATTTTACCAGCCCTACAAATCAAACCTTGCACGCCCAAAGAATTCCTCATGGTATAAATAAAATGCTAAACGCTAAATGCTTTCCTCTTACATCCATTTCCTGGGAAAAGGAAATAGTTCAACAATTAACGTATTGCAAAGTCAGCTGGGATAGGCTCCAGCATACCCGCCACCGGCGATAAATTGCATAGAAAATGAATGGATGAATGAATGAATAAAACAGATTTCAGTCCCCCTGCATATCAGGTGTCCCCAAAGTGCAGCCCAAGGGCCGTTTGCGAACCGCGGCTTGTGTTTTTATTGGCCCACATAAAGAAGAAACAAAAAGATAAAATATATGCAGTGTCACTTTTTGTAGCCTGCTTATAAAGTAAATATAACACCCATAATCCCGCTGGGATCTTTTTCAAAGGAGTGCGGGCCAAGCGGCAGCAGCAAGCAGAACACAAAGTTACTTTGCACACGGACCGTCTGAAAGCTCAGGATGAGTTTCCACTTCCCGATGACGCCACGCCGCTCCTCAGCTGCTTCGGACGCTCACGTGTACCTCATGTACTTTTTACTGTCTGTCTTATATGTCTGGTAAAACATGGCCGTGCTTTCCCCTCTCGTCTCCTTCCTTCCTTTGCCTTCTTGCAGTTTCCACGAGGATGGAGGCTGGCCCTCCAGGCTGTAATTAGGCGGCTCTGCCTCCGTCTCCGCGTTCAGTCATGGCGGGCTCATTGTGCACATGGATTCCTTTGCAACACTTAATCGGCTGAACATTGTTTAGCTCTCTTAGTCACTTCGCCTCCTTTACTCGTTTTTATTGCCGAGGAACCGCAGCCTGCCGTCAGTTACCGTAACGTGACAAAATCTGTGTTTTCTCATCACTTTTCTTCTTCTCCATGATTAACTCAGGACATTTTGCTCCATTTTACCCCTACACCCATTTGGCCACGCTCCAGAACCGGCAGGGCTTTAGCCCGTGGTCTTAATTGTCGGGATGAGGGTAGATCCCGTACGAGACGGCCATATGGTGCCTTGCTCCGAGGCAGAACTCCTCGGGCGTTTTAAGGTTGCTTCATTACAAAGCATTCTCTGTATAGTGAACAGTTTTCTACATGACAAATTGTGACTCAACATGCCAGACTGGCTTGGGTTCCGACGGTGTGGACTTTTGTATGTGGAAATACAGGAAGCACGTGTTTCTGCTTTCCATCTTTTATCTGTAGTTCTGGCTCCACTGCTGCTTTGGGACCAATGAGTTGATGAATAGGTCCCTGATAAATCTCAGAAATGTGTGGACTTGATATTTAAAGAATCCCGTCTTGTAGCATTCATTCGGAGGAGCAAAACGGAGTGCAGTACTGGGCTACAACCAGCAGAGGCACTGCTGGTTCCATGATGATAAACATTTCCCCCACAACTGCAGGGGGCCACTTTAATAATGTTACATATATTTTTAAGACAATTAAACATTATTTTAGAGTGGCCTTGTGTTGTGGCCAACCTAAGGCAAACTGTACTTTTGCAACAATCGCCTCCCTGGTCGGCATCTTGATATGCCACACCCGTGAGTCGGATGAATTATGAATGCTCATCCATCCGTTTTCTGTCGCTTATCCTCTTTAGCGTCACAGGGGTTTGCTGGAGCCTATTTGGGCGGGAGGCGGGGTACACCCTGGAGTGGTGGGCAGCCAATGGCAGGGTAGACAAACAAGCATTCATACTCTAACGGACAATTTCGGGTCGCCAATGAAGCTAACATGCATGTTTTTGGAATGTGGGAGGAAACCGGAGTACCCGGAGAAAACCCACACACACACGAGGAGAACATGCAAACATCCTGGAGTTTTTACACATTCGATCCTACACTTGTCAAAAATGTCCCCTGGGGCTTGCTTTGGACACCACTGATGTAAAGTATGGCACAGCAGAAAGGATGTTTTTTTGTCCAATCTGAATGATTGTGTGGCCAAACAAACAGGAAGTGAGCTAGCTACCCCCCTCCAAACTCGACAAAACTTTCATCAAGAGCTTTGTGCAAACATATGTGCATGCAGGCCATCCAGCACATATGCTGGTGGTCAGCAGTTCAGCCCGGCCTAACACACACACACTCACCAGCACTTTACCTGCAGGTGCCACGTCCATGATATCTGCTAGACACATGTGTTTGCGTGTGTGTGTGTGTGTGTGTCTGTGTGTGTGAGACAAAACACCAGTCCCACTGGGATCCACTCTGGATCCAGCTGCTGACTTCAGAACCAATGGCATCTGCTACGTGCACATACCACCACCTCCCTACCATCAACAATTGTATATACAACCATGTAAGCACATGCTTACCCAGGGTGCCACACACACACACCCCGTATGACAGATGTAGTGTGGGCCTGAGACACATGCTCACCCTCCTCCAGCTCAGGTGGCGATAAAGCGCATCACTCTTGTAGGAGGTGCAAAACCTCAACCATTAGTAAAGAAGGCAGACACTGAGTATTAAGTATGTAACGACTGCACCATATTAGCATTTTGGACGGTCGACCCAAACTAAAGCTTTCCCTCCTTTGGGCCAAGAAAAACCTTTCAATGCTTACGGCTTCATTTCAAGTTCTCACGTTTGACTTGTTCTAAACGGACTGCATTAAGCATTATGGAACGGGAAAGTCTAGTGAGCTAGTAAAAAAAAGTTCCCGAACCCTCGATCTTCATTGGATAGATTGTTTTGATGGATTGAAGGTACTCCCACTCCATGTGGAAGTGGTACGTTTTGGGCTTCTTAAGTTTAGAAGAAATACATTTGGGGCTAATTGTTAGCTCGCTAGTTTGCTAGATAGCGGGCGTCTGGAGTCCCTCCAGCATAAGAGTTGTGCAAAGTACTGTAAAGAATGAATATTAAAAGTGTAGAGGTGACTACAGGCGTGTAATTTCATGTCGGCAGAGTGTTACATGTATATTTGACATGCTAGGTAAATTATAGCGACAAAAAAGCTGAAGCTGAAATTCAACTGGCAGAAAACAATTTGATCAAATGTATTGTTTGTTATTATTATGCCCACCCTGTCTGATTCTATAATGAATTTAATATATTTCTTTCTCTTTAAAGCAATTATCATCATATACAGTGTCTTCACATCTTTCATAGGAATGTGTTTTTGGGAAGAATTTGCTTGTAAATGTTCCTATAATTTACCATGAAATCATAAATGAACCCTAATATGGCATATGCAGGAAATTAGTATCTCGTTCCGCCTGCACTCCGGATCAGCTTAGAGTTCTGTTATCCATTGCATGAAATTGCCAGGTCATTTTTCCTTCTGTGAGTATATGTCGGAATGTGTGTGTGTGTGGGGGGGGCGGTCAGTGGATCAGAGTGGCAGGTGCAAGGATCGTGGCGGAGCCCCCGGGCAAACTGCAGGGCTGGAGCGCTCACTGCAGTGTTTAATCACCCAGCAAAATGCTTCTGACATGCTGAAGAGGAAATGAGAGGAGCTTCACGTTTCTGCACTGCATCCTCCAGTGAACACGCGTGTGTGTGTGTGTGTGTGTGTGTGTGCGTGTGTGTGTAATGAAAGACAGAAGATGGGTAGACACATCATCATATCAAAAAAAGAAGCGTTTGTTTGCGATCCCGGTTGGATGTCGTTGCGTTACAAAACATGTTCAATGTAAGTCCATCTAAAATGAGTAATTATGGAAATAGTCAAACTTGCAACTGGAGCAAACTAATGACGAAGCACCAGACAGATGTTGCAATCATAAAAAATGGTTCATATTCTGTTGGCGTCATTAAAGATGTTTTTGCCAAAAAAAAACATTAAGATGAAGCATTAATATTTGTGCAATTTGCATTTATGAGGTCTCACTAACATCCTCTGTGTCTCCGACGCCCTTCAAATATCATCTAATGAAGCTGAAGATTTGACAGAAAATGATATTTCTGCGCTAATTTGAAGACATTACTGTGATTTGTGTCATCAAAATGTTCAGACCAGTTGAAAAATGGACATTTTGCACTTGTGAATCTTAAGGAGGTTCTAAGTGGAGCTTCAGAACGCAAAAAGAACAAGCGAAGTGAAATAAGCCCTTCAAAATAGAAACAATGTTTCAAAAGGACCCAGCAATGAGTACCTGTGAGTCGCAGTGCTGTCCTGTTGAAAAGCCAGTCATTACCACGAGGACGGGGGCCAACATCTCTACATAGCTGCCTGCCGTTTGACGCCCCTGCACGACCTGAAGGAATCCACTGAAAGAAAAATCACCCCAGATCATGATGGCGCCCCCCCGCTGCCCCAAGTGGAAAACATCTCAGGGAGCCTGAATTGTATCCAGTATGGAATCAGCAGTGAAATCGATGGTATCCCACACAGCAGCGGGCTTTACTGCCCTAAACACACGGAAACGCCAGGGATGTCGTGCTCCTGCGCGTGCACGTCACTCTCCAGGCGCGGTGCGTTCACATTACAAGTCGCGATTGTTTGCTAACGTCAAGCACCACATAAAAAAATCATAATGGAACTGGTCGCCAGTCAATCACAGGGCACATGCAGACAAACAAACACTCACAGCAAATTCAAAAGGGATTCATATCTAGAACAGATGAATATTCATATCTAATAATGGGTAGATTTGAGCCACATTATCATATGGACATCCTGTTGACACTCTTGTTGTTTAAATGCTCCTAACAATACACAAGATGATCCTTCAAATGTCGCTGAGCACGAGCACTAAAACAAGCCCAAGACCAGCATATTGCAGCCAATATTCCTTCCAAACTCTTGTTTTGTTCGTTTCTCACTATACAGTATTACAAGTTTAAAAATATTTATTATTTTGACTCTGTGCTATTCAAATATATTTTTTATCATATTATGTAAAATTGTGTAAAATTGCACATTTTTTCTCGTTAGCTTTTCTCTCCTAATACTGTATTTTGACGTTATTCTCGTAAAATCCTTTTTTCGTGTCATTATGATTTATTCCAGTTATTATTGTGTATTTGGACAGCTGCAAATGGGCCTCCTGTGACACCGCTGCTTTAGAACGTTCATTATTAGCAACAGGTTCACATGTTGTAATTTCTCCAACTGCCACAGCATATTTATACTTTTACATATGAATTTTTGTCGTGAGACATAATGAAATCCATAGCTTTTACTTACCCAACTTGTTTTTACCCTTTGTCCTGCTCTGCTTTCTCCTGGCTGTGCTTTTCCGGAAGCCCTTTCTGCGGCTGGGGGCGGGACTACTGGGCGCACCTGCACTTGATTGGCTGCGGACAGACAGACAGACAGACGGACTGCATTGAGACGCTCATCGCAGTTGCCGTTCTGTCGTGTTAGGTGAAATCTCTTCTTTTGCGGGTAAAGTTTGCTCCAGTGTCGCCCAGTAGGTACACCCCCCAGCCTTTGTAGTGACCATTGTTCATGGTGCCTTTCTCTACAGCCTTTATTAAAAGGCTTTTTCCCCGCACACCTGCCTCTTCATCTGGGCTCCAGCACTTGTATACAAGCTTTGTACCATTTGTGTATCTCCAATTCACAAACACGTCTCCAGGCCATCCAGCCTCGGAGTGGGACTTCCTCGTGGCCGCTGCCGTGAGACGCATTCAGGGACACTCAGCAACCTCTTTCCTATGTGTGTACTGTGCGTGTAGTCTAAATCACCCCAATCAGTGAATATTCTTATCGCTCACTTTGTGACTCCTAATGATGAAGTACAATTTGGTGCATTTGAAATATGCACGGAAATCTCCGAAAATAAACTCAAAACGTGAATTCTACTCACGCGGTGTCTTTGAACGCAATCCCTCGTTGTTCATAATAGCAGGACTAAAGTGCTAATATTAAAGAACCCACAGTTAGGGGAGTAGATATTAGTCGTTCAGCTGGGTTTAGTTCTCAGGTCACGTGGAGCATGAGTACAACGTGCATGTTTCAGATATAGTTGTCAATGGTGATTAATCGGGATTAATTCCTTGGAAAGGGACTATTAACTTAGTAGTTATACAATTACAATTCCTTACTTCCGGGGAGCGAGATGAGCAGAGAGACATAAAAAAAAAAAGAATAAAAAGAAAGTCAGGCGGAGTTAGAAGAAGCAAGGTAGTGACAGAGTTGTTTTTATTGTTTGGGCCTCAGCTGGCAGACCACAATCTACTGTAAGTGTGTGTGTGTGTGTGTGTGTTTACGCTAAAGCCACACACCTACATGAACAGGAAGTGCCCCCTGAGGTGAAGATTTACATAATGTTCCAAAGTCGTTTTGATTTATCAGCTCAAGTCTAACCTCTTCTCACTCTCTTTCCTTTTGTTACCACTTTCTGCGGCACTGCCACAAATCAGCACAGCAAGGCACTAACACTGTCGGGGTGAGGGTTCAACTCCCAGCGGGGGCCTGCTTGCTAAAATGAGCCCTAAGAGTGTGCAGGTAAATAGGCCAAACGTAAGCGATGTTTAATCATAATTAAGCCAAGGGATTTTACCGTGGGAGGAAGCACTTCATACCTCAGGGGACAAAGCTTACAAAATCATGAAAAAATGTCAAAATCCCTGAAGTGCTTATTATTACTAGATCTGTTAGTTTGAGTGGACATTTGTATATCCGGGCGTGGATTAGCAAACTGCATCTTTGTAATTATGGCACCAAACATCGCAGAGCCCCATATACATGAATATAACAATAATAATAAGTCAAATAATAAGCAATGTGCACGTGTGACTGCAACAGACCTGATCCAAAATGGCGTCCCGTTAGCGGCTAATATTAGCCGCGCTTGCTAACACCAGCTAAGTAGCAACAGACCTGATCCAAAATGGCGTCCCGTTAGCGGCTAATATTAGCCGCGCTTGCTAACACCAGCTAAGTAGCAACAGACCTGATCCAAAATGGCGTCCCGTTAGCGGCTAATATTAGCCGCGCATGCTAACACCAGCTAAGTACAATCACTATTTGACTCAAATGGAATGCAGCACCATTACTAATGAGCATTACCTGATACCACAAACATTATTGACGGACTAACCCACCCGAAACATCAAACAATAAGCCCAACGTCAGCAAGCGCATCCGCGCGGAGTGACAGTGTTGACTGCGTCACGTGAGCTCTGCTCCTGCCGTAGAGCGAGCGCCCTCTCCAGTACGCACTCTTGACGCGGCTGCCACCCGGTGGCGAAAACGAGTATTGCAGGTGGGGGTTTCTTTGCTCAGAATGACTTACTTCCAATGAACAAAAACAATGTGGGAGGGGGCTAAGAAAATGATACCAATTGTTATACCAATTTTGTACACTTGTACTGTCTAGGGTGCCACATCGACTCGGACGAGTCATGCCAGTCAAAGTATTCAGATTTGTTGGCTTGTTGTCAACACTTCTGGTCACATGACCTCAACATGACCTGTTTGCTGCTCTTCATTCATCAGATTTGTTTTCACTCTTTCACCCGTCTTTGACTCATTGATGTATTTTTTAGCATGCATTCAGCCTGCCGTCAGGGGAACGTGCACTCTCATTTAATGCGTTCGATCGCCACGTTAGTGCAATCATCTGTACGTCTGTGCCTTCATTGGTGGCTTCCATACTCCACCAGTCAAAGCAATTTACATTTTTCAGCTCTGATCTGCGCAGGTGTCGGCTATGAATATGAAATTCACCTCAAAGAGAATAATGCGCCTCGTGCTGATGCGCGGACAAACATGCACGTAGAGAGAAGCTCTGATGTTAGCCTGGGAGCGAATCGAGTCACATGACCACATCTGTCCCATCTGGTGTCAAGATTTGTTTCGAATAGTGAGCTTGCTAAACAGTGCGACCTCACCCTGCGATTGCTACACCTTTACAAATGTGTCATTTTGTAATGGTACCGTGGGCCTTGGTCGGGCCTTTTTCCATCACCAAGAGCCACAATCCGCACTTCCCTCTCCCTCTGTGTGTTTCTATAGTAACCTTGGCCAAAATCCAAACAGCCAGTAGGGCCCTCTGAAGGGCTCTACACAGGCAAGATGAAAGATTCCCGCATCCAGGCAACAGATAGATGTGATTTTAAAGGAGGCATGGTCGCACTGTGCAGAGGAGTAGTCCGATATGAACCAATAACAGCGGGCTTCTGTGTCAGCCATGTTTACTTCAACGCTGCGCCGCCTGCAAGCTGATGGTGTCATGGAGACTGGGAGTACCACAAAATGGAGAGAGGTTGTAAAAGCGGCCGCTGGCAGCTGCGTGGAAAAGATCCTCGGCATTTCCAAAATTGGTAAAAAAGAATTGGGTTTCCTTTTTGTCTTTCCAAATAGACCATTTTTCCACCCAAAACACATCCCAGGTGGTAATATTCGGGGGTGTCACAGGATCTTAAAAGGTGGAAAGACAAGGATTCCATGTTCTCGGGCATCTGGTCCGGATGCCTCCCTGGTGAGGTGATTCGGGCATGCCCAGCCGGGAGAAGGCCCCCGGGAAGACCTAGGACACGCTGGAGGGACTATGTCTCACAGCTGGCCTGGGAACGCCTTGGTGTCCTCCCGATGGAGCTGGAAGAGGTCGCCGGGGACCGGGAAGTCTGGACTTCCCTACTGAAGCTGCTGCCCCCGCGACCCGGAAAGCGTAGGAAAATGGATGGATGCATGGAAATATAGTTTGCATGACAAAACATCTTAAAAAGAACACAAATGAAGAAATACCCGCGGAACTTTCGACCGGGGTCCCCGTGTTCTCGGGTCCCGCCGTTAGTTGCGGCATCAGCCCGCGAAGGCCTCCAAAGCTCTGAGCGTCCGTGTTTGTTCCCTGAAAGATTCATAAGCGCCACATCCACATGAATCATTCACTAAGGAAATGATTGTCATAAACATCAAGTGCCGTCTCTGCCACTGCGTGCTGAAAAATGCATGCTTAGTAAGTCATAAATTATGGCGCGGCACTCTCCCCCTTCGGCGGGGTGGGGCGCCGACGACTTCCCCCTGAAATGTCGGAACACGTTACACGAGACTTTCGATGTTCCCACCCCAGTGCTTCTCATTTGGATTTCAATCACATCCGGCCAGAATAACCCCACAGCCACTGGTACCGTTCACGGTCACCGGGTCACCTGGAACCTGTCCGGCTGGGCTTTGGTGGCCGCGGACTTTGCTTACATCCTGGACCGGTCACCGGTAAAGGACAGGCCGCGTGTTGACCGACCTGCACCTTCACGCCTATTAGTCTCCAACTGACCCAGGCAGGAGGTTTTGGGACCGTTTGCAAAGCCCGCACGGACCTTGCCAAACACGTGCCACAACTACGATGACCATCAAGCGTCAAAAAGTCTCAGCAATGGAGCCGAGGAAGGTTACACCGGTTATGGAGTAGAGATGGTTTGAGTGGGCGGCGGTGCTGCCGACCCATCCTACACCGCTGTCAGTAAATGTTGTGTATGCAGTACCATTTTCTACCTCCTCGTCGTTCACCGTCACGGTCCTGCTCCACCGAGACACCCATTTACTTCCGTTTCTCGGCCAAGCTTAATGGGAGCCTTGCACTTCCCACCATGAGGGTAAATACGGCACGGAGACGCTGCAGGTTCTCCATTTGGATTTCAAACTAAACGATGGCTATTTATGCACTCCCTCGCTGCGTCTGCCTGTACTGTATTGGCAAAGCGATCCTCTTACTGTAATACCTTCGCCTAATCTCCGAAGCGTATCAGAGGAAGCCCGGAGCGTGAGACACCAGCAGGTTGACACAAATGGGATCGAGTCAAAGCCCCTTAATCCTCACGGAAGTGTAAATAGGAGCGCATGACAGCGGCCACATATGCCGAGAGACCTCTCATGTGATGCAGATATAGAATTGACACGGGCGCCATATTCACAATTCACTCATTCTCAGGCCCTTGGATTGAGTTCTGGACTCCTCTGGAGCAGCTACACATGCTACTCTGCACCCAAGTCTTTCCTTGGGTTTCCTGCCTCCCGCCCAAACAAGCGGAAATTTGTGATTGGTCACACTCCCAAGGCGTCCCGAGGACTTCCCGACGGCTCGGGAGCCGGGTGTGGCTCTTTTGATGACCACGTATGGCTCTCGGAAGTTTCTGAACACCGCAACGGTTTCATTTCTTCCTAAAATATACGGAACATATCTGCTTGATAGCGGAGGGGATTTGTTTGCCTGCGGGACAATCTAAAAATACAATTTGACAAAACACTTGAAGGAAACAGCAAAAATGTAAAAATGAGCTGTAATTTTACAAAAATAACGTCAAAATATTGGAAGAACAAAGTAGTCATTTTTGCAAAATTAGGTTGTGGTAAAGGTTGTAATATTAGGAGAATAAAGTCAAAATATCACAGGAATAAAGTCAAAATATCACAGGAATAAAGTCAAAATATCACAGGAATAAAGTCATAATTAAGAGAAAAGTTCAATTACAATATTACAATTAAAAAGAGAATAGTTTAATAATGTGTAATGTTTTTTTTTGCTGACATTTTAAAGTAAAACAAGACCGGAATCAAATTGTTGGCACACTTCTAGTTGGATAAAAAAAATAGGATATGAGTGTCCCAAAAAGACATTTGACAATTTGTGTGCTCCGTGGCTGTCCTAGCCCGAAAGGTTCCGACCCCGCGGCAATGCCACCGATGACGCACACAAAAGGAACAGTTAGGACGGGATGCATTTACTTATTTGTACTTCTGGAAAGGCGACTTCAGCGACGGTTTAACACGAGAGCACAACAATGTAACGACATTTATAGCGTCTCCTTTAACCAAAAAGTGCTTTTTTTTTTATTTCAGCCGAGAAAACCTGCCATTTTTGTGCTTTGAATTGAAGTCCCGCAAGGCATGCTGGGAAGTCCATGCACACACTGCCCGATTGGAGGTCCCCCAGTATGTCTTGTGGCTTATGAGTGAATCCAAAACAGCATAGTTTTGCATGCGTGTTAGCACGAGCGAACTTATTTTGATCCCGCTCTGCTTGTAGCTTTTGTTGTGGATTGTTTCAGGAACTTACTGCAACGGACACACGCATATTGAATTAGCATGTGCAGTAGTTCCCAGGCGCCATTGCGCTACTGCACACTCTGAGTACCTCCTTTTGTGGGCCAGCGCATTGCGGGGATCCGAGGTAGACAGCGTCACAGCAGTGCAATGGTGGGAGCACGGTGCAAAACCTTCTTCCATGAAGCTTTGGGAATGCACAGGCCCTGGGACTGTGAGCTGGAGCACATCCATGAATTCTTTTTTGTGTGCTTTGCATGATAGAAATATAGATTATATATAATATTAATATAGAATAGAATTAATATAGAATGAATATATTAATATAGAAATATAGATTTTATGGTGGCGGAGCTAAATTAGGATTCTTGGCCTTTCACTCAGCGCTATCGTGCTTGTCTCATGGAAAGGTTTATTTTTGGTTTTAAAAAGTATTCATTCATTAGGTCGCCACCCTGAGCTCTGCTGAGAACAAAAAGATGCATTGAGAGCCACATGACCTGAAATGTGTGACCAGTGGTGCACTCGGGGTTTATCGGTGTGCACGTGATGTAATCATATTATTCGATGGATCAATGGAGGAAATGTGACCTATTTAGGAAGCCGGGGGGACCATCACATCTCCCATACAGCTGAGATGTGCAAGAAGAATGAGATGTAATTACACTCTAAATGCCTCATGACTATGGGAGTGTTGTGAGAAGCGGCATTACATAGAGAGTGAAGGGATATAAGTAATGCTCATTATGTGCATTTGTATCTTTGTATGTTAGGATTTAAACACACACACACCAACATCTTTTGTGTGAAAAGTGGGCAAGGCTTATCCTGCAGCGACCCCCAGAGGCTGCAGTCAGTATTGTCCAAACCAAAAGAAAAGAGTACAAACCAGTACAAACCAGCCAGTCTGATGATAAAAGCGCCCCAGTACACAGTGGAGGATGGAGGCGTTTCCAACATCTTCACCGGCCAAACTGAAGACGGATGGGCTGCACACACAGAAACCTGCAGAGGGGGTACACCAGGTCTCAAACCCGTGCCGTGGAGGGCCGCGAGCCTGCAGGTTTGGTTCCAGCCGGTCACTAAAGGGGGTGCTTTCATTGACGGAGGAGGTGTTGATCACCAAAATCACCTGCAGTAGTGACTTTATTTCATTTTACAACATGCTGAGGGCCGACAACAAAAAGAGCCTACGGGCTGCACTTTGGAGATCGGTGGAGGCTGACAGGTAACTTTCGTTGAGGGACTCGAGGACTCGATTCATGAGCCGCCAGAAGTAACGTAGAAAGAGCAGAGGAACGCCGGTGCTTTCAGACTCGTACACGTACTTTATTAACAACAAGATAAGATACAGGAGCATAGGGAGGCGGAAACCACCACCTCCAGTCATTCAATGGTGCAAAACACCAGCATGACCCAGACGCAGTAACAGATCAGTACCTCAGGTCTGGCCTAGAAGAACGTCTGGGATACCTCAAACAGACCGTGGGAGAAACATCAGGTGTCATGTAAACAACACACACACACACACGAGTTGTAAAAGTCGGGCACCAGGACAATGAAGGGAACGTTTGCTTTGAAGGTGGATGACCAGCTTCGATGCCAGGAGATCTTGCGTCGTCGCACATGGCGTTAGACACTTAACAATGACCCCTCCCTTACTCCTCAGGAAATATTTGACAGGAAATACTTTCATTTCAAGAGCTCCAGGAGTGTGGAGCAAAGACTGCTGGGAACGGAATTGGAGGCGGGGGTACTAAAAGTTAAAAAAAATAAAGCTTTTGTTTTAAAAATCCTGAGACAAGTTAAATCAACGACCGCCAGTTGTCGTTTTGCATAAAAGAGTCTGTGCATAGAGGATGACTAAGCGCCACTTTCCAGTATCCGCAGGAAGATATCATGTCCACCGTCACGTCTCTGTAGCAGCGTCATCACGAATGGCTTCCTTTAAACTGCGTCTCCCAAAAGGATCAAATGTTTTCGGCCGCTCTTTCGGGAGCCTCCGTGATGGGGGAGCTCCTGGGGGGGCCACCTCGGCCAGTGGGGCGTCTCCGAATGCTCCGCCCAGAAGCGATGAGGTCGGCATAGCCCCGGGAGTGGGAGAAGGCGTAGCCAGAGCGACGGGAACGCCCGCCGCGCTGGAAAGCGGGTCTCTTCTGCCTCGCCTCCGGTTGCATTTCCAACTCATACTTCTTTCGGTTTCTTTGGACCTGGGAGGGACAGAACATGGAGGAAAGTAATTCAGTTTACTTAGGTACATTTAAAGATTGTTTGAATGTCAATCTTTCAAACATGTTTATTGCTTAAAATTCGGCTAATACTTTGGTACTGAAGAATTTTTATTGTTGCGCACTAGTGGGTACCGGTGTGTCATTTTTGGGCTTCACCTTGCTTGAGTTGTGTAATCAGCAAATAGAGTAGAATACAACAGAACCTGTTGTTCATATCGAATCGGCTGACTGAACGTCGACATAACCAAAATACTCTAAGTGGCTGATTGACGCCAACTTAAGCAGTTGTCAACATAACCAAAATCAAAGCAGAGACAAGCAAGGGTCAGTTTGGGTTGACGTCAACATAAGCAGTTGTTAACATAACCAAAATCAAAGCAGAGACAAGCAAGGGTCAGTTTCGGTTGACGTCAACATAAGCAGCTGTCAACATAACCAAAATCAAAGCAGAGACAAGCAAGGGTCAGTTTCGGTTGACGTCAACATAAGCGTCACATTTTGTCAAAACTGACCATTGCTTGTTTCGATTATGATTTTGTCGACATAACTGAAATAGGTAGGTGACCTGCGTCAACATAAGCAGTTGTGGACAAAACCAAAGTCAAAACTGAAAAAAGCCAGTTTTAGTTTGGATTTTAGTTGTGTCGCCTACTTTATTTGGGTCGAAGTAACCAAAATGGAAGCAAAACGGATCATGTCTGTTGCAGTACATCCACAACTCACGATAATGTCCAAGGAGTGTTGACATAAGCGGCTGGTGTTAGAAGCAAACTGAACCGATGTTTCGATCTTACCACCTTTAGATCTCACTGCATACTTCCTACGGTTCCTCGGTTTTAACTGAAACCGACCTTTGCTTGTTGCGGTTTTATTTTTTGTTATGTCAACTTTTACCGAACGTTGTTGGAGGGGTATCGACATAACCAAAATCATTTCATTTGTGATTTTCTGCAGAAATTGGATTCATTTCCCAGTT
The DNA here is from genome assembly GCA_024372805.1 of Oostethus manadensis. NCBI lineage: Eukaryota > Metazoa > Chordata > Actinopteri > Syngnathiformes > Syngnathidae > Oostethus > Oostethus manadensis. The sequence goes on from QODF01000354.1 coordinate 27,303, forward strand.
CAAGTCCTCAAAAGGGCCTGGTAGTGTGGCTTCACCTTGTCTCCTATGGAGGGCCAGATGACCTTATGGAGGAACTGGATGAAGATGACCGGCAGCAGGCTGATGCCCACCGTGAGGATGATGGTTAACCACAAGTAAGGCTGGCGAAGCGCATTTGACGCCGCCCCTAAGAGACAAGAAACGTGGCTGCTCAGTGACAAAAGACAACTGGGTTTGTGTTGCGTGGGAATACACTCTTCATACTGAAGGCCTACATGCTGACCTGTGAAGGTGAAATATTGGGGGAAAATGACGTGAATTCCCGCACTGTGCAAGTCAAACATTATTCCAAAGTAGATGGCTATGCTTCCCAAAACGGCAAAACAGTTGACAAAGGTCCAGTAGGAGGTATCCAGGGAGATCTAAAAGTGGGAAGACATGACAACGTGTTAGCAATAATCAATCGATGACTATGGACTATGGGACTTGGATGAGAAGAAACAAGTGTGTGTAGATACTGAGAGTGGATCTAATTTCAAGATTTTTAATGATACGGGTTAGGGTTTGTAGCTTCTTGTACAAGACGCCGCTGAATGTAATTGTATCATCATATCGTGATACAAGCCAAGGTCCATACGGCCCGGCCATGAAGCTAATATTGGTATGCAGCCATATTACATGCATATACTGTACATTTATGAGGTAGACGCTCGGGGTTGACGACCTCCTGCTCATTTGTGTTGCAAAACACAAATACTTCTCGTACTAATCTCTTTGAACGTCATCTTCTAAAAAAAGTCACTCTGCCAAAGACCAACCTGCAGATTGACGGTAAAAATCAGCGACGAGGCAGTGACCACAGCAAAAGACTGGTAGTCCGAGGGGGCTTCGCCATCTTGCCCCATGGTCTGCAGGAACGCCCCGTAAGGGATGAAGAAGATGATGAGGGAGACGAAGATGCCATGGAACAAGCTGATGAAGAAGTTCTTGTAGTTGAACAACGTCCCCTGCTGGCCGGGCAGATACAACTTGGGAAACTTGAGGCTCAGTCTGTCGTTGACATCCTGCAGAAAAGGCAAATACAGGCAGTCCAGTTCATTCGTGGTCTACACACAATCACAGATCTTAATCTATGCAAGTGTTCGCTGTGTTAAGGATCTTCTGTAAAAAGCTTTGCCAGAACTCTTCTCTATCCAAAATCTCCCCTGCAAACAGGACGCATTGGGACACCGTCGGGTGTCGTTCAAGTGGCAACAGTTGGTTCAAAAAGATCCAGAGTCAAACCTCGACTTTTCCGTATGATTTAGTTTTCACACAGTTTGCTTGAGTTTCATGCGTTTGATGAAAAGGTGGGGAACACTCCTAAAGGTAATCTCACCAGCATGTGTGGGAATAACTTTCTTCCATGCGCCTTGAAATGATTTTGCATTGTTTGTTGCACGTAAAACTGCAGTTATTCTCTATAAGTGTACGGATTGATATGAGGTCCTGTGGGACACACCTCGCTTTTCCAACTAATTCATCAGGAAAACCAAACCACTGTCTGGAAGTTATGACAAGAATCAAGGTTTTGGAGGTTAAGGGGTCTTTGGGCAAGGCTGACCCAAAGCCACCATAAATAACTCCGACTAATCAGCCATCTGAAAAGCAAAAGCAGTTGGAGAACACATACAGCGAGACACAATCAAGCACTTTGTTGACATCGTCTAGGACTAGCCTGGAAAGAAGATGGAACACACCTTGAATGCACTTCCGTGACACCGAGTCATGCTAGTGCTGTCACACCGTTTACAAAGCGGACACACCCCGCAGTGGACACTCAAGCGCCATCACAAGAACCGTATGCTGGCTCAGGTAGTCATTCAGGAACATTTATATCCACCCAAACTTCTCAACGCCACGCTTCCGTGATCTAAATCACTGTGAGAATGTTGTGTTCTTTACCTGGTCAAGGAGTCCAACTAGAAGAACAGGTAAGCTGCTGTAACAGAGATTATAGAGCGTGATGAACCAGTCCTCGTAGGCCACCTGCAGACAAAGGCATTGGCGGATCACATGACTTATGGAGGATGAAGTGCATTTACAGAAGACAAGGTGCTGACCTGTGCTGAGTAGCCGCTGAAGAAGGAGTACCAGAAATGGACCAAGGTGAAGGCAAAGTTCTTGAAGAAGAAGAACCGGAGGAACTTGCACATTCTAATGTAAGACCAGCGTCCGTGTACCAGCAGGAGGCGCTGTAGGTAGCGGAACTGAGCAAAAGCAAAGTCACTGGACATCACAGCTTGCATCCCCTCCTGACCGCTGATCCCAACACCAATGTCCGCGGCTGGAGACACAGCAGATGGAGAAGGAGGTGTTTGTAAACAGTCACACTGTGCCATTCAGTGTGACCAGAAGATAACGGCTGGCATACTTTTAATCATGTTGACGTCGTTGGCACCGTCTCCAATGGACAAGGTGATAGCCTTCTTGTACTTCTTTACCAGACTGACCACGTTAGCTTTCTGCTTGGGTGTGACACGACAGCAGATCACCGCCTCGCATTCACACGCCATGTCCACAAAGTCGATCTGTCCGGGAAAACAACAGATTTCCTGTCTGCCTTCATTTAAACCAGCGGTTCCCAGACTCCCTGAAGCCCTTCAGACATTTGACTTGAAGCCATGTGCCCCTTTCTCCTGCACACTTGCAAAGCCAATCCACTCCATGAAGCACATTTCCTGTATTATTATGCAATATGTTATAGAAAAAAGCTCTTTTTCTAATGCACACAAAGGCAGCTCCTTGGAAATGGAGAGGCTTTTAGAGGTGTCAGATATCTCCTGGCAGCTTGGTCAAGTTATTTGTATGGAGTATTTAGGTGGGAAGATGCGGGCAACTGTGATCTTTAGGGTTTTTGCTGTGCTTCGGTCTGCAACATACACTGCCTGGCCAAAAAACTGCAGTACTTGTTGGAGCGCCCTGAGCTTTGATCCGGGCACGCATTGGCTGCGGCATCGTTTCCGTCAGCTTCTGCAACGTCACAACATTCATGTTCTACCAAGATCTTGCATTGATGTTGGTGGAGTCTGACCCTCTCCGGTACATCCCAAAGATTCTCAATGGGGTTCAGTTCTGGACTCCATGTGAGAAAATGATGCCTCATGCCCCCCGAACCCCTCTTTCCCAGTTTGAGCCCTGGCATTGTCATCTTGGAATATGCCCGTGCCATCAGGGAGGTACTCAGCGGACCTCATTCTTGGAGCACGTAGTGTTGCAGAACCCAGACCTGACCAACCGCAGCAACCTATTTGCTTAGTTCCATCCAGGTAGTGACTTTTTTGGCCAGGCAGCATAGATATAATCAGTGCAATGCAATAATGTTACACGAACGTAAACATTATAAAAACACAAAAATCTATAAGGGAATGAATGAGGCTAAAATGCACAGTAGCACCGAGCTAACATTGCTAAAGCTCCCCTGTGCGCATTTACACACATCATGAACGTTTGCGAGGCGTTTGAGCACCTTGCGTAAATCTCAGTGTTTGGCACTAATGTAGTCCAGCAGTTTTTAATTTGTATTCACGTACCTCCAATTGCAAACTGCGAGAACCATCCCACCCAACAATACGGTATCTTATTTACCTGTCTCATCTCTTTCTCCCAGTCGTTCATAGGCTGTCCATCCTGAGGGTTGCTGGGAGGCGGTCGCTTTCCCAGACGACGAAGTCGCAAACGGCGGCGTTTCTTTTTCTTCTCATACAAAATCTCGTTCTGAGAGGATGGAGGGAAAATAAAAATTGCTGGCGAGTTATAATAAAGATGCCATAATAAACGATGTATAAAGGCTATCTTTTAAAAGGCCAATAAAGAGATCGGGCTGCCCCGGGACCATTTGCAACCCAAACCCAGTACTGTAAAGTGGCACATTCTAAAATTTCAAATGCATCTAGAAAAGTAAAAAAAGGAGGGTGGGGGAAGGTCTGAAGGAGGACAAAGTAGAAATATTTGGTAACGTCTCAGCAGAATGGGTGTCAACTTTACTTTCTTTTGCTTGTCGCAACTTTTTCCTTCTTTTCTTATAGTCAATATTTCAACTTTCTGCCGTTGCGTTATTTTTCCTCATAATTATGTCGACCTTCTCATCATTACATTCTAACTTTTTTCCCTAACGACTTGGAAACCGCTAGTAGCCCGACTGGTTTCGTAACACCTTCAACGTTCATAAAGCCTTTCCGGGCTCTCATGTGGAGTGGATCCAATTCCTACCTCCTGACCGTGCGGAACCTTTCGATCAAAAAAGAATAGAAGCTCGATCATAAATGAAGCAAAGCAATCGTGAACGATAACTCACCAGCCATCCTCCGGTGATGATCAGTGCGTTTTTGCCCGGCTCGGGAAAAAACGGTTCTGCGGGTCTCTTTCTGCCCGGACCCAGAGACGGAGGCTCGTTTCTTCTGTTTGCCTGACGGATGCTCAGCTTCTCACTGGAGCGCAAACAAACGCAGCGCTGACGTGATGGTGTACACACGCAAATGACTTCTGAAGCCTGGATGTACATTTCTGTGTGCTCCTTAGAGTCACGGGTGAGTGCGGACTTTGGTACCCCCTGGCCCGTACTTGTCAACCCTCCTGTATTCCCTGGAAAACCCCCAATTCTTTCCCAGCCCTTTTTTCCTTTCTGAAAGAATCCACTCACTTGACGTTCTCTCCATAGTGGATGTGCATGTCATCGGTCAGAAGGGAGCACGAGTAGCCAATGTTTTCTGCGGTTTCTAGAAAAGAAACCAAAAATCTTTAAAAAGCACACACAAAATCATCACCCCAATGTTTCATGTCAAACTTCATCAAATCTGTTTTTGTACAACCCCACCGGCGATCGAAGCAGGGTTTCAAGACGTCTACTACCTTTCTTATCTCCAGTCAAAACCCAGATCTTGATGTCGGCCTTGGCCAGTTTGGCTATGGTCTCTGGTACGCCGTCCTGCAGTTTGTCCTCAATGGCTGTCGCTCCGATCAACTGTGCAGGAAATCACTTTTGTTTCATCGTATTTCACACGTTTAAAAAAACATAGAATTCCAGAGAGTGGTTATAAATGAGGATCTTGTAGATGGTACCCCGCCTCTCGCCCAAAGTCTGCTGGGATAGGCTCCAGCCTCCCCGTGACCCTAACGAGGATAAGCGGTATAGAAAATGAATGAATGAATCTTGTAGATGGCCTTTTTTGTTGGAGTTGGGTTCTGGGCCCACCGGCGATTAGCACAAATTGTTACGCCCATAAAAAGTTTATTTTGACACAAAGCTCGCTCACACCACACAATCTTGTTCATATGTTAATATGCCTCAGACACAAAGTCCAAAAATGAATATAAGATGCATTTATTCAACTTTTGGCAGCTATAAGTTCCACTTTTGCGTCTCAACACTTTGCTACGGAAAATAGACAGAAAAAAATTTGGCTCAAAAAGGGAGTGGGAAGAAGAAAAGCTTGTTTACACCCACCCCCCATTCGCAACACCAGAGCCCGTTATATTAACACGTATGCAGCATATTACAGTACATAACCAAGATATTACACCTACACACACGTACAGTATGCATTATTATTTTACATTTTATCAATACTAATGTGACATTACTCCTCAATCATGTATTATTACTCTTTCATTCATGGACTTACAGTATACACACATACACATTCATACACACACATATATACTGTATATACAGTACAGACACATATTTTAATGCATACATTAATGCATTTTCATTCATAAATGTATTGGTTTTTACTTTGAATGGTAATAATAATTAGTTTGAATAGACTTAGAGACTTATGAAAGGCTATGCGGACCTGGTGCTAGAGAGGGGCTGCACTCCCACCACCCCTCCTGGCCAAGTGTCCTATGCTGTGCATTAAAAGTGACAAGATGTTGGAGGTCTGCTGTGAGGAGGTGGATGATCTCCTGCAGTAGAACCTGCACTTGTCTGCCCTAATCTGATGATTTTCTTATATTTGTCCTATGCTGTGCATTAAAAGAGACAAGATGTTGGAGGTCTGCTGTGAGGAGGTGGATGATCTCCTGCAGTAGAACCTCCACTTGTCTGCCCCAATCTGATGACTTGATTGTATAGGAAACATTCCAAAAGAAGACAAAAACATAGTTATGGCAGTATGCATATCTTTCATGTATTCAATTATTGCCATCATCTCTTTTACTAGTCTATCATCAGGATTTGGGTTGTTATACAATACATGACATTGTTATATATGAATATAATAATGATAATAACGGTAACGGCCAAAATCAAGCAAGTAAATGATTCTTCCAATTGGAGAAGATATTAGTACACGTACATACGTGTACACAATAGTACACGTATAAGCAACAAGCGTACTGTACTTGTGTGCTCTGAGGTGCATCATCATTCCAATGGTAGGACATTCTTATTCTATTCCTAATCATGTAATACAAACGATCATATTACGACATTTGTTGGAATTATCCTGAGTCAATGCTAAATGCTCGTATAATTAGTACATACTTACAGATAATTAGCTGTCATCTCAGACTTACGCAGGTATGAGTAACGACCCTTCTAATAATATCATAGTACCTGAACAGCAGGTAGCATTCAAGTACTTCTTTCATCATTCATGTACTGGGACAGAAGCGTTTCTTGGTCCCTAAATTCCAAAAGATGAATGTTTCCGCGTGTAGGAGCGGGAGGCCTCTTGCAGGCCATTGTTAGAAAACAACAGCGAGCTGGAGCGGTAGTCGTGGAAAACATCCAACATCATTCTCTCATACTTATTTACGTCTCTTTGCTGTGTTGTTAGGCATTCCAATGATGGTTATTTTGATTGTATTAGATGCAAGTGTTTGCTTTTCTTCTTCTGCTGCACTTTGGGGACTGAAACATTTGAACTAAAGAAATCAGAGTCAAAGAAAACAAACAAACATGTGAGATTATAAACGGTGGTAACTGTACGCTGTACAGTTGTCCCTCGCCACTTCAAATTTGTCCGCTTCACTCTACCACAGTTTTTCAAAAAACTGTCTTGTGTTGGCTTTTTTTGTTTTTAAAGCCTTTTTAAGCAAATTTTATGTATTTTTTTAGGCATTCCGAAGACAAATCACCATCGAGCTGGGATGATATGTATGTTGGGTAGTTTAAAAGTGACTGTAGGGGTGTTATTTCACGTCTAGAAAGCTCTAGTAATGTTAACCCATATTCACAAGCTAGTAAACAGATTTCATACGCTCTAACAACCAAAACATTCTATTCCTAAATAAGAAATCCTCTTTCCTGGGAACGGACTTATGAGGTTTGGGTCTGGGAGCAGTTCATGGTGATAACCAAAGGATTACTCTATCATCATGTATGTATAAATTACTGGCGAGTAAGGCCTTCTGATGACATTTTGTTTTTCCAGAAGTTTGTAAATGTATGAATATGCTGGGATCTACTGTACATCATAAAGTTCCACATCGTATGCAGTGAACTACTGAGGTGTTTAAGAAATGCAACTCCTAACCAAGATGGAGGCCGATGCCCCAATACGGCGGGTTTACTTTTCAAAACATAGCTGGGGAGGTTTTCACTCACCATGAGGTTGGTCTCAATCTGCTCATACACCTGGTCCAGGGCGGCGTCTCGGTCGACCATCGTCACCTGAGCCTCCGTGTGTTTCCTGGACCAGGCCTCGTACTCGGCAGCGCTGATGTCTTTGTAGCACAGGCAAAGTGTCCGCAGGGTTTCGTTGGCAAAGATCTGCAGGGCAGAACAGCTGCATGAGAAAACGTCTCTGCAGTCTAAACCCTCCAACCGGGACAGAAGCGACTGGTGGAGATGAGAGCTAAGCAAAGTGAGCTCACGTCCAGAGCCGTTTGAGTGGATTCCTTGTGCTTGGAATTGGGCGAAAGTCTTTGGTAGATGACCGTGTCAGCCCCTTTACAGTAGAGACGAATACGACCATCTGGAAACTTCACTGAAGGAGCCAGAGATAAAAGTACAATTCATCACGCTTGGAATCACGGTCTCCTTTTTACTTCCCTCAACGACTGTGGAGTTGGCTATTCCGCTTTCGACTGAAACTTGGGATCAGTTTAGGATGTCCTATAACCTTGGGCCGCACGGTGGGCGCGTGGTTCAAATAGCCGCTTCGCATCTCCGTGTGGAGTTTGCATGTTCTCCCCGTGCGTGTGTGGGTTTTCTCCGGGTACTCCGCTTTCCTCCCACATTCCAAAAACATGCATGTGAGCTTCATTGGCCGCTCTAAATTGTCCGTTAGAGTGTGAATGCTTGCGATTGACTGGAGACCAGTCCAGGATGTACTCCGCCTCTTGCCCGAAGTCAGCTATGATAGAGCGGCATAGAAAATGGATGGCAATAACCTTCACAGGGCGGCGATGACCTTCACAGGTGAACTGAATTTGACCTTCTCTATACTTTTGGATGCACATGACCGTCTGTCAACAACAAGGATAAATATTAATGAATGCTAGATCAGGGAGGTCCAGACTAGCCCTGGACAATACAGTATGTCAGGAAGGTCTACAGGAAGGTCTACAAGATCACCGTAGTGCATTTTAGCTTCCTTCAGAAATTTCACCCAAAAGCGGAATATCCCAAACCTTTCGTGTCTTGTGTATGCGTGTGTGCGAGTTCTCGTACAGATGATGGACATGCGCTTGCGGTCCGAGTTGAAGTCGAGCAGCGCCAACATCTCATAGGTTTGCTCCTGTTCCATCTCTCTGATGGTGATGCTGTCCTGGGTCCGGGAAACAAACACAAAGCCAAAGTTGCGGGCTGCCGTCACCAGGGCGCCCTCATCTGGAGACGCTGCCTGGTACACCAACTCTCCTGGGGGCCGGGGGGGAGTTCAAATGAATAGCCCTAATTTCATGTGATCATTCAACTCTTTTTACCATCATTGCTCTCCACCATGACAGTGTGGCACAGGGAGAGGAGTCGGAAGAAGTCCAGTGCATCTTTATCCTTCATGGACCGCAAACAGGCAACGAGAGAATTGTCCGTGAACTGGAACTTTTTGTCAGCGTACTGGTTCCAGCTCCAGTCCACCGGCTTGTAGGAAAGGAGAGTCGGCAATTGTAGTTTCAGCTCTTCGGAGGTGTTGCGCCATCAAATGAATGCATTAAACTTGATTTTACCCTTCCTCGATCGAGACTCACTCCCTCTGCTGTGGTCGGGTTGCCTGAGGAGAAGCAGAAATACATCCGGCTGAACCTCCAAAGTCAATCTAAAACCACTATTTCTTTTTTCATTAGCAAATGAGCTCAGTAATCAACTAAACTAGGAGATTGCCTTGTGATGATAACCATAGATCAGAAATGGAACGCACTACAACATGAGAAAGAGTTTGGCTATTTCTTTTCCATATTTTTTCTTCTCGTTTCTTGAGACTGCATTTCAGATTAGTTTGAAATAATGAGTCATATTTGGTCACAGTGCTGGATTCCATCTTCAAAGAGGAAAATGGAGGATAGAGCACAGAACTTAAGTACTTACAGTCTAAATTACATAGCAGTTGCTGCGCCCCCCAAGAAAGTCCAAGTTAACCAATGCATCTATTGTGTGCCTCCAAGTATTTTCCCATTGGCCCTGTGTAGGTGTTGTGCAACACTGATTGTGCTATGTGAGTGGGTCAAGAAGGCCTTCTGGGAGAAATTATTAGACCGAAAACGCACGGAGCTAAACGACTTCATCTAAAAGTTGTAATGATTACGATTGCTAATACTGCTCAGTACAAATACTCGCCACCGAGAAACTCAGTTCTCAAGACGAGACGATAGACAAGATTGGGTCTGCAAGAATTTTTAAGAAACGTACCATAAAACTGCATGACAATTTATTGCCATCTACTAATTTAATGTCTACTACGTTATGCACTGCGTGTGTATGCCAGCGGCCCCGCCTCCACCCACTCCAAACAAAGATTGCATGACTGACAATAGGGCTCACTGTGTTCCATGGAACAAGCGCGCCAAGATGCTGGAACCAATGCACAGAGGGAACCCGCGGGAGGCGAGCAGAACACATACGCATGCACATTATTGAGGCAGGCCAAATAATCGAGTTCATTTTCATTTATTGTGAGATCCATTTATTCGTGTATCGTCGTCCCAGGCCTAGTGGTGATGAAACATTTTTGTTTCTGAACAAAACATCTACCACTGATTAGATTTCTGCTCGCATGACTATTGCGTGTGTAGAAATGGTACTTGCAGGAACAAACTAGTTCACTTCCTACGAGGGAATAATGACGTCAGAACAACTTTGGAGGATCCACCGTGCTCGTAAATCCGACGGATTACTGAACAGTTGCAAGAATAATGTAATATCAAGTTACTGGTTACCGTAACTGCGTCCAGCAATGGTGCACTTTTTGAACATCATGACATTTTGAGTCAGGGTTCCCGTCTTGTCTGAGAAAATGTACTCGATCTGGCCGAGCTGCTCGTTCAGGGTGGTTGTTCGAGCCTGTCAAGAATTGGACCAGAAGGGATCGTCATGTTCAAGTTCATGCGAGAGAAACTAATCCCAAAAGCAAAAGACCGATGGTAGCGGAATCACAGGAAATGGGCATAGCTGAAGGTGGGGCTACACCTCCAAATGTCCCAACATTTGTTGGCAAATAACTGCACAAGTGTACCTTTGCTGGGGTGTCTTTATCTGCAAAGTACATCTGCAGGTCCCAGTTGATGAACTTACTCTGGCCAAGACGAATCACCTCCACACTAAGCAGCAAACGAGCACGCGTTACACGCACACCGATGCAATACAGGAGATGAAGGGACCAGCGTCAAACACACACAGAGACGTGCGCCTCGTCAGAATTTATGGTGGTTTTCGTTTGCCTGACCTGACGTAGAGGGAAATGGGCACCATGGTGTTCAGGACGATGATGTAGCCCCAGAAGCTGAGGAACCCTCGGTAGGAGTTGGTATCTTTTCTACCGTCATACAGGTACCAGGCGTTGTTGCCAATTTCCTCAAACCAAAAGCTGTGACCAATGGCAAGTCCTGCTGCCACCAGAATGAGGAGGACAAAGATCTGCAGGGACAAATATCATCCATGTAAAAACATCACATCAAAGTGAAATAAATAATCAGAAGAAACTTAAAATGATAGACTCACTGTGTAGACCATATAGTTCATCAGCTCGTCAATTTTGGTCCTCTTGAATCTCGTCTTACCCCCATTTCTCATGATTTTTGTGTCAGCCCCTTCGGAAACAATTGAGATTTGGTTTTTGACATAACGATGCAAGGAAGTGTGTACATTCATCACTTCCTTAGTTCCATAGGATGTATTTACACAGTTGTGCAAACATCCATAAAACGTTCTTCTCATTCATTGGATTTGTCTTCTGCAATAATAATTATACAATCATTGATTATATAACAGATCTGTCGTTTTCTAAACAATCATTCAGAAAAAGTATGTAATATGCCATTCGGCTGAGTTGTACAAACGATGGCATAATCCAGTTTTCTCCCCAAACCTGCAAAGATGACCAGTCCGTGACATTGCTCTGTATTTCGGATCTTGCAGCCTCGTAGGAGCATGTTGTCCAGATCCAAGGGGTAGCGATCCCTCTTCCACTGCATGACCCCCATGAACTTGTCGAGACGGTTGTTGGGCTCCTCGCATTCAATCAGCGCTACGGACCAGATTGAGGCAAAAAATAGACGTGGTTTTTTTTTTTTTTATCTGGAATAACCGATTTTGAGATGATGTCTAAAATAAAAATCTAAGAAGGCAAATGTAAAATGTGAATATGAAGGTGCGCAAATAGTCCCGAATGATGCTTTCAACGCACGTATATGACAGATTAGGCTTGTGTGTGCAGCAATATGCAGTAGTCACCGTCAAACTGGGCCAGCTGGCGTTCCTCCTGCAGTCTCTCATCAGTCACTCGAAGTCCCATCTTGAACTTCAGGTTGGTTTCCCTGAAAATTTGAAACAAAAGCAAAAAGGAGAACAAGATAGAGTTGTTGCGTTGTCGGCAAAGCATTTCCAGTTGACCCGTTTGGTTTAACGATCAGAAAGAATCTTATGGGTCACAAATCAAGGTTGAAAAAAATGATCCTTACTTATTTTAGCCACGGAATTTCTAATCAAACAAATATGGACCTCACCCGTCAAGCTCTGCAGTTTCCACGTAGCAGAGACTGTTTGGGTTTGAACTGGATAGAAGCAAAATGTCTGCCTGCAGGAGACCAAAACAGCACCATCTGACCCACTTGACTTGAAGTTGCACCAAAGCCCACCAATACACATAAGCAAGTATTTGCTGTATATACTGTACATTCATTACAGAGCGGGGGTAAAAACATATTCCACCAAGGCCTGCACGGAGAAAGTTTGAATGACATAAATAATATGTCATTCAAAATAATAATAATAATAATAATAATAATATGTCAAGCATTCCAGTGCAACTTGTGTGCATGTTCAAATAAACTCAAGCATAAGCATAAAGAAATCCGTGTGGGGTAATACATGCTAAGCTAGCTGGACAAAACAACATCTTAGCTGGGTGTTATAGCAAAGCACATTTGTGGCATATCTAATCATAGATTTTATTAAAAACTTTATTGTAGTTTAACAACAGGCCAAGGGCCAGTAAAAAAATAAGCCATGGGCCAAAAATGTCTCCGGGGCCACCTTTTGGACAACCCTGGTCCGCTGGTGTGTCATAGCGTGTTGATTTTGCAAATGCAAAACTCCTTCGGTGGGCCCAACGGCACATTTATTCGCTCTCCAATTGCAGTACATCCATTTTGCAAATCAACAGGAAACTGAAAAGATCAATAATAATATGATATCGATCATACCGGAACAAAGTCATTTTTCTTTAGCCGAACTACATCTCCAACCTGGATGTGCCTCCACTTGGACTCTTGAAACCTGAGCAGATTTCAGCAAACAAGAATGACTTCGGACATTTCAGAAAGGGAGGATTGGAAAATGCTCACCTTCCATCCAGCAGAACCTCACTTTTCCGGTTGTTAATGTCCTTGTCCATTCGATGACGAGCCTGGCGGGGAAACGAGCAAAAGTCGTCATATTTTCCTTAAGCGTCTGAAGCTTGAATACCAAGAATGAGAGTAAAAAAGACTCATAAAAAGTTGGGCATATTCGGAAATTCCAGGATGAAGCTAAAATCATTACCCAGCAGTCATGAACTTAATCGGACCACACGTTTGAATGCAAAAGTCCGCCTGTTCAGCGTTTCAGGGCTTTTGGCAGAACTTGTTCTCCAACAAGGAGCTGAACAGTTTCATCCTCAAATGTGACTCCTGGGCCGAATATCCCGAACCTTTTGTGTGCTGAAGCAGGAACATGTGACATTCCGCAAGCAAAGTGTTTGTCTGGCGCTTTTCTTACAAGATCATCCACCAGGTCTTTGATGGCGGTGACCCCAAGAACCACCACCAGAGGAATCAGCGTAGTGTACCAAGGGAGCGTGGTAATGGCTGGAATACACTAGGAAAAAAGAAGAAGTTAGGCCGTTCCAAAAACATGCGAGTCAGCCTAATTGCCGCTCTAAACTGTCCATGAGAGCCTGAATGTTAGTTTGTCTCTATGTGCCCCGCCATTGGCTGGCGACCGGTCCAGGGTGTACCCCGCCCAAAGTCAGCTGGGATAGGCTCCAGCATCCCCGCCACCTTAATGAGGATAAGCGGCATAGAAGATGGATGGAAGAGTAATTGAAAGTTTACAGTAAATAATTAATTTAAAAACTCGTAGTTCAGCGCCTGAACACTCAGCTTCTCTAAAAGTAGCGCCTTCTCTGCGGCTGACCCTGACGGCAGTGTGTTTACGTGTGTGTGTGAAAAAGGTGGCTAAAGATTGTTTGTCTTCCTCTTCTCCGCTCCACTGGGGTACCTCGCCTTCATTTTCCCCCAATTTTTCCCTGCTTTGCGCCTGTCTTCCGGAATCAGTGCATTAGAGTAAAATAGAGCAGCATGGAATAGTCCATTGCTTGGGAAGGGAGGGGGAGAGATAGATTAAGATTTCTTCATGTCGTTTTAAGCACATGAATTAATAGGTACTTCAAATGGAAGAGAGGAATCTGTTTTCATGAGACATTCGGGGACCCCTGGAAGCCCTAGGTATTGCCTAATAGTGTTGGGTTTTTTTAAACAAATCTACTAACATAGCAAGAAAAGGGATGGATATTGGTCAGCCTTGCAGTATCGGACCTGAAGCTGCATTATCGGGCCATCCCTGGTACACACTACACCATAACTGTGCTTGCATCCACTTGCATGATGTGTGGGAGACAATGCTTAGTGTAAGTAGGAACTCTCCATTGTACCTGCAAGATGAGCAGAGCCAAGAAGTAGACGTTGGCAACTCTCTTAAACTGCTCGAACAAGTTGAGGGGCAGGAAGGTGAAGACGTTGTACTTGTAGGTCTTGATGGCGTTGCCCTGTAACAACGATATCGCAGTAAAGGTCACCGCTCGCGTAACCGTGAAAGGCCTCCGTGTGCTTTGCAAACAGCCCCACACAAACACGCCTGCTCTTTGCTCCATGTACCGGCCCAGGTCGCATGAAAGATAACGTTTACGAGCGTGGGTCGTGTTTGCACGAGCATGGCACGTTAGTAGCAGGAACCTCTGTGGGGCACTTACAGAATATTTGCTCTTCTTGAAGCACAGGAAGATTTTTTTGTCAAATTCTGGCAGGTGGTGGTAAGCTCGGTCATTGGCTTTCACCTTCCAGCCGATCTCTACAAAGAAGACAAGAGGAGATTACAATCCTCCCTCGCAACATTTGAATGGTTGACTACGGAGTGTCAGTCGCCAAAAAATACTGAAAGACAAGTTAAATGGACCATTCGGGACACTAGGCATCATAATGTTACCTTGATGAGACATTATATTACCTTAACACTGCATGTAGTCGACCACGGCACGTCCGACATGACACACAAAAAAGCTCTCCTCCCATTGCATGTGGAAGTGGTACGTTTTTGGCTTCCTACTTTGGCCTTCTTTCCCACATCTGAAAACCTTTCTTAAGTTTATAATAAACAGACTGGAGGCTGACTGGTTAGCTCTGTAGCATGCTATGCTTAAAGTGTACCTGCACTGACCGGTAGCCTTCCATTTACAGTTGAGCAGTGTGGTGTAAACAGAGAACAATAGTGTACATTGTAAAGGTGACTGCAGGGGTGTTATTTCATGTCTACAGGGCTCTAACAATGGTGAAAATTGTTTTAGAAAGTCAAACAACTTTTCCATGCTCTACTGTATGAAAATCTTGCATTTATTATCATTGACTCCCACTTGCAGGAAATTCCCTTATGGCGGTCGGGTCTGGAGCCAGTTAACCGTGACAAATAGGGACTACCGTGGACACGTTGCTCTAGCCCAGGCGTGTCCAAATGAATCAGACACAATATTAGATGACACAAAGCTAAGACATCGCTGCATTCTTCAGATAGCCTAGCATTTATTCACCTGTACTTGGATTGCTTTTGGCATTTTTTTATGCACGATTTTTCCCTATCCAGTCCTGGTTGGTAACATTTTGGACACCCCTGCTGCAGGCCAACGCAAAATAAAAGCAAACAAAGTGGTTAGCACTTTTTCAGTTGAAATGAAAAATGCTTCCCGCTTAGCATGCAATACGGAAAAGGTGATCCCAGGAAAACCCATTTATGCTTTTATCAGCCACACGTGCGCCGCCTGCGGCTGGGCTGGCTGCAATCCTTATCAGCACCACACACTCCTTAAGCCGGAAGCTTCCAGACACTAACTGACCAGCAACCCCTTATTTGGTTTGGACTATCATGTCACTTGTAGCCGCCCTGTTTGAGCCAATAAAGTACCCGGCAAGTACCGTAGCTCCTTGGAAGGGATTTGTGAGTCCTGCCAGAGCGGCGACACCGACACCGTGTTAGCACGGAAACCACAACGCCAAGTCGCCGTCCCCCAGCGCCGCATGTGCCATCGTGACTCTGTGGTTATTTAACACGGATATTGATCGCGGCTGCAAAACAACCCCCAATGGTTGAAAGGTGGTGGGAAGCATCATTGAATCCCAGCAAAACACGGAGGCGGTGTCTGCACGTAGAGTCTCCGGGGACTCGGAGGCACATGAAATGCGCTTTTATTTCTTTGCTCTGTCATTCCCGTGCATTTCACGTTGTAAAACGCTGATGGCAGACCTAGGAAAATGTTTTGTGTTATGATTGCTGGTGTCTGGAAGGGGTTCATTGCATTTACATTCTTTCTTTGGAGAGAAACGGACCCCTTAAATGTACGTTCGTGTTTGAGGCGCACCTTCGGGAACTGAATTCGCTAACCGAGGTCCCACTGTAAAATTTTCTCATCTGACTAACATTTGTGATAAATAACTTCTACTTTTAAATATTGAAAATACATGTATTATCATTCCTTGCTGGGCACCTTTAAGTATTAATATAGCAGGCATTAAAATTGTACTTCATAGGGACTAAAGAAAGAATTCCTCACCGGCGGGTCGAATCTCCACGGGGGCCTGCGGTGCTCCCTGCAAATCCTCTTCATCGTCCGTGCTCACATCCAGCTCGTCATCAGTCTCGTCGTCACTGTACGGCATGACCTCGTCATTGGGCCCCACGGATCCATGGGTGCCCGTACGGCGCACACTCATTTTGACAGCAGTGTCTGAAAAAGGAGAAAGGATTCAGATATCTCCACTCGACGAGCCATTCCTAGGCAAGAAGTTGTTTAGGACTGAAAACACCAACGGCGGGGTCACAGGTATTCCAAGCTGAAGCTCTCTCTTCTGTGCTACCACATCGGCGGGACGCAAACACGTTGCTGGGTGTTACCACGCAACAACTAATCCAGCACGGTGTTCTGTACTGCTGCAGGCCCGTGTACCTGCACATCAGACACTCTGCTATGTTTCCATTGCAGCAATCCTTGCAAATTCCACCGACCCCCGTGGAATATGCCCACCTCTCAACTTCCCTGCAACATGTGGCCAGTCGCCAAATTAGTACCGGACTAGCGCTAAAACAGATCTCCTCCTTTACCCTAAAGAAGATGCCGATGAAATCCCCCCTAAAGTCCATGCTCAGCAGCTCCCCGATGTTCCAATCGACACCAACAATGTTTTGCAACATGAACGAAAGCCAGCGACTGACAAGCACTGCTCAAGGGCAAAACATATCACTTTGATTGTAAATGTCGATCGGAAATAGGGGGACCAGGGGTTCATGGAGGTGGGCCGTACGCCCTCTGAACCAGTCCTGTACGCACACAGGAAGTAGAAGACAAAACTACACAAGCTTACCCAATAATAAAAAGTAGAATTAAAAACCACAGTAAAACAACACACAAAAAAAATGGCACTAAAAAGCAGTCAAAACACTGCCCTGGTAACAGCTTTTCAATCAAGACTTCCGATGATCCAGTGTTTGTGCAGATCTAATCTTCAGGGGCACAATATTCCAAAGTCTTGGACCTGCAACAGAAAAGCCTTTATCACCCCAAGATTTAAGATTAGATCTTGGAGCATTCAAGAGCAACTGTGAGCTGGACCAGATTGTTCTAGCGGGAACATAACCACATAGGAAGTCCGATAAGGTAAACAATGTAAGGAGGCCAGGACTGCAGGAGTTACATGTTCCTGCCTCTTGGTGCCGGGTACCAGGCGAGCTCAGTTTTGAACCAGCTAGAGACGATGTATAGAGGACCGGACCCGATCACAATGCAAGGCGTTGCGGTAGTCAAAGCAGCAGGGAATAACCAATCAACAACGCGCTCGAAGATGTGCGCGGGAAGGGAACTGTTTCAGATGGAAGAAAGTACCACAGAACTGGCTTGTTTGAAGTTCAAAAGCTGTGACAATGGGTCCAATACACTGCCAACACCACCTTAACGAGCAGCACTGCCAACACTAAGAATTTCTTGGGGGGTGCTTCTACACAGGAGCATTTTCCAGGTTTCACAAAATGCATATCTGGAAAGCAGCAAAGTGTACAAGCATATTTAGGTACAAAAGTAAGAAAAAGGCACACATGACAGTCTTGTTTTATGGAGCACCGTTTTACTTCTTGCTCAACAAATGTCCTTGGGATATTTACAAAAAGGGGAAATTATAACTAGTTATTGCAACAAACACCTACGACAACACCCTTCATATTTTTGGGGAAAATCTCCCAGAAAAATACAAAGAATAAGAAAAAAAAATCAAAAAACAGCGGGAGGACCTGTATATTGACCATACAGGTGTCACAATGGACTTCCTGGACTCAGGTAAAGGGGAAGCTGTCTGTTTTTAACCAGCTCAGATGTCTGCCATTCAGAGCGAGATAGGAAACTGTGACGACAACAACACTTTTTAACTGAAGCCCCGTCATCATCCAGCTGAACAACATACCACAGCATAGGAATAAACAACCTCGTCTGCATTCTTTCATAAGTCGTCACAATAAGGCACCTTAATTTGCACAATGGGGACAAAATTCCGAAACCATGTATCTACTGAGTGTATGTATGCATTTTGTATGTACTGTATACAGTACGCAGTTGTTAGAAGAGGGCAGAATTATTGTTACATGGCATCTTTTTATCTTTTGTCCTTATCTATAGTCTCAAATAACGTGGGTGTGATGATGCAGTCAGTTCACGCTGCTGAGTCAGTGTGCTGACAAGAATTCCTCTACCTTCTTCCTGGAGTGACAAGGGAAAAACACCTTCTATCTGTCAAATCAATTGGAAGTGTGAAATTGGGACCTTTTTGGTTTTAAAGTGCTGTAAGTGATGTGAAGAACAGTTAGGCAATCGTTGCTTGAGACAAATGATCTGGACCACATACAAAGGGCCACATACTGAAAAATAAAAGGATGCAAGGGCCGCTTTGATCATTGGATATGAATATATATCTCAGCTTTGTGATGTTCTGTAGGGCGAAAAGCATAATAGTAGGATTTGGTCCCAAATATTTCAGATTTTGTTCTTGCAATATTATGATGTTTTTCCCCCTACATAATTTTCCAAAACTGACAATTTTGTTTTGCTTGTTTCTCATATTACGACCTTTAAAATTATTAACTTTCTTCTTGTGATTACGTCTTTATTCCCATCATATTATAACTTTTTCCACGACCTATTTTTCCAAAAATTACACCTTTATTTTGTTGGTTTTTTTATATTACGACAACTTCAACCAAAATAACATCTTATTTAATACTTGACATTTTTCTGAATTACGTTATTCTTGTAAAAGGATTCCTGATGTTTTGCTTCAGGCCAATCAAAACTTAGCCACACGTCAGACACCCCTGATGAAGACTCATCAGGAATCCTTTCAGAGCCCAAAAGGCAGCAACAAAGCTGGCAAAAACAGGTTTGTGGTGTCACACTCACCGCGTGGCCATGGCAACCAGGAGGGCGGGGAGCGGGGGGGGTTGCGGGGATATCTGCCGAGTGGGACGGAGAAGAGCGTGTCGTAGTGACAGCAGTGAAACCGGAGAGCAAAAGGGCTCGGCTCAGCTCTCGCCCGGGCAGGTTAGGTGAAAAGCAGAAAAATGGAACCAGAAAAGCGACGCCACTCGAGCAAAAGCAGGCCGCGCCGCTTGCCCGCTGGCATGCATGGCACTGCCATAGAAACAATATTTGAATATCAAATCAACACGGTAGGCTCTTTTTTAGCTGGCTTGGAACCCAGCACAAGAGGACATTCCTACTGTGATGGTAAAGGGAATCCAAGGCATGTGTGCCTCTCACTGCCCGAGGCCGGGGACAGCGTGAGGCAGACCGTGGGGAACCTCTATAAATAGCCGGAAGAATCAAACTAAATGGCTGCCCCTCTTTTGCCATCACACCAAAACGCAGTACAAAGACGCCAGGACAGCCATCACGTTTCCGAAGAAAACTTTACTATAGAATATCTTCTCAAGGACAATACTGTAGGAACAAAACATGTCTCAAGTTCCAGTGACAAAACATGTGTAAAGGTAAAAAACAAAAACAGAACAGGTTTAGACATAAGAATGGTGCTCACACACTAAATATTGGTCACAATTTGGACATCATTGCCTTGGCTTGCAAACAAAGACAAAGCAAAACCACTACGTAGCTGGACACAAGTGCTTAAGGCGCCATCAAATACTGACATCATTTACCAGGAATTACCAGTAATGTGTCTTATGTGGTGTGTTGACAAAGAACTACCAACCAAAACGCTGTACTTTCAAAACAACGGAATTGAACAGCGGTCTTGCGGCTTACTGACCAGAATAATTGCGTCATGGTATTGGTTTTCTATCCTAAGTTAGGGGACGGAATGACCCGCGCCTGTGCTGGTGGAAGCAAAGTAATGCACTCCATTTTGCCAAATTTGTTTAAGATGCGATCTAATCAATGTCACTAAATCCATCAATAATAAATGGAATGTAAAACATGCCCATCGTCCCCGGACAGGACGGTACCATTTGTGATTCAGGGGTATGAATTTCAGCGGAATGTATGCTGTATAGTGTTTATGAGCAATACGCAGGCTTTACCATCGGTAAGAAAGTCCAACACGAAATGAGGCTCTTGACTTTGAGTCCAATCCTAATTGAAGGTATTCAGTAGTTCTTCTCAAAGCAGGAGTACAACTAATGACACCCATCCGCAGAGACACGATTGCATTGCTCCCCGGCGTCCGCCACTATAAAAGTCTTTCTCAGCCCTCTAAAGTAAGAACTGAAATAGTAGATATAAAACATAAACAGAACTAGGGCTGTAACTCACAATTTGGACAGTCAATTATCAATTTAAACCATTGAGCCCAATCAGTTCCAGGTTTTGTTGGGTTTTTAATCGTAAATTTCTGTTCATTTTCTATTGCTGATCGATTATATGATCAGCCTGCTGTCGGAAAAAAGGAGTAGCAAAGAACCTGTTGGAAAAATTTGAACTGTCTAATCACCATGATCCATGACTAATTAATTCTCCAATTAATCAACTTTTTATTTTTTGAATTGTACACGTCAATAGCCGCAGATTTCAGCCTCTCAAATGTGAAGATTGGTTCACTTCCTTAGTCCTCCAAGACAGCAGACCTGGTACAGTTTTAGACCTAATTGTTGGCTCTTTCCTGATAAGTTGCAGAGCAAACAACTAACTGTTTGTGTTTGGTCCATGTCGATCTGGTCCATGTAGGCCTTAACCGAGTACTCATGCCAGCAAAAAACCAAATCATCGTTACTTGCAGCTCTAATCCAAAGGACATCCATCTAACTCCATTTTTCAAAAGAGAACCGTTGTTTCCCGACGTCCTTCAGCCACGGGCATCCTAATCCCCAGGAGTGAAATGAGCCTGTCTTTGGAAAGCCGTTTCCATGAAGATGCTGGGAGTGTTTCCCGAATCCAAACGTGTGTTCCTTGCATATGTAAGGTAAACAGCGCTGTGGGTGGAAGCGTTTGGGACGGAGCGGCGGCTGCGGTAACAAATAACACGCTCAGCCTTTCCTTAGGAGCTGACGTGACCTAGGCGGACCACAAACTCCTGAACAGTTCATGTGTCTTCAAGGTACACAAAAGCGAACTTTGTTTTGGAATGTAACACACGATAACGGAAACGGAGGAGTTGCAAAGCTATCGGGACAGCTAATTGTTACAAATGTGAAACTGGAAGTACTTGCAGCCATAACAACTCCCACCCTTCTGAGAAGACCAGGTTCCGCCAGGTTTTCTGTGTGCACGGAAGAACAATCGGGGACACGGCCTGAGACAGGGTCTTTTAGGGTGCGTTCAAAAATAGAAATCTGGAAAGAAGACCTCCTCCAAGCTCCCCCACATTGTGATTCAGACCAAAATGACAATCCTACATTTTTTTGGATCAGTCTTTGATCTTTCTCAGAACCGGTTGGAAACTTTATTTTCCCCCCAAACGTTCTGACCATGTTTTGTGGAGTTATACGCACAAATGTTTTACAAAGTCCTTCCAAAAATGCCTCCATCCATCCTCCTGAATGTAATCCATTTTGCCCAAACCCGTGGAGAACTTGGCTGCACTTGGCTGAGGTCAAATTGCTCGATTCCAATTTCCAAACACCACAGAATTTTGAGGAGAAGATGACTCATTAGCGTGACAGCCAACACATTCTCCTCCCTAGCCAGTTTGCTCTTCTGCTGGTTATCAACCATTAGCATGAATGACTTGACTTTTTTTTTTTGCATGAATGTACTCATTTTTTTACTTTATGGATTATTTTGAGTGGTTCCCTGTCAACTGTTAATGTTTATCTGTTTGTTTGTGCTCAAAAGTTCCGAATGGGTTTGAATGAATTTTTCTGGAATTGTCGGAAAACGGGATAAGGAAGAGCTGGTCAAATTTTGGGGGTGATTCGGTTCACCGTCTGGATCCAGAAAAAGCCTTTTTTTAATTTTGGAAGCATTTTTGGTGCTTATGAGAAATGGTCAGAGCCTCAGAAACAAAAGGTTCTATGAAAAATGAAAGCGTGATGGAAAACATGTAGGATTGTTGGCAACATGGCGCTCTGCCACCTTTCCCAGGTAAGCTTTCAAGTGTCTGCATCGGCGCTGCCTGGGAAAGGGTTCTGTGAGAACTTCAGGCAGGATAAGAAGAAGCCAGGTGCCACTGTGCCATGGAACAAACTCTTTGGATCAGTAGGAATCTGGACAAAAGGTGCTCATTGACTCACCCAAGGAGCAAACTTCCTGTGAGCAAACCTTAGGACTGTTGGTGGAACTTCTAGTTCACGGAGCAAATGTTTGTCTAGGGTGAGGTCATGGGTTCCTCTGGGTTTCAGCAATGCAAGCCCACGGACGCGAACACACAAGACGTCCACAGAGCCCAACAACGCCGAGTGAGTCTTCGCACCTGAGAAGGAAGAGGCGGCAGGTGAGGCGCTGACTCGCCCTCGGAGGAGCTTCCGGCCAAGCAGCCCCAAAGCCGGGACTTGCTGGGACTGCTGGGACTGCTGGTACTCACCGCGTACTTGCACACCGATCCGGCTTTCGGGAGGCGCTCGGCGCGCCCTGTTCCTTCTTCCTCCTTCTTCTGCTTCCTGATTGTGGAGGCGCTCCTCGCTCCTCGCTCCCCGCCCAGGCTGCCTCCTCCCCCGCGCCTCACCTGTTGGGCGGTCGAGCAGCGGCCTGCACAACCGGTCCGGCTCCTTCCAGCCGGCTTGGCAAGGTCGTCATTGAGGGGAGCGCTCGTTCGTCATGCCCTTGATCTTCAGCATGGCGGTGCCAACAATTTGAACTGGTTTCCAGGTCGGGAGGGCTGCTTTAATGGTGACAAACCAGCAACCGTTACTAGGAACATTTCTGTGCAATTTCAAACGTTCCAAAATGCTCCAAGTCATACTTGGAAGATTCACTACAATCTTTAGCGCAACTGAAACGCCGGAGTCTAGCCGGCCTTGAGCGTGAACATGGACTTTGGATGGGTGTCCTTCATGGTGCTCTTGGCATGCAACAGGATCTGCTGTGCAGCAGACACAGGGCCTCCAGGTAAGACCTCATGCGCGCACAGCTAACACAGTCGGCCTTTTGTGGGTTCCGAAGGTCCGACTCATCTATCCAATCACTCTATCCAAATCTATCTTTGCCATAAGAAATGATGCAAATCCCCGCACGGTGGTCGAGTGGGTAGCACGTTGGCCTCACAGACAGGAGGTTCAGGGTTCGAATCTCCATCGGGCATCTCTGTGAGGAGTTTGCATGTTCTCCCCGTGCGTGTGTGGGTTTTCTCCGGGTACTCCGCTTTCCTCCCACATTCCAAAAACATGCATGTTAGCTTCATTGGCCGCTCTAAATAGAGTGTGAATGTTTGTTTGTCTATATGTGCCCTGCCAGTCCAGGGTGTACCCCGCCCAAAGCCAGCTGGGATAGGCTCCAGCATCCCTGCGACCCCAATGAGGACGAGCAGGATAGAAAATGAACGGATGAAGGAAATGATGCAAATCCAATTCATCCGTTCCCAGCTTCACATCTCCAGCTGTATGTGCAGGAACATTTTGAAGTACGGGGCATCTCAACGAAAGGGACAAATGAACACTCCGCATGACTTTTCCCTAACATGAACAGCATCTTTGTGTTTTGCAAAGAGTTCTTTCACAAATCCAGTAATGTTTCGTGCCTCAGGTATCAGAATTCCGGCACTAGCAATTTAGTTTGGTTGCATTGCGGTTGTTTTGTATTGCAAGTGTGTTAGTCGGCAAAGCACTACTGGCAGCCGACGGTGCCGTCTCAGGCGGGCGGGGGAGCTGGGAGACAATGACTTCCGCTTCCGGGTCCCATGCCAACACAATGCGATCCGGGATGTTTTGTGATTAAAAGAAAACATTACAAACGGAGACGCGCAGTCGGGAGAGGCGGGGCAAAAACAGCACTTGGCACCAGGACAGCCTGGGCCGTAGTTTGATGACTGACTTTGTGGTTGTGTGTGGTCATGTTGTCAAACCCGTTTCAGTGAGGATTGGACTCACCGATTCTGTTCTTCACTTTTATGGACAGAACTTCTAGGCGCAGCCAGGGTGTAGCAGGGTTCTGGTTTGGTGGCCACAGGATTGCATCTCTGCTTTTTGCAGATGATGCGGTCCTGTTGGCTTCATCGAGCCGTGACCTTCAACTCTCACTGGATTGGTTCCCAGCTGAGTGTGAAGCGGCTGGGAGACCGAGTCCATGGTTCTGGCCCGGAAGAGGGTGGAGTGCCACCTTTGGGTCGGGGAAGAGATCCTGCCCCAAGTGGAGGTGTTTAAGTATCTCAGGGTCTTGTTCCCGGGTGAGGGAAGGATGGAACGTGAGACGGAAGGTTGGATCGGGGTGGTGTCTGCAGCGATGCGGACTCTGCATCGGCCCATCGTGGTGAAGAGGGAGTTGAACCAAAAGGCAAAGCTCTCAATTTACCGGTGGATCTACGTTCCTACCCTCACCTATGGTCATGAGCTTTGGGTAGGTACCCAAAGGACAAGATCGCGGGTACAAGCGGCCGAAAAGAGTTTTCTCCGCAGGGTGGCTGGGCTCTCCCTTAGAGATAGGGTGAGAAGCACTGTCATCCGGAGAGACTCGGAGTAGAACCGCTGCTCCTCCGCATCGAGAGGAGCCAGATGAGGTGGCTCGGGCATCTGGAGTTGGAGTGATTATTTTTTGGTCTGGAGCCGGTTTAAAAAGTCCCTTGTGGAGGAGAGTGGAGTGAGGAATCCGAGGACTTTGGCGGACTGGAGTAAGTTCAGTGACTTGACAGCTGATGCGTAGAGGATGTTGTGAGTGCTGGGTCAGTGGATGAGTGTTGTGAATCGCTAACTTCTGTGATCATGAGTGCATGAGGACGCTGTTCATATCTTTACTGATGGATCTGAAGAAGGATGCGAAGCAGGATTTGGACTGTATGACGCTGACCATAGAGTTATGCGCAGTGTGGGTGCGTCAGATCATCTGTCTGTTTTCAGTGGACTTTCTTGCTATTTGATGTTCTTTTTCTATCATTTACTCGCAGTTCTGTGAACCAGACTTAGATTGGGGCACTGTGGTCTTGCTGTGTGCTTGTTTAAGATAGGGAAGCACTGCCGGGGTTTGCATGAGCGTGATCAAGAGGCTATTAGGCGTGTTTTGTTGTCATGCAGCAAATATGTTGAGGAAAGACGGCAGCTTTTAATTGAGCTTACTGATTTGGGTCAGACTTATTTTACAATCAGGTCCTTTCTTTCATAAAATGAAGTAGAAATTGAGGAGTCGATTATATGCTT
Organism: Oostethus manadensis; assembly: GCA_024372805.1. Taxonomy (NCBI): domain Eukaryota; kingdom Metazoa; phylum Chordata; class Actinopteri; order Syngnathiformes; family Syngnathidae; genus Oostethus; species Oostethus manadensis. The sequence goes on from QODF01000354.1 coordinate 53,008, forward strand.
TCTCTGCCGCCCGGTCTCTAAGTGAGAATTTGGTGTCATTTCTGTGTTTATGGTGAGGGGGCAGCATTACGCATTCCAGCGTGCAGCCTGCCGGAAACTACCAGAAGAAGAAGAAGAAGTCCTTCCCAGCTTCCTATTGGCCAATCAGGAGGCTGCGTGTTGCGTATTTTGCTGTTTATTCAGAGTGGCTTTCAAATAGACAGCTAGCTAGCTAGCTACTTTCCTGACGCAAGGCTGAAACATCAACATCATATTTTACACATTAGTTTTTTCCCTGGTATAAATCTGCGGTACAAGCTTCTACCATGGTCGGGGTTAAAGTGATCGAGAGTGATCAGGATTTCCTACCGGAGCTAGCGGCCGCCGGCTCCAGGCTCGCGGTGGTCAAGTTCACGATGGCCGGGTAAGACCCAGCTTCGGTCGAGCCGAGCTCACTCCAGCCCTGCCTTTCCTGTTTCACGACGAAAAAGGTCCCCAAGGGTCGCCGTTTTAAGGAGCTGCCTTGAGATGTGTAGATTTCTGCCAAATGAGAACAGCTTCCCGTGGTAGCTTAGCACTGAGCTAGCATTAGCTCTTGTAGCACACTTGCTTGGAATGACAAAGCAATATTCGGGCGCCTGGTTTGGTGATCCAAAGGACAATGGAGACTTTGATTTAAGACGTTTGCTGTAACAGTGTCTAAAGTCAGATTTCATGTCATTCCCGCAGTTACTCAGTTTCACGGTTCTTGTTAATTTCCTGTTTGTTCGAGTTCCGTAGCCCACATACTGGTAGCTAATGTGTATGTTTATTTGCCACTGAGTAAATAAGACCTAATAGAATAGACTGGTAGCTAATGTGTATGTTTATTTGCCACTATGAGTAAATAAGACCTAATAAAATAGACTGGTAGCTAATGTGTATGTTTATTTGCCACTATGAGTAAATAAGACCTAATAGAATAGACTGGTAGCTAATGTGTATGTTTATTTGCCACTGAGTAAATAAGACCTAATAGAATACATAGACTGGTAGCAAAGCTGAGTGTTTAATGTACCCAGACACCATTGTAATTGTTGGATTATAAACAGTTTATGGTGAACCTGGGACCGCATGTCAGGTATTAAAAAGCTGCATTTAACAGTCACTACATTTTAAAAGACAGAAACTCAAAATTGATGAATGTATTGACTATCCCGTTGGACATTCAATGTCAATGTTGGGCGTTTGTATTGCTGTGAAAGGATTTCAGCGTGTTTTTGTCCTCCATATTCATTCGTTCTCATACATTCTGTTTGCCCCTCAGGTGCCGGCCATGTGTCAGAATAGCTCCAGCGTTTAACATGTTGAGTAACAAGTATCCACAAGTCGTCTTCCTTGAAGTCGATGTCCATGTCTGTCAGGTCAGTCTGATCTTCATGCTGGTACAATAACTTAAAAGACATTTGGTTTCTATGTAGTACACTAATCCCTCATCTATCGCTGTTAATCGGTTCCAGACCCAATAACCCAATAATAAGTCAATTTCCACAAAGTAACATTCCTTAGTTATAAATAGAATATTTTTGCAGTTGGGGCATACAAAAATGTTTACAAATTTTAAATTCAGTTTTTCACATTATTAGAGCCCTCTAGACCTGAAATAACACCGCTTTACGTATGTATTATCCAACAGAAAACAAGATATCATAATTGGCGATGGGTAGGTGAGGCCTTGGGAAGCTTGCGGCACATTAGCCAAACTGTTTCCAGTACTGACAATACCTGGATGTGGTACGGTGCCGTGACACATCAGACACATGCGCTAATAAATAATGATATAATAAATAATGCGTTCATAATGTGAAAATCAAAACAAACATGTTGTGAATGTGATGCCAGCTTTTGTCCTAAAGGCAGGGAAATAATATAAAAATAACATAATTTTTTAGTCATACATACCATGTATTTAGTTGTATTGTATGTAGTAAATACATACCATGTATCAAACGTTTGGAGCCTTTCTTGAACGGTCATGGCTTTTTAACTGGATTCTAGAGCAGCGATGTAGCAAACTAACTACGCTCTCTGTGAATGCACAGCCATCAAATGTCTTAGTGAGTGTTGATTCTATCCACATGTATAGCGGTGTCCATATCTTTGAGGTTAGTCCGTCCGTGCTCATCGAGCGGCATCCATCTGTGCTCTTCTTGCTCAGTTTGAAGCCAGAATATTCGCACACAGGAGCTGTGGCATTTTTGCTTTGCAATCATCCATTTCCCTCATTTCTACCACATTACCTTGCATTGCTCTTCCCACAGACTGGCTTGCTGTACTGTGTGTATGCTAGTATCTCCACTCCCTCACAGACACAAAGCTACTGTATGTGCGATGAGGTATTACTGCACTCAGAGGTATTGTTCTATGGAACGCTGTTGTTCTCTGAAGCGTCTAGGTGCTGAACCAGTGTTAACAATCTTTCTGCCTTTTTGGAGGCATAACTGGGGCCACAGAGGAGATTTTCCAAAACTACGACTCCGTTTTTGTGCGTGGATGGGTAAAATTGAGTTTTTCTGTCATAAGAAATGCCGAAGATGACGCTTCGAACCAGTGCTTCTCAAATAGTAGGGTGGGCACCCCTGGGGGTGTGCGGGGAACTGTCAACATTCTGGTTTCAGTTTCAAGTTGTTTTGTTGAGTACCGATAAATACATAGATAATTTCAGTTGTCAATAGTTTTTAAATGGGGGTCCTGTAGGAGCGGCGTGAGAACCACTGGTTTAAACCAATCATTTCGATTTAAGTGTGTGTTGCTGCTTGTACTCAGAAAGGAACTATTGAAACCAAATTGTCCAAACTGTGCCACTTTTCCTCAGGCAACAGCAGCAGCCACCAACATATCAGCCACGCCGACATTCTTGTTCTTCAGGAACCGGGTTAAGGTGGACCAGTATCAGGGGGCGGATGCTGCGGGTCTGGAGGAGAAGATCAAACAGCGGACAGAGAATGATGCAGGAAACGGCGAGGACTCTGACATTCCAAAGGGATATGTACGTACACATCTGTGCGGAAAGAGGGAATGATACAGTATAAGCAGGTTGTACTAGATCACATTCATGTCCCTACATGTGTCTTCACGGGACGTTTCTCGTGTTCATACGGCTGTTGTTGTGCCCTCCTCTGCTCAACTCCTCTATCCCGTTTTTTCTCCATCTACCATCTGCCCCCCCACTCTGTCTATCTCAACCCAATTGATCGAGACAGACAGCCGCCACACAGAGCCTGGGTTCTTCCGAAGAGGGAGTTTTTTTCCCCTCCGTCGCCAAGTGATTGCTCATAAGGAGTTAAATTTCTTCTGCTTAATGTATGAGGAGTGGGGTTCTAGGCCTGCTCCATGTGTAAAGTACATTGTGATACCTTCTGTGAATTGGTGCAATATAAATCAGGTCGAATTGAAGTGAAATGTATTCAAGGAATTTTTAGCTAATGCTAAAATTCAGTACATGCAGTACTGAAGTCTCTCCTCTATCTGGTTTCCAGATGGACCTTATGCCTTTTGTCAACAAAGCTGGCTGCGAGTGCCTCAATGAGAGTGATGAGTGTGGCTTTGACAACTGCTTAATTAAAGATTCTTCCTACCTGGAATCAGACTGTGACGAGCAGGTAAGGAATGCAAAACAAGACCCAGTAATAACTACAGCAACAGTCAGTGCTGCAGTGACCTAAAACGAGTCTTCAACCTGCAGCATTACTTGTACTTTTGATGCTTTCAGGACTGTTTGTAGGTAAGGTATTAGTTAGGTTAGGAGGGGTTCTTTGCAGTAGAGAAGGAAGTTTCTTTTTCGTTGTAAAGTCTTAATTTATGGACGTATGTGAACTGGAATTTAGCATTTGTAATTGGCCATGGCACTCGTACACAGAGCTTGCAGAATGTACAGCAGAATGGCAGGAACCCTCGAGTAATTGAGACGCCAATAAAACGTCCGACGTTCACCTATGATTTGCAGAGTGAAAGCGTTTTTTTATATACACACACACTCTTGTTAAACATTTAAAGTACTCACTACTGTTGAATGCTAATGTAGGATGCCCAATGAACACATTTCCATGGTGTATACGAGTTATTTCCTGCTATTGAGCTGCAGGTGTCCATGTCGTAAGATGGGATATTTACAACACAAAAGAATTACAAAATAAATGGTCCACTTGTAGACCCGAGCAAAAGCCGCGAGATCGGTCGCCTTCAACCCGAAAGCCGCATCACATGCACCGCTCCTTGCGTTCTCCGTGATGAGGGCGTGCGCACGAAGCTGAAAATGAGTGCTCTGAAGCCGAGACCAGAATGCGCATCACCGTATATGCCAAGGGGTTCAAAGCGTGAGGGGAAAATGTGGTTCATTCACCAGAAATGATGATATATAAGTATCACTTCTGCATTTCACTGCAGCTATGGTGTGGGAGAAGTGCAAAATCTCAATGCTAACGAGGAAACACCAATGGCGCTCAAACCGTCTAACTGTTTTTGCTTTTCTTAACAGTTGTACATCCAAGCAAGAATGTTGTACAACAATTCTTTTGGACCAAAATCTGCAAATTTGGTAGGCTGTGAATACTGAATCAAGAATACGAGGGGATCCACTGTGTAGGAATCACAGCTACTTGTCGGGCCTGGTTGTTTTCCATGCACGTGGCGGGGATGGCGCTTAACAAGCCAAACGACTGCACTCGTTTAAACTTAATCATACGATCGTTTATTTTATCCAGCGTATTACACGTTAAGCTGTTTCATTTTATTAAACATCATTTTGTGAATCTTCTGCAGTTGCTTATAACAATGGCTTTCAACCAGCCAGTGAAGCTCTTCTCCATGAAGCTACAGTGCTCAGACTTTGGTGAGTACTTTTCTGCACCGCAGTCAGTCACATGTTTTGTGATCATTGTTGTCCTTGTTCCTTTTTCCGTGTACCAGCCCAGGCTCCTAAAATGGTGAAGGTGTTCATCAATCTCCCGCGCTCCATGGGTTTCGACGATGCCGAGAGGAGCGAAGCCACGCAAACTTTGGAGCTGTCAGAGGAAGACTACAAAGATGATGGAATCATCCCGTTGCGCTATGTCAAGTTTCAGAATGTGCAGAGTGTAACGGTATGGAGCGGAACACACACACACGCACACACGCACACACACACACAGTGCTTTTCTGTACTCAAGCTCGGGTGGAAATAAATCAATATATTTATATATATATATAATTGTAATAATATATTTTATTTGTCGCCGCCTTTCAAAACACCCACCTCACATGCAATAAACAAATCACAATGGAGCATCTGAAAAATGTTCCATTGTAGAGGTAAAATGAGAATAGAACAGAATATGAAAAAAACCTAACCTACAAGAACTCTAAACCTCCACAGACAGGTTGTGTGCCCATGAAGCTCAGAGGTTTGTTATGCCTCTTCAGCAACAAGCTTGATAAAAAGCAACTACTGTTGGCGCGCTAATTCCAAACTGGAAGAAATACAAGATAGGCGGCAATCTCCTTCCCTCTGGAACTTCATGCACTTCATTGTGTAATAAGGATGATTTTTGGAGGGGTTCTCCACCACTTACTTCACTCAAATACATACTATTACTAGTACTAGTCGATCCATTACAAAAATGTAAACAAGTCCCAGGCAGGGGCACTCCGTCAGTGTCGCTTGACCCCACATTGTTAGCATCCTTGCTAACATTAGAAAAGATATGCTTTGCCCGAAGGTGGTACTTCAGACTCATTGTGCTTCGATTAAAAGACAAATTCATCACCGCAATATGTACTCACAACTTTGGTTTTGTCCAGGATTCCATCAGGTAGCTTTTGAAATAGAAATTTCCCATGGAGCAACCCTTTCTCCTCATTCATTGGTGCTGGCCGCTTCGCACCGCCTTTCACCTCTCTACTCCAGGGACATCCCAGCAGGAGCTCTACAGGGGGACGATGGGGTCAAAATTACCCCGCCTCTCACCCAGTCAGCTGGGATAGGCTCCAGCACACCCGCGAGCCTAATGAGGATAAGCGGCATGGAAAATGGATGGATGAATGAATTAGATCACTATAATGTATGTATGTTTTACTGATGATCTTTCCTGGTGACAAGCTTGTGCTAATGGTAGAACTGCTAGCTCTTCAGACATGGTCACATTGACATAAGCCCCTAAAAGGCTGGCCTGCCAATAACTAGCAGCTTGTACCCAAATTTCAGCTCCCAGTCCAAAGCAAAAGAGTCAGTCGAGAGACGCCTCTAATGAAACACTCGTTAGTTGGGACACTGTAAGCCAAGATAGCACTCCATAAATGACAATAAAAAAATCCCGGCAGGGCTTCAGTACCTTTTCTGGCAGGTCCACGTGCATCGTGACAATTGAAATCACAGCGACAGTACATACAAATAACTTTGGTTTTGCTGCGAGAGCCATTTGCCAGGGCTGTGAAGCTACATTTGCTACGTCAAACCACCCATTTCTTTGTTCTTTCCTGCGCAGTATTTGTTCCTGCTCGTGCCTCCATAGTCACCTTTTACTTTCTCACTCTAAAGTGTGGGTCAACGGTCAAACAGGGTGCGCACGTTAAGCGCGTGGAAGAAAAAATATTGCAAGTTAAAGAAAACCTCCGTTATATCATTAGAAGTATTTCTCACTTGATCTTTACCGCTGGATCTCAGCTAAACAGGTAAACTTTCTATTTCCTCTTTTTCCCTTCTCAAGGTGTTCATCAAATCAAACCAAGGGGATGAGGAGACTACAAAAATCAACTATTTGACCTTTATCGGCACTCCCGTACAGGCCACCAACATGAGTGACTTCAAAAGGGTGCGGATTTGACATACACCTTTCAAATGCTGTGTTGTGCCAATAAACGGGTGCTCATGCATTTTTATTTTCATGCAGGTTGTGGGAAAGAAAGGAGAGAGTCACTGAGCAGGGACAAGGAAGGGAAAGAGGAGGAAGATTCATCGAAGGACTTTGCCCTTTGCCAAAGCTGCTGCACTTCAAGCAGACATTGATACACGCACACACACACACACACACACACGTAGGCACAACCTCCTCAAACTCTGAATTAATAAATTGTCAGTCTCTCTGTCTATAAATCATTTCTATTGTAATCCTAATTATGCCCCCACTGTAAATAAAACTGTCCCTTTTCAAAGGCATGTGTGTTGGTGTATCCATTGTATTGTGATAATACAAATACAATTCATTTGAAGGATCCTGAAAGAAAATCAGTCAAATAAAAGCAAGGACTTTCAAAATAGTTTGGAAATATTTGGCATGCCAACATAAAAAGCTAAGCAGGCTGTATGTCCCGTAGGTTGCGTGTGTCTGCTGTACTCAGAAGGTACAAACTACATTAGCACTTTGACTACTACACGTCAGCTGCTGTCCGTTCTAAAATTCCAGTAGTTTGGATAAGCCATGGAAAAATAGTGCTGGTTCGTAGTTATTTCCAGAGGTGGGAGGAAGTCTGTGTTTTGCAAGGAAGATCATGCAACTCCAGACCAGACAGGTCAAGTCCAAGGTCATAGTCATTACAAGTCATAATCCACCCAAAATGCCATGACCTTGAAGCGTGTATACATTTTTGGGACATCTTGTATGTCTCTCCGTGGACAAGAACATCCAAATTCACCTGTGCCTTTTTGGAGTGCGTGCTGGGAGAACAGGAGCCTAAATGTTTAGGTCTACAGGAAACCTACTCGCACAGACCAGTACCTACTTTTGACTGCCATCACCCACTGGGACACTCGAGGACAGATCCCCACCCCTGACTGGAAGATGGAAGGAGCCGACACACGTGACAAGCTCCTTCCATCTGTGGGTGTCCAAATGGACCTTTGTCAAAGCCAGCACTCGCCTCTTGCCCACAGTCATCTGGGATAGGCTCCAGCATCCCTAATGAGGACTCACTGGCATAGGAAGTGAATGAATAACCAACATACTTAAGCATTTCAAACCCCCCAACAGCCTCACACAAGATTTGCTTCTAAGCGGCCGTGTAGTTTATGCAGTGCAATGTAGCGAGGAGTTCAAAGACGAAATTGTGTCCACACCTCTGATAATTACTAACATAGTGTGCACACCTGTCAACATTTGTATTCATAAATGAGGGAAATTCGGATCTTCCACTGATCCTCTCCACCACTTGCGTTGTTTTGCTGGCCTTTTTTAGTTTTATTTTGAAGGCCTGAATTTACCGGATGTATGTTGTGTAATACTCGGGGTATTACCTGCAGACCGGAAACTGTGAACCGGAGTATTAGAGATGCAGTGACGTTGCCAGCGGGGTGCTTTTATTTTGGTAAGTAACTCCCGGATGCGGCTGGCTGTCACGTGATCAGCTGGCTGCCCGTCACGCGAAGGTTGTGGATGCTAGGAGTGAAACTGTTTGGCTTGGTTTGAATTCCTCTCCGAGCGACACATTTCTCTGACTACACTCAAGCCGAAGGAGCGAAGGAGCGAAGGACATGTCCCAGTGAGCGTCGGCTCCGGTTCGTATCCGCACACGCTAGCCCGTTAGCCGCCGCCACAACCCGGAAGTCCCGACGATGTAGCTTAGCATCCGTCTGAAGAAGCGTTCGTGGGAGCCGAGCGTTACGGGCGAAATGGCGAAGATGATTACTCGGGCGGCGCGTTTCTCCAACCGGGAGCTCGGAACCGGGAGCTGGGCTGGAACAGGGCTTTCATGCTAGCCGCGTTTCTCCAACCGGGAGCGGGGCTGGAACAGGGCTTTCATGCTATCTAGCGACGGCTTGTATTAGTCACATTTTCCGCGGCCGCTTGACCTGCTGGTGTGGGGGTCGACCTCACTCTAAGCTCGAACAAACACAGTACGTTTCGTCCGTCCAAGTCCCAGTGTTGCCATCGGGTAGCACTCGGGTAGCACTCGGGTAGCACTCGGGTAGCATGGAAATAGGGCAACCGCTGCTCGGAGCCAAACGCAAGCACATCAACAGTCTGCGAATGTTGTGCTAATGTTTGGATTTCAGCCCACCTTTGCCAGACGAGTCACCAGGATGTCAGGGAACAATCTGGTTCTACCCATTGTCCTATGGGGCCGCACAGCTCCAACCCACTGCATCAGCAGCCTGCTGGTGATGGACGACTTCAGGACCATTGTCACCGGCTGCCACGATGGACAGATCTGCCTCTGGGACATGACGCCAGAGCTGGAGGTAGGCGCAGTTCGTGATTGCCTTGAGAGGTTTTCCTGGACTCGCTTTCCCTCTCCTCAGATTTGTCCCAGGGCCATGCTGTTTGGCCACACGGCCTCCATCACCTGTCTGTCTAAAGCCAGCTCCTGCAGTGATAAACAGTATATTGTCAGCGCATCAGAGAGTGGGTGAGTAAACCACAAATTACCGTTCATTTGAGATACACAGACATAAGAATGTTCAGAAACCTTTTAAACGTGGGGTGTTTCAGCATAGTTCTCCTCCTAACTACTTAACCTTCTGATGCATAATCGCACACTATTGTCTAAATTACACAATCGGCCACGAGGCAAAACTCAGTGTTTGTGTGTGGACAGGTCAAACTGTGCTTTTCGCTCATAAGAAAGCAAAGTAAGCTGAAGATCCCATATCCTGGATGGAGTTGTAATGACAAGCCGCTCCGAGGCAAATTATAATGTGATTCTGAGCCACGGCGAGCAGATAGCGTCTAATATAAATAAATAAACGACAGGTAGCACCAGATCCTTCTGCGGGGGTACAAATGTAATTGTGGCGGACCTCCGCAAATATATGAGTGCTTTTATCTTGGTTACTTGGTTCCAAACCCACCTTTTGATAAGTAAATGCAATTAAAGTAAAATGGGCTTAATTAGGCAAAACAAAATACTATTTACTATAACATTTACCTTTTAATTGGCTGTATTCAACCACCAACCAGCATGAGTTATTAATTTTATAGATGTATTTTTAAAAACCTTCATTGAGTTGAGTAATTTAGAGAGTAAATTAGTACCACTATACAAGCTTTTACTGACTACTCTAAAGGACTATATATCCAAGTTTCTTTTCTATCTTTCTATTCTCTTTAGTACCTAGTTTCCCAAAGTGGGATACAGCAATTGCAATAAGGAGTACATGAAAAACAAATAGCGCCTGACACTCTCAATTACAAGTGCTCCTGAACGTCTCACAGCTCAAGGAGAAAAGAGCTGAAAGGAGAGAGCATGTAAAGTTGTTCATTGGTCTGTATGTATCATATGAGCAAATAAGTATGTTTTTATGATTGTTTTGTGCATTAAGAGTGTTTCATGTGGAAGATTTAATTTATATTGATGTTCCAATCCCCAGACCCTGCACTGTAAATGGAGATGACCTCCAAAATTAGGCTTTGTCATTGGTTGTATGTCTTTTTGTACTTCAGATACTGCTTCATCGTGATTGTTAAACTTTCCACTTCAGTTTGGTAATACATTAATATGCACATTTAAACCATAGCCATCATGAGTGGAGAAAAAAAGTGATGCTAAAATTCAACCCGTTTAAAATGAAGACTGCCAAGATCAGATTGGAATAAAAGATATGTAGAATGATTACTTATTCTGTCTATTAATCTGTGCTCATGTGAAACTTTATCAAAATGTAACCATGCAAAATACACGTTTTGACCAGAATTGCTATAAAATGTATTAACCAATTACCTATGTGTGTAAAATATATGCAGGATGATTACCTATCTAATTATTAGTGCTCATGTGACACTTTACCAAAATTTGACCATTCAAAATACAAATTTTTGACCTGAAATTACTTTAAAATGAATTAACCAATTCATTATGTTTAATATTTCGACTTAATTAATATAAAAAGGTTTATGTTATTCAGAAGTCGGGGTACATGACTTCAGGTCAAATGTCTGAAGGGGTACGTGGCTGTAAAAGTTGGGGAGCCACTGCTTTAGAAGACATAGTATAGTGTAGTAAAAATGGTTATTGAATTATTTTGCACTTAATCTGCCAAAAATACACTTTCTTAAGCTGTGTTGACCGTTTGCCTCATGTATTTTTTGTCCTCCAGGGAAATGTGTTTGTGGGATGTAAACGACGGCCGCTGTATTGAATTCACAAAACTTGCTTGCGCTCACACTGGAATACAGGTAACCCCATCTGGTGTACCCTTTGAAATAGATGCTGCTTTCTAACCGCACCCTGTAATATGACTCATGCATTGTTTTGCTTTGAATTATTGCATATCAACAACATGAACTCCTTCTCCTGCCCTCTCGCCTCACCCATGGTTCTGGTGTTCTCCATTATCTCCTCTTCCTCTATGGTTCGTCAGTTCTACCAGTTCACCATTGGCACTCAGCGAGAGGGTCGTCTGCTCTGTAATGGCCACTACCCGGAGATTCTGGTGGTTGACGCCACCAGCCTGGAGGTTCTATATTCACTGGTGTCCAAGATCTCTCCTGACTGGATCAGCTCCATGAGCATTATCCGATCACACCGCACACAAGGTTTCAATCATGTTGCATGGCTACTATTCACCTCAGTCTTCGAAGGGTCGCTGACATGATGTATCAAGTTGTGTTGTGTTTTTTTTGGAACTATGTTCTACGTATTCGTTTTATGAAAGCCAACAGTAAACTCACCAGCATTACATCTATCATTTATGGCGGGAGCCATGACAAAGTTTTCCAAGTGACACTTGCACCTCACCTGTAAACAAACATGGCGGTATACCAGACAGAAGATGTTTACAGTGATTATAGTGAAGGTTTAAGTGATGTTGCAATAGTTTTTAAGGAGGAAGAAACATTCAGAGATGAAAAGAGAACTTGTAGAACAGGGAATTAAGCCGTATATATTCCAACCACCAACAATGAAACTAGTGTCTGATGTGGAGGGCATGGATGGCGATGAAAATTGGTTCAGTTTCTTCAAAACACGGAGTGCTAAGTGTCAATTACTTATCCTTTAATTGTGTTAAATTGCCTTCTTTTTATGAGCGTCACGATTATTGTTGGATTTTCACCATTTACAAAACAGGCACCTACTTTGTTTTCATTCCTCTGAACTGGGATTTAAAAGCACATTCCCTTGTTGCACCAAACTCAATGTAGATAGGCTGACATTGAAGTCTTGACCAACAATGTTACGGTATGACTTCTGTTTGTTTCTAGAGGACACGGTCGTGGCGGTGTCAGTGACAGGCATCCTGAAAGTCTGGATCATCACAGCTGAAGTCAACAGGATGCAGGTACACCTCTATAAGGATGGTTCATTCGGGACACGGGAATACTGTATGATTTTGTGTTTACTTATGAAAAGGGAAAACTATTATGGGACTATGATACACAAATGTGAACAGAAACATGTTCATGGAAAAGACAATCCAAATAAAATGCATCTGTTGTGGTGTGGGGGGTAGGTAGGAAGCAGAGCAGGTTGTCCAGAAATCAGAAGGTTGGTGGTTTGTACCCCGCTTCCTCCATCCAAGCCATGTTGTAGCGTGTCACCCGCAGCTCAGACTGGTGTATGAATGTGAAAGAATGTTTGGTGGCGCTTGGAAAGACCCTTGACCCGAATTGACAGCCATACCCCGTGGCGGCCGTAGGTACACTTCACCACCACCAGTGTGTGACTGAGGAGTGAATGGAATAATGGGTTTGATGTCAAGTGCTTGTGGTACGTTGTTAAAAGGCGCCATTTAAAGCCAATCTGTTATTGTTATAACATATTTAAATGTGTGTGTTCAGGACCTGGACCCAGTGTTTGAAGAGGAGTCCAAACCCATCTACTGTCAGGGCTGTCAGAGTATTTCCTTCTGCACTTTCACTCAGAGCAGTCTGCTGGTGGTCTGCTCCAAGTTCTGGAGAGTAAGAGAAAGTCGTAGAAGCACTTCAGATTTCATTGCTGCCTAATCTTCAAATTGAAACCTGGATGTGTGTGACGGTCAGGTTTTTGATGCAGCTGATTACTCGATGCTCTGCTCCGTGCCCATTGACAATGATAAGACCTGGGCTGGAGGAGAGTTCATTGCAGCAGACAAAGTTATCATCTGGACTGAGGATGGCTGCAGTTACACTTATAGCCTGCCTGCCAGGTATGGCTACAACTTTGTCACTATCCAGCAAACCTGAGTTTTTGTTCAGCTTATATTTTTCCTTATCTGTTGTTTAGCTGTCTTCCTGCTAGTGTACATTTCCGAAGTGATGTGGGGAAAAAAGAAGGCTCGATACCTCCGCTGGTCTACAGCATGGAGAACCTAACAGACAAACAGGTCAGTGCCAAATCGGACTCAATAAAAACAAAAAAATAAACTCACAAATACATGTAGGCAGCCGTATATTTGACTTAAAATACCCGATTTACTGTGTAAAGATATAAAGATGGTATTTTACCTAAGCAAAATACATCACAATGGATCCCCGCTATTGCTACTGCTATTCACGGGGGTTATGAACCAGGGCCACCTGATAGCTTAACATTGATGTTCTTCTCATCCTTTGGGATCCATATTTGCAGTACAAGCTAATAATGAATTATTAAATTAGATTCAGTTGTACAACCCCGGGTGTGTTGGAGATGTACAGTATATTTCATCCAAAATCACATTTATGAAGTCACAGATGTACATGCTGGACTTAGTCTCTTTTAACCACTTTCTAGCTCCTCATATGCCCTCCTGTGACCTGCTTCTTTTTTGGCCGACGGGAACCCTTCCACAAGCTGCTGATCCAGGGAGACTCTGCAGGCAAACTGTCTCTGTGGAGCATCCCTGACGCCTCACCTCCACGGCAACTGCCCACTCCTGCAGGTCAGGATAAAAGGAATTGATCAAAAAAACCAGCACCTTGTTAAGCATCAAAGAATGTACATGCAGTCCATACGATAAAAATCCATCCCGTGATATTTGTCATGTCAGCAATAATTTCCTTTCCCATTTAGATTTTTACCATCTTTTCAGAACCTGCTGGAATCTTTACAAGAATCTTCTATTGTATATTGTATATGTATATTTTTGCATTTTTCAAAATGAATCTTGGACAACATTTGATTGATGATGAAATCCTGGGTATTGGGTAGGGCGTGGTGACAGGAATGTTGTGGTTTTATTGCGTGGCTCTGATATTGGGTAATTGCATCGTGTAAAAAGATTTGTACGGAAATACTTTCTGCTATGCAAATAATATCGACTGAGTGCAGGAACCTTGGAAATCTAGAAACGTTATCCTTCATGTTCTGGCCGTCACGCCGGTTAATTAGTGTGGGAATCACCTTGAACACCTTCTGCCTTGCTTCTAAAACAAACACCAGAAAAGCAAGCAGCAAGGCTATAGTTATGCAGCCAAATTACATTACATTTTGTTATGTAAAAATCCTGTGGTGTCCAAAGCATCATGATTTTTATCATGAATGGTTTGTGAGTGCAAGGTTTTATTTGTCACTATTTTTCATTAAGTTAACATTGCATGTGTCTTCCATTTATATACTGTAAATCATTGCAAAACCTCCTTTTTAAACGAGCACTTAACTGTAAATGCAGTGCAGGAAGGACATCTAGTGGCCAAAATTATACACATTTATTGGTGGAGAGCCACTCGAGATGAACCATCTTGTTTTCACATACAGTACATACAATACAGCAACAAAGTCACAAACAAAAAACCCATAGGTTCTTAGATACCACCCCACCCCCATTGATCAGCATGATCAATCATCATTTTCAATGGATCTTCCTTCTCGAGTATCAGACCAGGCAAAAAAGAGACCCGACTGCTCATCAATGTAGCCCTGATGCCAAGGTCCAGTACAAACACAGAACTGAGTCATTTTTTGTGAAAACCTAAAATAATGACTTAGGCCATTATTTTAATAGGATAAAGATATGCTTCCCTCAACACACATCTAGCCGGCCAATGGCTAAACTCATCACTTCCATCCCTCTCTGCAGAGCTGCAGGTCTCATTCACTGTCAGTCTTCAAGCGGCTTTTGATAAGTTGACTCCTGTATCTTCTGGAATCATTGACCAGCTGAGCGTCTTGCCAGGGAAAGATGAACCCATCAAGGTTTGAATCACATGTGTGAGGAGAGGAATCGAGTAGCCTTTGACTCAAATTTGCATTTGAATTGAGTATTGTGCGGTTTTCCCTACTTTAAATGCACATGTCCGTGTTCCTCAGGTGACAGCCAGCGTCTACATCCCCTCCCAGGGTCGACTGGTGTGCGGAAGAGAAGATGGCAGCATCATTCTGGTTCCTGCTACTCAAACCGCCATCGTTCAGTTGCTGCAGGGAGAACACATGCTTAGAAGAGGTGAGGAAGAGATGGAGATACAAAGGCAGACTGTAACTTTGAATGTTATACATGTAGAGTGGAGTACAAACCTTCGCCAAGGCCCTTTCATTCAAATTTGGACCGTCAGAGTCAAGTCACAAATGTAATGGGTTCTTTCTTTGTGTATATTGTCCGTTGACGCTTTTCTTCATCCTGCAGCCAGTCTGATACAAAAATGAAGGACAATTAACGAGAATGACTATCCTTGTTTTTTGTCTCTGTGCTCTGCAGGATGGCCACCCCACCGTACACTGCGAGGTCACAGGAACAAGGTGACATGTGTCCTGTATCCGTACCAGATCTCCCCCCGCTACGACCAGCGCTCTCTGGTGTCAGGAGGGGTGGACTTTTCTGTCATTGTCTGGGATATTTTCACTGGAGAAATGAAGCACATTTTCTGCGTCCACGGAGGAGAGATCACCCAGCTCATTGTCCCACCAGAAAACTGCAGCGTGAGTCCTCCCTCACATGATGATGGTCTTTCTGAAATAAGAGACGATATGCTTGCCCTGCAGCCTCAGCATAATGTAGAAAGCACCGTTTCTTTTCTTACTATGCATACTTCTGGGTTTGTGCTTGTGTTGAATCCAATTGCATGTCTGTTCTTGTTAACAATTATGACCGTGCCTCTGCTTTCTCTGCAGACTCGGGTGCAGCACTGCGTCTGCTCTGTGGCCAGCGACCACTCAGTTGGCCTGCTCAGCCTCAGGGAAAGGAAGTGCATCATGCTAGCATCACGGCATCTATTCCCAATCCAAGTTATCAAATGGCGTCCGGCAGATGACTACCTGGTGGTTGGATGCGCTGATGGCTCTGTTTACGTTTGGCAGATGGATACAGGTGAAGGGTTTCATATTCACTGTGATGAAAAAGTCGGCATACATTTAGACATAGACAATATAGTTCAGGGGTCTCAAACTTACCGTATTTTCAGGAGTATAAGTCGCTCTTTTTCATGGGTTAAGGGACTTAGGTTTTTTTTTCGCACACTGATAGCTGCCAGAGGATGCTTTAGGCATGTGTGCCAGTATCTGCTACCCAAGAACAGGATCAATATAATACCTATTGATGGCAAGAAATAAACAGTACGGATATGCAGATATATGAACTGTGATTGGCTTTTTTATCTTTTTTTTTGTTTTACACAAATCATTTCAGTAAATTAGCCGTACTTGTGTTTGCTGAATTTTGTGGTTCTAACAGGTAACATTATAAAAGATTAAATTTTTTTTAAGTTCATAGGTTCTATATTGTTTTTTTTCTACTGGAAGAGGAGACAAAATGGCTCTTTTCATGGTAAAGGTTGCAGACTTATGATGTACAGTAGACCCGGATTGTAAGACAACTGAGCGTTTTCCATCCTTCCATTCGATATGTTGCTTATCCTCATTAGGGTCGCGGAGCCTATCCCAGCTGACTTTGGGCAAGAGGCGGAGTACACCCTGGATTGGTTGCTGACTGTTTTCAAGTGGGAAAAAAAGTAGTCATGCATTTGGGTCAATATGGTTGTACCCAGTACAGCGACGTCCTTTTGTTCCTCCTTAAGCAGCCATGTTAGCGTCTTGTCTCAGAGAAATGTAGAATATTTTAATCTTAAAACCTCATTTGGAAACAATTTAAATTCTACATGCTTAGAATTAAGATACCTTCACCACCATTGCAGCACACGTGTGTGCAGCACAAAGACAACTTTGCTTTGATCGATGATGTGACACTAGGAAAACCATGTGTGTGTGGGTGTTGTGGGTCTGTTGCTGCTGAGAGATTGCAGGGTAACTGAGTGTGAAATTAAAGAGCGTGTGTGTGAGAGAGTACGGCCGAGAGGCACACACGCAGCATAATGGTGCCACTTCTCTTCTCACTCAATACTCAGTGGCAATCCTGATATCAACTCTGTCTGCAGCTAATGGTGTCTCCTCTAAACCTCTCTCTTTTGTAAGGGCAGACAGCTGTTGCACCTACAGATAAGTGTGTCCTGAATCACATTTGAGACAAAGATGATGCTACTGAAATCGAAGTATTGGGGGATGTTATAAGAGAAAATTTGGTATTGATGGAGATGGATGGCCACAAAGTACAAGTATGTGGCAGGAATGAGGAGCAAGGAACTGAGCGAACAGGGATGTTTGTTCTAAGAAGTACACAAGACGAATTTGGGATAGAGATGTTGATATACTTGTACTGTACATACTGTACTATATCTTGTCGTGAGGCTCTTTCTGTATTTGTAAATTCTCAAACTATAAACAACATCCATGTTTCCATACTAAACCAATATCTCTTTGTTATTATGTGTTTGTAAAGGAAACAGATGATTTTCAGTGTTCCAAACATTCCCTAGTCTACCATTGGTCAATGTGCGTATGTTTGCAGGGGCCTTGGACCGCTGCGTAATGGGTATAACCGCTGTAGAGATACTCAATGCCTGTGACGAGCTGGCTCCGGCCACTGTGGACACCTTGAGCCATTCGGCGGTGAACCTCAAGCAGGCAATGACTCGCCGGAGCCTGGCGGCACTGAAGAACATGGCTCAGCACAAACTGCAAACACTTGCCACCAATCTGCTGGCTGCAGACAACGCTGACAAGGTACAAACACGGTACAGTCCAGCAAGAAGTATAGGCACTGTGCTGGTAAAGAATTATACAGGTATCTCAGTGTTTCCAGCAGGACTGCAATCTGTTTGTGGTAGTGTGTTGCAGGGGGAGGGGTTACTGCATCATGTCCAACATGGCTAATTGACCATGATGCATTGAGAATGTGATAGTAATGGATGCTGTAGAGAGACAAAAAGCGACATGTTGGGAAATGTCACAAACAAGACTTAGCCACCTGTGAAGTCTTTTAAATGGGATGGAAAAGTCCACGGCAGCATTAGGTGCTTGTTGAAAAGAGGGATTCATGTAGGCCTGTCATAGCAATCAACAGCACAGTAAATAAAAACAAATTTGAGAATTATGCCGGCCTCGATAAATTGACGTGCATGCGTGTTTGGTTTTCTCCTCTCTCACTGGATGACATGAGGATTCGCTCTGTGCATCTGTCTCAACGTGTCAGCGCGTTGGTTCTATAGCGGAGTGAACCCTCCTGACAGTCATCAGTCTCTTTGCTACCTGCTAGTGAGTGCTCTACTTGTGAGCTGTGTGTCGTGTGCTACACGATCGAAAACCTCCTTTGTGCCTGTTGTCTATAAAACACGACGTCACACGATGTCAATTTCAGCTCGTTTGTGCATCGAGAATGATGAAATTAATAATCTAAAACTTGCATTTCATCTGCCAGGACTCCTGGTATACTTCTCATTGTGCACCAAATGCATTTTGCTCCATAAGAATAATAAAATATTGTACGTACTTAATCAAACAGAACCAGCGTTCCACACACAATGTTGATAAATGAGCTGTAGTGACCTACAGAGTATTTCTGGGTTATTTCTCCCTTTTTAATAACAAAAGTGACACAGATTCAAAATCAGAAATATTGTGTTTGTGCAATTTTTATAATTTTATTTAAGTGCATTTTTTTGCTGAAACAGAATGAGAGTCCATTATTTGTGTTTCTTTTTTTGTTTAGTTTAATTTGATTGTATTTTTGATTTTAAAGCTTTTGATATTCCAAGTAAAATGTCAAATGCTCTTGACATTTTAGTTTATTGCTTTTGATTTGGTGTAATCAAATTATTATGCCACATACCCGTAGTTTCCAAGCTTTCTACAGTGGCGTACCCCTTCAGACATTTTACGTGAAGCCATGTACCCGCTACTCCTGCAGACTTACACTTTTTTATATTCTTCTTCTTTTCCTTTCGGCTTATCCCGTTAGGGGTCACCACAGCCAATCAATTGCCTCCATCTAACTCTGTCTTCTGTATCCTCTTCTCTTGCACCAACTACCTTCATGTCCTCTTTCACTACATCCATAAACCTCCTCTTTGGTCTTCCTCTAGGCCTCCTGCCTGGCAATTCAAAACTCAGCATCCTTCTACCAATATATTCACTATCTCTCCTCTGGACATGTCCCAACCATCTCAGTCTGGCCTCTCTGACTTTATCTCCAAAACCTCTAACATGTGCTGTCCCTCTGATGTGCTCATTCCTGATCCTGTCCATCCTGGTCACACCCAAAGAGAACCTGAGCATCTTCATCTCTGCTACCTCCAGCTCTGCCTCCTGTCTTGTCCTCAGAGGCACTGTCTCTAAACCAAACAACATCGCTGGTCTCACCACAGTTTTGTACACCTTTCCTTTCATTTTAGCTGAAACTCTTCTATCACACCCGACACTTTTCTCCACCCATTCCAGCCTGCCTGCACACGCTTTTTCACCTCTTTTCCACACTCTCCATTGCTCTGGACTGTTGACCCTAAGTACTTAAAATCCTCCACCTTCTTTATCTCTTCTCCCTGTAACCCCACTCTTCCACTTGGGTCCCTCTCATTTACACACATGTACTCTGTCTTTCTGCAGCTGACCTTCATTCCTCTCCTTTCCAGGGCAAACCTCCACCCCTCAAGCTTCTCCTCCACCTGTTCCCTGCTCTCACTACTTATCACAATGTCACACTTTTTTATATTAATTAAGTTAAATATTAGACATAATGAATTGGCTCACCAATTCATAGTAATTCTCGGTCAAAAATGTGTATTTTGGTTTGTCACCTTATTTTCTCTGATAAATGAATAAGCAACCTACATGTCGTTTATTCCAGTCTGATGTTGAAATCATTTTTGCTTGAATGGGTTGACTTTGAGCGCTTACACACGATGGTTGCATACACTATTAATTCCATACCCAATTGAAGGGGGAAGTTTAACAATCACTGTTAAGCAGTATCTGCAATTCCAAAATACATATAGCCAACGATAAAGCCTTGTTTTCCAGGAAATCCACCAATATAAATGAAATCTTTAAGATTAAACATTCTTAATGCACAAAATAATCATGAAACTTACTTATTTGTTCATATAATGCACACTGTATTTAACAATTTGACACTTTTTTTTTTTTTTTACCCCGCTCCGTTCTCCTTCCGCCGTAAGACATTTAGGTGTACTCGTAATTGTAAGTGTTAGGTGGTAATTGTTTTTTATATTTATTCACATACTCCCTTTCACAATTGGGGTACCCATGGCCATATACTATCAGTACATTCATGAAAAATGGTTTCATAATATTGTTAATTAGGAATAATGTGTAGTCATTGTGACAGGCCGAGATACATGCTTTCATTTCAGTCTCCAATAAGTCAAGAGTATGTAGACAGGTCTGAATGCTCAGCAACATTCCCAAATCATGTATGGGAAGCACTGAATTTGCTATTTGTGTGAAAGCACATGCGTGCACATTGGATGTTTTTAAAACATAAACACTGGTGCTGCACGAGACAAAGAAACTCTCAAGCCAACACATATCTCCACAATACACATTGAGTTGCTACAGTACATGTTGACCTTTGCTTAAGCTCCAACAGAGATTTAATTGGTCTGTGATTTCAGGCCGCTATCTACCCAAGATTGTAACACTATGTGTCTCTGTGGGTGCTGACATTGACAGCAAACTGCTGGTATCTTCTAGAAGCCTAAATGTCAGAAGTAAAAAAGAAAGTATATGTATATATTTTCCTATAGAGATCGACCTTTTCAGAAAGCAAGAAAAACCAAGAACAAAAAACCCAATCTGCCTGTATTTGGAGAGCGGCTGTTACAATGTTTATCTTCTTTAACTTCCTTAACACACTGATGACAAACCATGCCCAACACAGTGCATGTGTTATCTGTTGTCCCTTTTGCATAGGAGAAATGTGCATGTGTGCCGTGTACAGAGAGAGGAAGCAGCAGCGCCATTGATGTAAATGTGACTGCTTTTTGATTTACAAAATGTAAACAAATGAATGGTTTGTTTGGACTACATCTGTTTAGAAAGCCATTATATACACTATTTGTTATTTTTGTCCTAGTGGGGCACAGGAGCTGACCACAAATCAGATTTCACATACACACTGTAAACACATTCATCAGAACACTTGACCATTACATCTGAAGCAGGGTGGTGTTCAAAGTGTGGCCCTGGGCTCATTTCTGGCCATGATCTAAAGGAACTAAAAGACTCGGTTAGGGGGTATGTCTCTGTGGATTTTTGCCCATGCATGCCAAGGCCTGACCTGTAGTTGCCTTTCTCGTTTGTTCCCTTTTGATGGGGATGAGGTCAGGTATCTGTGCAGGCCAGGCAAGTTCTTTCCGTAAGGATCAGATAATTATTTTGTATTTTTAATGAGCGGTCCAAGCTCCTTACATTCAATGGAATGCTCTTTTTGTTTTGTTTTTGCGCTCAATGAAGATTCAGAACCATTGCCACTGAAAATAGCATCATTTATATCGGAGAGCCACATTCTTAGCGGAACCGTGGCAGCAGATGAAGTACTATTAAATACAGATTAAGTAGAATCAAGTGACTTAACATTCTGCGGGTGATTGGCGACAAGTCCAGGGTTTACCCTGCCTCTTCTCCATTATAGTAGTCTCCATTATAGGATAAGCGTCATAGATGTTGGATGGATGGAAGAATGAACAATTTAGTTGTAAATGATTTGCTTGCTATAACAAGAGCACGCCTGTGATCCATTGACATTACTAAACTTGCATTCCGATGCTTTTCACCAGAGCTGCTTTCAGTTGCTTGTTTAGGGGGATTACTTCCTTCCATCTCCTCTTTAGTAGGTCAAATGCATTCAAGATTGGGTTTATACTGGTATGTGTACTATAAATAATGGTGTCCTTTGACTGTTTTAAATGTGTATCAGAGCCACTCATGAATACCGGGGAATAGAAGATAAAATGTTGATCTCTTGAAATCAAAAGTAAAGGAACTCACATTGACTTTTCCAATGCTTTTGTAGGGCAGCGTGTAGTTCACTTTAGCAAATCAGTTCTTCCCTCTTCGTTTGCCTGTTGCTTGGTGACTTTGTCCTTTTCCTTCTGCTGTGTTTATTGGAGGTGTCTCCTGGGGTTTTCCTCCAATAACTCCCCATAATCACAGCTCTTTTCTGAAAAGGCCAACACAACAGCAGCCTTTTTCCCTGCCTCCTCGAGTCATTATTGTGTTTTTTTGTGGTTGCCTCCCGCCCCTGGATCATTTCTTCCTCATATCTATACACATTATGGGTCAAACCCATCCACCATCCCCCGTGTGAGTGGCTGTGCGCACTCCCCTGCCGTGTGTGGGGATAGATAATGACCATGAAATGTCAGACTATTAACACAAATACTACACCCTGTCAACTGTAAACCATCATCTGTGTGTGTTTACAGTTACGGCTTTTAGTTTGGTGTGAGGAAGTCAATATGTGACTTTGACTTTGTCCTCTGGCATTTCCGCTGAACCTGCACTTTGTAGTTTTCTGTTTTTGTTTTGTTTTGCCAGATGGAGGCTCGAGTATTGTCAGTGTGTGAGCAAGAGCTTATCCGCTTAAGTTTGTTTTATTTATGTGGTTTAATGAGGATCACGATCCCTTCCATGGTGATGGCTTTTCTTTTCTTTGGTGCACTGCTGCTTGGGAAACATCGTCAAGTTCTTTGGAACTTTTAGCTGACCTACACTTCATAGAAGACGCATTCTCAACTCTAGCAGATTGTCCTGGTTTTATGTCACACCAACTATTTACAGGAGCTTGTCAGATTAGGTTGATTCCCCACAGAATCAAAGAGAAATATCAAAATTCTACTACAACTAAACATTGTTGAAGTGTTGGTAAGTAACAGTCCGTATTTGCTCTTTCTAAGAATTGTATCATCTTCGACTGCTACAGTCATGTGGTGTTTGTGCAGTATTTCACAGCATATTCTTGAAGAAGTCAAAGTTGACCAAACAGACATAAAGAAGTGCAAACAGTTAACAAGCGATGTTCTCCTTCCTCAGCTGAGCAGAGATGCACTGTACTGTTGGGCCACACACATTTTTCCACGGAATGGCAGGAGGGACCAGTGTACAGTCATTCCTCGTTTATTGTGGTTAGTTGTGTGATAAGTAGGAGTCCTTATTTATAAATGCAAACTGTTTGTAGTAACAGTGCTTGTGTTAGGCCTGTTCGAGAATTCCTGTTGTTCCCAAGATCGAGTCTGATTTGTGTGTCACTGAACATTACAGTATCATTACAACTGGCACCCAGTGACCAGTTTAAATACTACATATTGTTACAGCATCTTTGAATGCATCTTATGTTTGTCTTTTATTTAATCTTGATACTTTTATGCTTGAAAACGCTGACTTTTGGCAAAACACTTGCACTATTTGCTTAAAAATGATTTTTTTCTTTTACTAACAGGCCATATTCAACCACGAAACAGAATGATTCATAAATATAGTTTTAAAAACCAAGATAGAGTGAAGCCGCGAAACACAAAGTTTATTGTATCCATCTGTTGCCATTAATAAAACATTTTTCTCCAGTGAAATGTGTGACTCGGCTCAATGAAAGTTGGGAAACAATGTGGTAGACCATCAACACGGGATTTGTGCTTACAACTGTTGTTTGGACAGTAAGAAGAAACCCAAATGGTCCCAAGGGGATACATTGTGGTCATGTATTTCTCTCTCTGTTATTTATAAATGTAAACTAACAGCATGTTCGTCATTTACTGAATGTGTTTTGAGGGTTGTTTATGCAGATACCTGTGCAATCGGGCACACCGCCTTTAGGTGGCAGTGTTCCACCATAACACACACACAGCCCACAGGGTGAGAAAAACTGCTGTTTTTCCTTTTTCTAAGAAAATATTGTTGGAGATCCTGGATGTCTTAACAGAAAACACAGAAGAATTTCACCCTGGAACATATTTATTAACTATTAATTATTGAAGTGACGACGATACATTTAATCATTTCTTGTCCCTTATTTTTAGGGCAACCTGCCAAAATACTCCCACAACGCACTGGTGGTCCAGGCAATGAAGACCAACCTCACGGACCCTGACATGCACGTGCTGTTTTTTGACGTGGAAGCAGTGATCATCCAGTTGCTGACAGAAGAAGCTCAGAGACCAAACCCCATGCTGGTGTCCCCTGAGACACTGCAGAAGAACCAGGCTGGGACTGACAAGGGAGGGTCCTTTCTGGCCAACAAGATCTTTAAGCAGGTCAGGAAGAGACACGCAAGAATCCAAAACTGATTTGTATCTCGCTATGTTTAGATTTTGCCATTAAAAGTCAGCAAATGTTTGTGGTAAACAGGTAAATACGTCAAAGACAGATTTTTGTGATTTGAAAGGGGCAGAGCCTATTGAAGCTCATCTTGACATGTCAGTTAATTCATAATTTTACTGTTTCAACAAGGTGTGGTTGTAGCAACAATATTAATGTCAACATTTGACACGCGTTGGTTTCATTGTATGCCTAATTAATTATTACTGTATTTTCTGGACTTTAAGTCATTCCGGAGATGCCTTTACCGGTGTTTATGGTCTAGTTATCATCAGTGCAAGCTTGCTTTACTAACGTCACATTCACAAGAGAAGAGACAAAGCCAGAGGGTACAAGGTAGGCGGTGTCGGTAGAAACGTATCAGACATATTTTAGCACCAAATATTCACATTGTATTCACAAATGAATTAAAAAATCATATGTGTGTATTTAGCTAGTTTGTGGCTGACGCAGCAGCTATAATCGCCGACATAGACATAATCAGCGTCCTAATTTACACTACACGGCTGTCTAAATTTGGGCATTTCTCAAGCCACACAGATATATACTGTAACTATAGTTGCACATTACTTACAGACACATCCACAAAAAGCATCCGGTGATGTCTTCTTCACATAGGTAAAGGAAACAATGAAGGAGACAATCAAGGAGCACCTGCTGGACGAAGATGAGGAAGAGGAGGAGGAGATGAGGAGGCGCGAGGAGAAGTCCAAGTCACTGAGTCTTCTGGAGTACAACCTGACAATGGACACGGCCAAACTCTTCATGTCCTGCTTGCACGCCTGGGGCCTCAACGAGCACTTGGACGGCATCTGTCTAGAGCGACTGGGCATGCTCAGGCCACACTGCCCCATCTCTTTCGGCTTGATCTCCAGAGGAGGTCACATGTCCCTGATGCTGCCCACCTTTAAGGTAAAAGTAAACCTTTACACGCAAATGGGTCATCAAACTAGGGTGTTGGGTCCACCCAGGAACGAGGGCGGGTTTTGTCAAAAAAAACTGGAAAATTTGCGGCATAAGTGAATTTTGCATACCCTTCAAATGATATCCCTATTTGGTCCAGTACAATCCACTGTACCTTTTTAGGTCTGGGTTAGAGTAAATTGATATTAACTACAAATGTCCAATATTGACTAACTACCGATATGTGTAACATCACATCTCTCCTGTCGTAGAATTCACACACATCTGTTGTGAAGCTAATGGCTACAATTAACTTCTTGGCAGGGCTGAAAACATTGTGCATTCTCTGCCTTGGAGTCTCCCAGCCATACTACCACATCTGCCTGCCACTATTTTTGCCTTTGTTTACATTCCCTCTTCCCCATAGACATATAATGAATGAATGAATAGTGTTTTTCACAACGTTGGCAAATTATGCCCTCAAAACAATGTTATAATGGTCAAATCATGCAGTATCAAATACCATTAAAGGTAATTAAGTCTTACCTGTGAAAGGTTATCAACTGGGATTTGGGTGGGCAGTAAATCTCAAGTCGTTCACTTCCTTATAGCACATGAATGAGGCATCTTCTCCGCTTAACGTTGATGTACAGCTCAGCCCTTGATGCTGCATCTACGTATTTATGTCTATGTGCTACGCCCCCCTCACCATTAGCTGTGTTTTGACGACCCTGTTGTGCACATGGGGGTTCAAAGTCCTGAACACTCCCACAAATGTTTCTCAGGTTGAAGTTACAGATGTCCACCATCTCCTAGTGTAAAGTCTTAACCCAATTCGGTGGCATATTGGCAGAAAATTCAGCAGTGTTAAAGAGCTATGTCAGTTTTCATTAGAGGGGAAAAAAACGATACCGATATTGGGCGATATTATATTTTTATGCCAATATCAAGCTGACATTACCGGACATCCCTAGCAATAGTACTTTCCATGAGAGAAAAAAAACTACAAATAAAAATCTAAACGGTGCTTTCACCACTAATTGCCTGTCTAGAAATCCTTGGTTCATTTATCTTCTTCTGTGCTCCAGGAGTCTCTGCTGCGGCAATTGTCTCTTGCAACAGGCCGGAAGCTGACGTTGTCAGACATTGTTGGCAAGGGGACTTACGGCGTGTCAAGGGCGGTCACCACGCAACACCTCCTGTCCGTCATTTCTCTTGCCAACACGCTGATGGGCATGACCAACGCCACCTTTGTCGGCGAGCACATGAAGAAGGCACCAGCAAGGTAACAAAGAAGTTCTTATACATGCACTGTGAGAAAACTTCATGCATTTCTGATCATATTGGTTGATATCCAATGGGAGTGGTTTTCAAGATGGGGGAATGTCCCCGGGGGGGCGCTAACATGAACTCTTTTTATTATTACCATCCTTTACAGGGGGGCGGGCACTGAAAATCATTTTATCTCCAACAGGGTGGTGCTGCAAAAAAGGCTTGGGAACTACTGTCCTACAGGGACTTGAGTGAAGGGTCCAGTGGATGCCTGCATATTTACGATCCAGCATTTGTGACCCACCATTTTGTGCTTGTAATTGCCCTAATTAGGACATTTAATGGTAGAAAATCCATCTCATTTGCCCTACACTGCTAAAGCTTGGGTTGCACTGAATATAGTCAGGAGCAAACTTGAACTTGCTTGAGGTGGTGTTCTTTTATATGCAGTGATCAGCTTAATATTTGTCACAAAACAGGATCCATCAACCCAAATGCCTGCCTCACTCATGGTGCAACCAAAATTAACAAGTAGCACGTGTTGAACACACAATGTACCTGTACCACATAGTGTTTTATACTAAGCTATAACCTGAAAGGAATGCTGGGTGGGTTCCTGCTTGAAAAGTGTGTGTGTCTGTGAGGGCTTTCCAGCATGCCTTGCGGGTCATAAATGAGTATAGAAATGTTTTGTTTTGCATGTATATTTATTTGGCTGGCGACCAGTCCAGGGGGTACCCCGCCTCTCGCCCGAAGTCAGCTGGCATAGGCTCCAGCATCCGCCGCGCCTCCCTAGTAAGGATAAGCAGCGTAGAAAATGGGTGAATGGATGTCTATTTCGATACCTGCATAGTCCATGTGGTGCAGTAATGTTGTTATTTTTGGTTGCACCATGAGTGAGGGAGACGACCTCCTGTTGGTTTGTGTTGGTGTTAAAATACACATTTTTATGTGCGTCTCAATGACTCAACATTTTTCGTTTTTTGCAGTTTTATTCTGTATCTAGATTCACCATTGAAGTCATTTACACTCCTGATGACATTGCATATTTTTGAAAACAGCGTAACATCTAACCTGCCTAACAAGACCATGAATGCAGAGTGTACTAATGCAGCAAGCACACATTTACAGTCCTAACAGCAGATGAAGTTCAGCCAGGTCTGTGAAACGTGTGTGAAGCTGTTTATTTGGTATGTCTGAGCACATTGCGCTATAAAAGATTTAACGCTAAAGGTCGAGGTCCATCTGCTGTAACACCAACACGGCATTTCATCAACCTTGCACAGAAAAACACTGCAGTGAGGACGAGTGGTAGAAGAACAATCGGAAGTTGATGTTGGAATGACGATATTAGACGGGTTGTTCGGACTCATTTTAGGCGAGTCCACCTTTGTTACTAAGCCTTGTACGTTACTGTGGGTTACTCCCAACCACCCTTTTATTGAGGAAACCTGAGACTAAACCCGTTTTTTTAAATACCGGTATGTCAGAGGGTCCTAAATATAAAAATAAGTGGAGAGAGGAGAGAACGAGCTGCTCGAAAGGCAGCCACTCAAGTCTCGAAACATCCAATCATTAGTAAAACAAAACAACAAACCAAACAAAACAAAACAGGAAGGTTAGCCTGGAATATGCCAGAAAGTACAGAGATCAGCGGAAGAAGTCCATCAGTCCATGAAAGCTTTTTTAGACACTGCACTGTACTGCTGCTCTGCATATTAATGACGTTCTTGTTTTTAGTGGTGTGTCGCTGGAAGTATGTGGAAGAGCAGGGTTGTCCTCCACTTGAAAATGCAGCACCTTTTTATGTTTGTGCGAGGGAGTGTGTGTATTTTATGCTTTGTTCGCCCACCATTCTCCTGCTTGTTCCTTTAATATTTCATGCCTCGTCTTTTGTGATCCTCCTCTAGGCCTCCCAGACCAGGAGGAACCCCGGAGTCTCCTCGTAGGATGCCGGCCACACCCCCTCAGCCCTCCAACCCAGCACTACAAGCCCAGATCAAACAAGGTAACTACAAAAGGAGGGGGCACTTGCTTCACACACCCATGGGGCCCTACGGGGACGTTGGGAGGGAGGTGGGGGTTCATAATGCTGCCTACTGGCAATAAAACCCACAAAGAGTTAAAAAAAAATATCACATAAGGAAGCTGCTGGTGTTTACTTGCCCGGTCAGCCTCTAGAGGGCTCTTTTGTCGTTTTTGTTGCGTTGTGAGGTCTCACAACTGGAGATCAGACCTCTTAAAAATGTATTCCATCTGAGAAAGCCTTCCAAAGCAGCAAATATTTTCGTCATTTTATTTTAACTTTAAGTTAACCATTAAAACAGTTCTTCTAGGTTTAATTGCACTGTTTTTTCAATTGGATCTGCCATTGGTCAGACTACTATTACGACTATAGTAAGTATTGTTTTTCTTTTGAAACATGCTCACTGGAGGGGATGTTGTAACCAGCTGTCACCATCTGCCAACCACACACACAAAGCACAATACCTGAACACGTTTATACTACACACACTTGCCCTGGATGGCACAGGGGGAAGGGTTTTTGTGCTATTGTCACGCTCTAATGGAGGCAAAGCGTGACAAGCGCGTGGACTTATTCACGCCACACGCCTATTCATGTCCATTCAGAGGGAATACTTTGCCATGCCTGCTCCAACCAAGTGTGAGTTGTGTTTGTTTTTTTATTGCAAATAAATGTAGAGGCCCCTGTGAATATACCACATTTACCAAAAGATAAGTCAACAGCAAGGTGACGTTTGTTCCTACCTGTTAGGAATTATTTCTAATAAGCAAAGATGACATTAACTGCTTATAAAATGGATTTCAGTACGTTGGGAAACTAAAATATATCACACTCACCTTTTTAGCTTCCTGCAATTACTAGTGTGCTATTTGTGTTAAGTATGTTATACTAAGTATCTTGTACAGTAAATATGTACCGTTTACATAGTATTTCTTTTACTGGCAGTGCTGGCAAAATGCTGCCCACTAGTGTGTATTTGTAATCTTTGTAACATATTTTCATCCTTTACTGCATGGCTTCAGCCGGCTACACGCACTAGAGAAAAAACCCACACCATAAACACTATTGCCTTTTGTACACTTTCATGTTCATCTCTTCAGTTCATATGATCAACTTTTGTTCTGATGATGAGAATGAATGTTGCTTTAACTATGAAACTCACTATTGTCTCTTTGCTATGCCTCCTCTCGGGTCGTTTCAAGTTTCATCTAAGGCAGGGCTCACCAATCCATTGATGGCGATCGACTAGTCGATCTTTGGGACTTACCTGGACGATCGATGTTGTAAATGTGCTAACTATATGTTTATATTTATGCAGGCACTGTTCTGGGCAGACTTCATGTTTTGCAGGGCAGCTCAGGGTCCTTGTTAGGACCAAGGGCAGATTGGAACCATCTGGGCAGCTGCCGTTGAAGTGCGCGTATATGTTTGTCTGTTTGCGCTGGTGATAGACAGTAAGACATGATATACATTATCAGTTATTTTACATCCATTTTCTTTCGCTCATCCGAGTCAACGGGGGCAACAGCCTAAGCAGGGAAGCCCAGACGTCCCTCTTCCCGGCCACTTCGTCCAGCTCTTCCCGGCGGATGCAGAGGCCTTCCCAGGCCAGCTGAAAGACATAGTCTCTACAACGTGTCCTGGGTCTTCCCAGAGGACTCATACCGGTTGGAAGTGCCCTGAACACCTCCCCAGGAAGGCGTACGGGAGGCATCCTAACCAGATGCCCGAGCCACCTCATATGGCTCCTCTCAATGCGGAGGAGCAGCGGTTCTACTCCGAGTCTCTCCCAGATGACAGTGCTTCTCACCCTCTCTTTAAGGGAGAGCCCAGCCACCCTGCGGAGAAAACTCATTTTGGCCACTTGTACCCGCGATCTTGTCCTTTTGTCACTTATCAATGTCAAATTATCCAGCTGGATACAAATCTGAACTTGTCAAAAGTTCTGTTGCATCTGGCTCGCTCACTGCAGTGGCTGTGTGGAGGAGGTGGTCCAGCGGACTCGCTTAACCCACATTCACGCTCAGTTCTCTGCTAAAATGGCAAAAATATTAAAACTAAATGCATTATCACATCAGTGCCCTCCCCTCCTGGAGAGTGACCAACAGATCACTGCTCCCCAGACACGTACCCAGCCCTGAGCTTTTTCCTCAGAGTCCGGCCAGAGGTGCTAACGCAGGCCAATACAGAAAAAGGCCCAAAGAGGAAAAAGCTGAAAGGTTGACACCAACAACCAATAAATAACACACAATGTTTCAGTCTTTCAATGTTTATCACTTTTAAACAAAGCTTTTATATATTTATTTGGGGTGGGGGATGCAGAGCTTGTCTGGGGTTCATCGATCTTGGGATCAAAAGGTTGGTGACCACTGATCTAAAGTCTATTTCCTATTGCAATGTATGGAGTTTGAAACTTCTCTCTACAGCCTGAAGTTTTGTTTGTATTGAAACATGAACTCCTTTCACAGTACATACTGAAGCCGAGCGTTTTCCCCGTATTGGAGATATGTTCACAGGAAACCGATATTAGGTACATTTCCAAGAGAACTCAATCTGATTTTAAAAACATTTTCTTTTCATGACACGTTTTTTCTCTTCAGGAGATTGTCGCTAAGATCTCATTGCAAAGCACGGAGCACGAGGAGATTCATGCTTAAAAAATTCGGGACACACAGGAACACCCCCCCCCGGCAAAGCCACCACCTGCAGGGGCAAGCATAAGGGTCCGGTGCTGTGGGATTTGGGCAGTGGTCGAGGCCCTCGACCACCATGGAATGTCACTTCTCTGGTGGGGAAGGAGCCCGAGCTTGTGGAAGAGGCGGAGAGATTCCGACTAGATATAGTCGGACTCACCTCAACCCACAGTTTGGGCTCTGGAACCAAATTACTTGAGAGGGGCTGGACCTTGTTCTTCTCTGGAGTTGCCGCAGGGGAGAGGCGGCGAGCTGGTGTGGGCTTATTGTTAGCCCCCGGGGTTGGTGCCTCTGTGTTGGAGTCATCCCCAGTAAACGAGAGGGTTACTTCCCTACGCCTTAGGGCTGGGGAAAGGGTCCTGACTGTGGTTTGTGCCTATGCGCCGAACGGCAGTTCAGAGTACCCAGCCTTCTTGGAGTCTATCAGAGGGGTGCTGGAGAGCACCCCAGCTGGTGACTCCATAGTTCTACTGGGAGACTTCAACGCCCATGTGGGCAATGACAGTGTGACTTGGAGGGGCGTGGTTGGGAGGAACGGCCTCCCTGACCTGAACCCGTGCGGTGTGTTGTTGCTGGACTTCTGTGCGAATTACAGTTTGTCCATAACGAACACCATGTTCGAACATAAGGATGTCCATAAGTGCACTTGGCACCAGGACACCCTAGGTCGCAGGTCTATGATCGACTTTGTGGTCGTATCATCAGACCTGCGTCCGCATGTTCTGGACACGCGGGTGAAGAGAGGGGCTGAGCTGTCAACTGACCACCACCTGGTGATGAGTTGGATTAGATGGCGGGGAAGGATGCCGGACAGACCTGGTAGACCCAAACGCGTAGTGAGGGTGTGCTGGGAACGTCTGGCAGAGTCTCCCGTTCGTCGAGTCTTCAACTCTCATCTCCGGCAGAGCTTCGCCTGCATCTCGAGGGAGGACCGGGATATTGAGTCCGAATGGGCCGTATTCCGTGCCTCTATTGCTGAGGCAGCCAGTTGTGGTTGCGGCCGCAAGGTGGTCGGTGCCAGTCGTGGTGGCAAGCCCCGAACCCGATGGTGGACACCGGGGGTTAGGGCTGCCGTCAAGCTGAAAAAGGAGTCCTATCGAGCATGGATGGCTTGCGGGACTCCCGAAGCAGCTGACAGGTACCGGCAGGCCAAGCGGCACGCGGCTTCGGCGGTGGTCGAGGCAAAAACTCGGGTGTGGGAGGAGTTCGGTGAGGCTATGGAGCACGACTTTCGGTCGGCCTCGAAGAGGTTCTGGCAAACCGTCCGACACCTCAGAAAGGGGAAGCAGCCCCCAGTTCACACTGTTTACAGTGCGGACGGGGGCTTGCTGACCACGACTGTGGATATAGTTGGTCGGTGGAAGGAATACTTCGAGGCCCTTCTCAATCCCACTGACATGCCTTCCATAGAGGAAGCAGAGTCTGAGGATACGTACGTGGACAGTTCTATCACCGTGGCTGAGGTAATTGGGGTAGTCAAATCACTCCCCAGTGGCAAGGCTCCGGGGGTAGACGAGTTCCGCTCAGAATTTCTCAAGGCTCTGGATGTTGGAGGACTGTGTTGGTTGACACGCCTCTACAACATTGCATGGAAGTCAGGAACAGTACCTCTGGACTGGCAGACCGGGGTGGTGGTCCCCATTTTTAAAAAGGGTGACCGGAGGGTGTGTTCCAACTATAGGGGGATCACACTCCTCAGCCTTCCTGGGAAAGTCTACTCCAGGGTGCTGGAGAGAAGGGTACGACCGTTAGTCGAACCTCGGTTAGAGGAGCTGCAATGTGGTTTTCGTCCCGGTCGCGGAACACTGGACCAGCTCTACACCCTTGCAAGGGTACTCGAGGGTATGTGGGAGTTTGCCCAACCAGTCTACATGTGCTTTGTAGACCTGGAAAAGGCATTCGACCGTGTCCCTCGTGGTGTCCTGTGGGGGGTGCTCCGGGAGTACGGGATTGATGGTCCGCTTCTACGTGCCATTCGGTCCTTGTACAATCGAAGCAGGAGCCTGGTTCGCATTGCCAGCAGTAAGTCGAGCTTGTTTCCGGTGAACGTTGGCCTCCGCCAAGGCTGCCCTTTGTCACCGATTCTGTTCATAATCTTCATGGACAGAATTTCTAGGCGCAGTCAAGGTGTTGAGGGAGTCCAGCTTGGTGACCTTAGGATCTCGTCTCTGCTATTTGCAGACGATGTGGTCCTTATGGCCTCATCAGGCTGTGACCTTCAGCGTTTACTGGAGCGGTTTGCAGCTGAGTGTGAAGCTTCTGGGATGAGACTCAGCACCTCCAAATCCGAGGCCATGGTTCTCAGTCGGAAACGGGTGGACTGTACCCTCCGGGTTGGGAGTGAGGTCTTGCCTCAGGTGGAGGAGTTCAAGTATCTCGGGTTCTTGTTCACGAGTGAGGGAAGGTTGGAGCGTGAGATCGACAGACGGATCGGTGCAGCG
This sequence comes from Oostethus manadensis, assembly GCA_024372805.1. Classification (NCBI taxonomy): domain Eukaryota; kingdom Metazoa; phylum Chordata; class Actinopteri; order Syngnathiformes; family Syngnathidae; genus Oostethus; species Oostethus manadensis. The sequence goes on from QODF01000354.1 coordinate 86,823, forward strand.
TCTGCAGTAATGCGGTCGCTGTACCGGACCGTCGTGGTGAAGAGAGAGCTGAGCCGGAAGGCAAAGCTCTCTGTTTACCGATCGATCTACGTTCCCACCCTCACCTATGGTCATGAGTTATGGGTCATGACCGAAAGAATGAGATCGCGGATACAAGCGGCGGAAATGAGTTTCCTTCGTAGGGTGGCTGGACTCACCCTAAGAGATAGGGTGAGGAGCTCGGCCATCCGGGAGGAGCTCAGAGTAGAGCCGCTGCTCCTTCACATCGAGAGGAGCCAGTTGAGGTGGCTCGGGCATCTAGTCCGGATGCCTCCCGGGCGCCTCCCTGGTGAGGTGTTTCGGGCATGCCCAGTCGGGAGAAGGCCCCCGGGAAGACCTAGGACACGCTGGAGGGACTATGTCTCACAGCTGGCCTGGGAACGCCTTGGTGTCCTCCCGATGGAGCTGGAAGAGGTCGCTGGGGACCGGGAAGTCTGGACTTCCCTACTGAAGCTGCTGCCCCCGCGACCCGGACCCGGATAAGCGGTGGAAAATGGATGGATGGATGGATGGAACATACAGTTTGACTCTTGAATACGCGTGCATGCTTCACTGTGAGTGATCTGTGCTCAACTTTGTTATTTTTATTGGAATGGTAATTGTAATAGCTGTGTAATTTCCCGTGTATAAGCGCCACGTTTTTCTTAAACTTTAAACCCAGCCACTTGTATAGCAGTGCGGCGTATTTATAACCATGTAGTAATATTGTGACATCTCGTATAGGTCACAACTATTACTAAGCATGTAAATATTGTGAGCGTCTGGTCTACAGGAGCCAATCATGAGCTACTAGGAAACTCACAACGAGCTTGTCAACAAGTGGGTAAAATCTTAACCGCTTCCCATCATGCATTGCTTTGCTTCCGAGCAAGGAGCTATCTCTTTTCACCGGCTCGTGCCCACCACTAAATGCCTGTGCACGTGAGGCTTATATCTACAAGTCTTTTTCTCTTTCAATGTAGTGGGTGCGGCAAATGGGGTTATTGCACAGGTCGATTGTTGCTTTAAATTAAGACCGGAAAGAATCCACGAAGTCAGGGCAATAATGATGCTTTGTGTGAGTGCAAGCTAGGGAGTGGAGTCCAGCACGACCTAGTGTCAGTACGCCCACCCTAACACAACTTCAAGTATTTTGTGTTCTTTTCTTTCCATCTTTGAATACAATGCCGTAATATTATAATTATCTTTTTTTGTTTGTCGAAAATGTTTCTCCCTGCTGTTTTGTGTCTTTGTGAAGAATTTATATATTTCTAACATCTTCCTTCCTTCTTCACTATTTTTCTCCTTTTCTCCCGTTACAAGCTGCTGTAGCCACCACAGCCAGCTCCAGCGTTTCTGCTACCGCTACAACAGCTGGGCCCCTGGGGGCCCCTGGGGTTTCTCCTCAGAGGGCCCCTGGCTCCCCCAGCCCTGGTCCTGCCTCTCATAACATCCCCTCAGTCAATGAAGGTACTGACTGAGCTGACGGGTACAGCTTACGGGACTCTTCAAGCTCTGTTCTTTATTTACCCACTTATACTTCTAGATTCTCTTGTTTCCTCCCATTTTCCCTGTTTAACTTCCCTCTTTCATTCCTCTTTTTGTGTTTTTAGCCTCTAATTGTATTTATACTGTAGTTATTTCACCCATCGTTGTTGCTTTGCTTCCCTTGCATCAGTCTTAACACTACCATGCTACCAGGCTCAGTTTGTTCCCCTTGTCTTTGTCCTGTTTGGATCTAACGTACCGTTTGTCGACCTGCTCATTTCTTTGTGATAGCTATGTTCAATTCACTTTCAAGCCGCTCAGTCGAACAGTGATCAAAACACAGCACAGGTCCTCGTTTTACGACCCTCCGTGCTACGACATTTTGTGGTTACCAAAGTAGTCCCATAAATGATTGAATGCTGTACAAAAAGAAAAAGGAACTACTGAACACGGACGAATGTGTTTGCAGAGTGATATATAGGCGGCACTACACCGAGGAAAAACAATGTCATAATTGTTCTTTTTTAGTAGACTTTTAACTTTAACCTCTGTTGTGTCTCTATGCGTGCCAAAGGAAAGAGAAAGGTGACACCGTTAAAGCATTGGCTGCATACCCGGTTGCAGACACTCGAATGTGCATAACCATCATGAAGTATAAAGATTAGGGGTGTAACGATTCATCCACGACATCAATGTATTAATTTGTGTTCCTGTGATCCAACTACATCCATATGGTGACGGCATATATCAATCTATCATCTCACATCGTTTACATTTCTAAGGTAATCAATACAAGGAAATAAAGATGGCAGGCTTTAAATGGATGTGTATTTTTAGCAATTTAATGAAAAGACTTTAAACGTTACCCTTGTAAGAGTTTGATTTAGTGTAAGTCGATTAGTCATGCCTGTTGAGTGGGGCGCACGGATGACATCGTGTAAAGCTGAGCATGCGGCTCTGGTAGGAGAATCTGCGTGGAGGTCTTTTAGAAATGCAGTTTTTCATAGGATTAGTGTATACATGTTAGATTACTTTTTCTTCTTAGTTTGGAATGGGATTTATACTGAAAGTTGAACCACATAGAAAGTTAGGTCTAACTTAAAGCCCTTCAAACTCAGGGGTGGGAGCTTTGGGACGAGATAAAAGGTATTGTAACCACCCTAAAGTTATGCTGATGTGCATGTTTGTGTTCTGGTTGTCCGACTGTTTTGGGTTGCCATGAACAGACCAGGAATGGAGGGCGTGTCGTTGAGTCAGTTGAAAGAGCCACTGTTGTCGTGCTGGCTTGAATGCTTGTGTGTTGGGGCCGACAGCAGCCAGTATTTCTTGCAAGAAAAAGCTTGTTGAAAATCAGCTGTGGATAAATTTCATTAAAATCTGATGGCGCAAAGTAACTTATTTAATACTTGGGTTAGAGAAGTGAGTACTTGTGTTAATATCCATAATTCATTTACACCTGATTCCAGTACAAAAATCAACGGGAATCTAGGAAACCTTACCTGCACTGGTCAGCATCCAGCTATGTATTACAGACTGCTTGAATTTTTGGCTAAAAAGAAATTGATTTAAACTTAGTGAACCTTTTGGATTGTATCGTTCTAAATGTGAACCAATATCGTTCTTTGTGATACGAATCGGATCATGATTAAAACGAATCGTTACGCCTCTAACAAAGATGTGATTGTTCAACATGTGAAAGGATCAGCTCGGACGGAGATAATTAAACAGAATATTGGTCTCGTTATCGAGACTTCCTCCTCCCAGTAAGTCTCATTCCCTCTCTTACAATATACTGTTCTGTGTACTTGGCCATGACTCTTTTTGTTTGTGTAACTCGCACATCTAGTCCTGCTGCACACTTCTTCTTCTTTTCCTCACAGTTTATCCCTGCTTACAATGCGGGGAAAATCTGCCAGAATATGCATTCCTACTGTGTTGCTTGTGCTGTTATTTTTCTGCCACTGGTAGTAAGTCCCACATTTGGACCTCATACAGTTAGGCCATGACTGCAGGTGTTAATTTAGATACAAGTTCCAAAAAAACTTGACTTGTGTTGCTTTACGCAACTGATATACAGTCGGAGGACAAACTGTGCTTACAAAAACATTGAACTGTTAGATTGAAGCAACTGTTGCCAACACTGTGCAACTTGCAAACAGCCAAAGCTACCTTGAGAAGTATTGTTTGAGAGTGCATTGAGCATTGACCTATTGACTGGTGGTTAGTATTTTGCTGGCATGTTTGCTGTGTATTGTCAAGGATGTTTTGTCTTTCCCGCTCTGTCCTTTGAATGTTTAATGCTTTTTTGTGACGTTTTGCATGCTTGATATTTTCACATGACAGTGTCAGCTATTATTCTGCGGAGAAACACTGCTTGATCAGCACAATGAGTTATTACAAAATGTTTCACAGGCACTCATGTGCTTTTTTAAACCAGTTAACTTCTAGTTTCCAAACTCCTTACACTGATAGATGGCTGGATTATTTTTTGGCAAAATAAAATGCCAAGCAAACATAAAGCTACATCCCAGCAATAGCAATGACGGTTCTATGGTTAGTAGTAGGCAATGTGACATTGCAGGATTTTGTCGCAGCCTCTGTGTTTGTAGGTCTTGAGTCTTAAACGGTCTGTTTTACAGCATAAGCAAAGGTGTACAGCTACTTCAAGGTGGCCACTACAGTCAAGACCACGCATCATATCAGTCAAAACTGCTATTGATGTTCATGTGTTTGGGGGTACTGCTAAGAGTCACTTCATTTTTCTTACTGCAAGACTTGGGAGATATTTGAGCCGGATTAAATGGTACATGGATGTGCATGCACAAACTATGTTTTCGTCATACCAGAAGTCTGAGGAGGCGCCACATATTCATGCAGCCATTGTCATTTGAATGTGATGCACATTTATATCACAATAAAATCCCCCAAAAGTAATTTGTATTGTATTGGATTGAGAATAGTTTTGTGGTGGAGCAGGTGAGTATATGTGTTTGATCCATTTTCTCAAACTTTCCATAGAGATTTTCCGTAGCACGTTTGTAAAAAAGCTTCATGCCTTTTCAAAGTCACCTTGTGTGTTTAAGTGGTGGAGGTAAGTTTGTGTCCCTGACAAAGAAATGTAAATGGAAATTTCTTTTCATTGTGATTCAGCACCCACATCAAGCAAGCACATTTTCCTGTTGATGAAAATGATCTTCAGAAACCATATATATGTATTTGAATATATGTGAGGGAGTGAAGTGCTTGGTTTATGTTTAGTATCGTTTTTGCCCTTTCATGTAACGGTGGGTTTTTGGCCTGTCTTTGTAAATGCATACAAATGCAATTGATTTTACTCAAGACTATTGCAGTACAGCATCCAGTCCTTGTAAATGTTTTCAAGCTCATCAGTCTTCAAGGGCAATACGCTTGCAATGCTCTGTGGTTTTCATGTCATTTGGCTCACGTGCATTCCTAAATGGGTGTTCAGGAATGGACCATTTAATCGCCAATGCAATGTTGCAGTCTTTTGTTTTTCTGTCACACATCATAAAACACACTGAGCCTCTGGTTCTAAAAAAGAACTAGACTCTGACCAAGGCATTGCTAGTAGTCCGTTTGTCAGTCATGTTAACTCTACCTGTGTTTTCATTTAAGAATTGTATGATCAGTTTGTGTATGCCAGCATGTGGGAACCACACTGTTGTCATGGAGAAAACAGTTCATCAGACTGAAGGCACAACTAGGATGGATTTTAGGTTTAGCATGTACAACACCTTGTTTGTCTGTTACACTTGGTACAGAAAGCTCACAGAAAAACCCAAAACAACTAAACCGTTATGAGGAAGTAAGTTAATGATATGTTGTTTTTTTTTCTACGCCTAACCAAACAATGCGTAGAGTTTCCCATTGGACTGCAATCTATTTGGGGGGTGGGCGTCTAGGTGACATCATCATCTAATTTGCATAATTGCAGATGTGCATGTCATTTAGTTGAAAAGGTTAAAAATGTTGTACATGTAGTGAGGGAAAAAACTATTTAACCCCAGCTAATTTTGTAAGTTTGCCACTAACAAAGAAATGATCAGTCTATAATTTCAATGGTAGCTTTATTTGAACACTGAGAGACAACAATGACAAAAAAATCCAGAAAAATGTGTTTCAAAGAGTTATAAATTAATTAGCATTTCCACGAAGGAAATAAGTATTTGATCCCTTTGAAAAAGCTGCTTCAGTACTTGGGGGCAAAACCTTTGTTGGCAATCACAGAGGTCAGCCGGTTCTTGTAGTTGGCCACAAGGTTTGCACACATCTCAGGGGGGATTTTGGCCCACTCCTCCTTGCAGATCCTCTCCAAGTCATTCATGTTTCGTGGCTGATGTTTGGCAACTCCAACCTTCAGCTCCCTCCACAGATGTTCTATGGGATTAAGGTCTGGAGACTGACTAGGCCACTCCATGACCTTAATATGCTTCTTTTTGTGCCAATCTTTTGTTGCCTTGGCCGTGTGTTTTGGATCTTTGTCATGCTGGAATACCCAACCACGACCCATATTCAATGCCCTGACTGAGGGAAGGAGGTTCTCACCCAACACTTGACAGTACATGGTCCCATCCATCCTTCCTTCCACCTCCACCTCCATATTTGACGGTGAGGACGGTGTTTTTGGGGGGCTCAAGTTTGGTCACATCTGACCACAACACTTTCACCCAGTGTCCCTCTCAATCAGTCAGATGTTCAGTGGCAAACTTCAAACGGGCCTGTAGATGGACTTTCATGAGCAGGGGGACCTTGCGGGCACAGCAGGATTTCAGTCCTTCACGTTGTAGTGTGTTACCAACTGTTTTTGTAGTGACTATGGTCCCAGCTGCTTTGAGATCTCTGACAAGTTCCTCCCGAGTGGTTCTGCGCTGATTTCTCACCGTTCTCATTATCATTGAAACTCCACGAGGTGAGATCTTGCATGGAGCTCCAGACCGAGGGAGATAGGTAGTTAATTTATGTTTCTTCCATTTGCGAATAATTGCACCAACTGTTGTCACCTTCTCACACAGCTGCTTGGCGGTGGTCTTGTAGCCCGTTCCAGCCTTGCGTAGGTCCACAATCTTGTCCCTGACATCCTTGGAAAGCTCTTTGGTCTTGGCGCACAGTTTGGCATCTAGATTGATTGCTTCTTTGGACAGGTCTCTTTTATACAGGTAACGAGCTGAGAGGGCTGCCAATGTCTGCTCGCTACCTGTATAAGATCCACCTGGGAGCTAGAGATCCTGCTGACGGGATCAAATACTTATTTCCTTAATGGAAATGCAAAATAATTTATAACTTTTTTTGAAACGCATTTTTCTGGATTTTATTTGTCATTGTTGTCTCTGTGTTCAAATAGAGCTGCCATTGAAATGATAGACTGATCATTTCTTTGTTAGTGGCAAACTTACAAATCAGCTGGGGTCCTTCACTGTATTTTCAAGGGCAATTCCTTGTGTAGCCTTTACACTTTCTCGTTACATTATGACAATTTTTCCCTTTTTTTTGTTTTGTTTGTGACATGCCTGTCTGGGAATTTGGAGCAAAATGATTAGTCGCGATTCATCATAAGTACAGGACTGTATGGTAAACTTTGTGTAATAAATAAACAGACCTCGATGTCAGTTAAATTTGTATTTGAATCCTATTTTCTCTATAATGACAGCAGTGAGGTTCTAAAGCTTGAGTTACCAAATGATATATAAAGCACGTTATATTTGTAACCTCCCTGTTGTCTTTTCTGACGGTCTCTGTGCACTTGTATGTGTTTGCAGGTTGGAGCCAGCTGGCAGCAATGCATTGTGTTATGCTCCCAGACCTTCTGGGCCTAGATAAGTTTAGACCCCCTCTACTAGAGATGCTGGCAAGGAGATGGCAGGACCGCTGCCTGGAGGTACAAATGACACAACAACGACGACTGTGATCACATGCATACTGCAATGATAGATGTTAAACCTGACACCTCACACAAACCACTGTGATTTTTTAGGTACGCGAAGCATCACAAGCTTTACTGTTGGCTGAGTTGAGGAGGATTGGTCAATCGGGGCGTAAGGAGACCATCGATATGTGGGCTCCTTACCTTCCTCAATATGTGGACACAGTTAGCTCCCGTAAGTATATTACATCATGTCAAAAGAACAACAAAATCAGTAGCAACTTATGGGTTTTTGCCCTCAAAAAATAGTTTGGTTGTTTGTTTAGCATGGTAAACTTTATTACTTCAGAAAGCCTACAGTACATATTCTTTCCCATGTATTGCCCGGTCTTCTCCCTCTGTCTATAGCTTAATCTCCACCTTCTTTTACTAGAAACGGCCTTCTAAAATGTCATGTGTCTGTGTGTGTGGATCTGTGTTCAAGAGTTGCCTTGTAGTTGCAGAGGATGCTGGGGGGGTTCTCAGGGGAACAGTTGTCATGGAAATGGGCACTGGTCAGTGTTGTGTTACCACAGCAGTACCGCAGGCAGGGGAGGTAGGGAAGTGATGGACGGGTGACCCCAGGGGAAGAGGGAGGACAGATGGGGGAGGGAACACAGGAGGGTTAGATAGAGTGAGGTTATAGGGTCATTGAATTTGATCTGTGCACAGCACAACAGGACTGCACAAATGGATGAAAAAAATGGCTTCCTCTTGTCCTGTAAATCCTGGATCATAATTCATTAGCGATGAGTACCTTTACATTTTATACTTTAAATGCATTGAATAAATGTTTGAGGCCTATTGAAGAGAGACGGGGATAGTTCTAAGCTAATAATTACAAGTCATTTTTATTGCAAATGCTGGTCCAATATTGGAGGAGAATGTTTAATGTCGAGCTTAACAGGACGGTTTTAGGGGGAAACCCGTGTGTCAAACATAGCTACTTTTTTGTGCGTGTCAATCATTATGTTTGGTATAGAAAATGGATGGCTGGATAACAACACAGGCTACTGTTGTGGCCGCAATCTGGCTAAACTGCTATTTATATATTGGGTAATACGAATGTAAATATGGGTGTTCATTTATGTCTAAAAGGTTCTAATAATGTTAGCAAAAGTATGTAGAAGATTGTAAACAGGTTTTCTATGCCATAACTAAATAATTATTCTATTTATTAATAAGGAACCCTACTTGGCTGAAATTCACTTATCACGTTCAGGTCTGGAACCAGTTAACCCTGATAAACGGGGCATTACTGCACAGTAATTAGACTCTTTTGCGTTATAACTGGAGAAACAGCTAGGCTCTCGTATCCTCAAAATATGCTAATTAATTAACATAGATCTATGTTTTGACAACTAACAGCTGGATGGGAGAGTTGCATCCCTGCTAGGCAGCCATGCTACAGAGGACAACAATCATGAATGCATGTGAAGCTTTAATCTTTGGGGCGGAGGGCGTCCGGCACTGCAGGGGGAGGAGAGAAAGTAATGGAAGCCCAAGAGGGAGTGCATAAGGCGGGGCATGAAAGAAAGAATCAACCTCAAATAACCACCGATATTCCCACACGCTTGATTAGGCAAAATCACCATTATTGTTCACACCCGTGAGCACGCATCATTTGAACATTGAAATGTGTGCATAGCAGCTGTTTCTTTGATCAGTGAACAGCAATCAGACTAAATGCTTTTTCTCCTTTTGCTCACCTGGCTGTGTTTTTAATGGTCTAATATGGTAGGTGTCTAAAATGCAATCATTGTAACAATTCAAAATAAATAATTGTGAAACCACTAAGTAAATGCACTTGGAAACCAAGCTGCTCAACTACACGTGTACTGAAAAGGCAAGTGTACGTTTTAAATAGAGGAAAGGAGAGCAACAGACACAATAGAGGAGGAGGAAAAGGTTCAAGGGGTTAACAAGGCATGCTGGGAGCTATGTGTCATGGCTGACATGACAAGCTTGACCTTGGAGCAGGGGAGAATACCTTCTTCTCCCTCTCCCCTGCCATCCATCCTAACCCCTCCCACCCTGTCATTTCTCCTTCTGCTGAGCACCCTCACTTCTTCTTCTCTCGTAGCCCCCTGCAACTATTTCATTCCGCACCTGAGTTATACATCATAGGCCCAGTTGGCTATCTGGAGCATTGTGAAAAGTCATGGTGGTGGTCCCGTGGCGAGCGGTTCTATTCATCAGATGGGTTCTATTCCCAATCTGGAAATCCCAGCAAACATTTGCAATATTTATACTTTTTTCTAGTAGAAACTCTATTTTTAAATACTTGTTGATTTAAATTTCCCAAACCAAAACATTTTCTACTTAACACTAAGCTTAAAGGCAAATTGAATGTATGAATTACTAATTGATTACATTTTTGTCAATCATCCATTCTTGAAACGGTTTATCCGGATAAACATATATCATATTTTCCAGACTGTAAGTCACATCTGTCAAAAAGTGAGTCAGGAAAAGGGGAGAACATATCACTCTTACTGGACAATTAGTTGCATTCACCGGTATTTGTGACTCAAATTTCTCAGTACACATAAGTGTCATATAATTATAGTTGCACATTACTTACAGACACAGAAGCTTATTAGAAAGTGTTCTGTGACAAAAAGCTTAATTATCCATGTACAGTGAGGGGGAAAACAATTTGAACCCCAGCTGATTGTGTAAGTTTGCCACTAACAAAGAAATGATCAGTCTATAATTTCAATGGTAACTTTATTTGAACACTGAGAGACAACAATGACAAAAAAATCCAGAAAAATGCGTTTCAAAAAGAGTTATAAATTAATTTGCGTTTCCATGAAGGAAATAAGTATTTGATCCCCTATCTGTCAGGAGGTTCTCTAGCTCCCAGGTGGATCTTATACAGGTAACGAGCAGACATTGGCAGCCCTCTCAGCTCGTTACCTGTATAAAAAAAGAGACCTGTCCAAAGAAGCAATCAATCAATCAATCTAGATGCCAAACTGTGCACCATGGCCAAGACCAAAGAGCTTTCCAAGGATGTCAGGGACAAGATTGTGGACCTACACAAGGCTGGAATGGGTTACAAGACCATCGCCATTTGGTGACAACAGTTGGTGCAATTATTGGCAAATGGAAGAAACATAAATGAACTGCCAATCTCCCTCGGTCTGGAGCTCCATGCAAGATCTCACCTCGTGGAGTTTCCATGATAATGAGAACGCTGAGGAATCAGCCCAGAACCACTCGGGAGGAACTTGTCAATGATCTCAAGGCAGCTGGGACTATAGTCACCACAAAAACAGTTGGTAACACACTACAACGTGAAGGACTGAAATCCTGCTGTGCTCGCAAGGTCCCCCTGCTCAAGAAAGTCCATCTACAGGCCCGTTTGAAGTTTGCCACTGAACATCTGACTGATTGAGAGGGACACTGGGTGAAAGTGTTGTGGTCAGATGAGACCAAAATTGAGCTCTTTGGCATCAACTCAACTCGCCGTGTTTGGAGGAGGAGGAATGCTGCCTATGACTCCAAAAACACCGTCCCCACCGTCAAATATGGAGGTGGAAACATTATGCTTTGGGGGTGTTTTTCTGCCAAGGGGACAGGACAATTGCACCGCATCAAAGGGAGGATGGATGCATGGTGCCATGTACCGTCAAGTGTTGGGTGAGAACCTCATTCCCTCAGTCAGGGCATTGAAAATGGGTCGTGGTTGGGTATTCCAGCATGACAATGATCCAAAACACACGGCCAAGGCAACAAAAGATTGGCTCAAAAAGAAGCATATTAAGGTCATGGAGTGGCCTAGTCAGTCTCCAGACCTTAATCCCATAGAACATCTGTGGAGGGAGCTGAAGGTTGGAGTTGCCAAACATCAGCCACGAAACATGAATGACTTGGAGAGGATCTGCAAGGAGGAGTGGGCCAAAATCCCCCCTGAGATGTGTGCAAACCTTGTGGCCAACTACAAGAACCGGCTGACCTCTGTGATTGCCAACAAAGGTTTTGCCCCCAAGTACTGAAGCAACTTTTTCAAAGGGATCAAATACTTATTTCCTTCATGGAAATGCTAATTAATTTATAACTCTTTGAAACGCATTTTTCTGGATTTTTTTTTGTCATTGTTGTCTCTGTGTTTAAATAAAGCTACCATTGAAATAATAGACTGATCATTTCTTTGTTAGTGGCAAACTTACATAATACGCTGGGGTTCAAATTGTTTTTTCCCCTCACGGTATGTTACCACACCAGGAATTTGACTCCGGTCTAACATCACTCTCTATTTCAAACAACAACAGTACAGTAGTAAATCAAGTTTGCAAATACTACTATACATAGAATATTATTAAGTATAATTATGGTTATTACAATGTTACAGGTTACCAATTCAGTGTTACATCCTGAACAGTATGTAGTGCAAATAGCAGTGGTTGGCTACGTAAATATGGCTAAATAATAAAGTAGTACATACATACATATAGGTGAGGGGGTGGCTGTGTTTGTTGTGCTCTGTATCGCCTACCAGAGGGGAGGAATTGGAACAGTTTGTGGGCGGGGTGTCGCAGAGATGTTGCCTGCCCTCTTCTTGGCTCTGGACTGATACAGTTCTTTTATTGAGGGCAGACTGGTCCCGGTTTGGTTTACTCTGAGGACCTGATAATCCGTGGCAGTCTGCTCTTATCCAGTTTGGCAGCAGAGCCCAACCAAACAGCGATGGAGGTGAACAAGACAGAACAAAAGAAGAGACTGTATTATTGCATAGAAGGTATTAGCAGTTCCTTAGGTAGGCTGAGCAGTCTCGAGAAGTACCTCCTTTCCTTTACCTTTTTCCAAATCACGTTTATGTGAAAAGACCACTTTAAATCTTGGGGTGGAGCCCATGAAATTGAAGGAGTCCACAGTAGACACAGCGTTGGTGAGGATGGGGGGTTGGTGATTGCCTGAAATCCACTGTCATCTCCACATTGTTAAGCAGATTTGGTTCCAGGTTGTTCTGACCTTACCAGGATACCAGCTGCTTCACCTCACATCTATAAGCAGATTTATCACAGTCACTGATGAGACCAATACCTGCACATTTCAGCAGTTTCACAGCCTGGGTCACCTGAGGTGCAGTCACTTGTACAGTATAGACGAATAGCATTCACCTCCTCACAGTTGGCACTATGCTGCCAGACAGATTACCTCAAAGTCGTTTATTCCACAGATTTTTTTTCCTCCACAACTTATCAACTTTTCTAGTTACATTTTCAGTACATCACTCCAGTTTACTGTTTACGCGGTGCTTGGAAACCCATGTTACGAAGCATCATCCATCCATTGTCTGTAACTGTTCTGTTCAGGGGGCTGTGGTGGATTGCTGTATGTCTTGATGAGTTGCCTAAATGAGAAGAAAGGTGTGCCTCAATACAGGTTATTTCTAATGCCGGCATCTCCAGTTATGTATTTTTCAGGGTTCATGTGGGAAAACAGCTTTTGAGGGAGTTGTTTACATGTGTGCATGGACCATGTGTTTTGTGTCTGTAAAGATCGAATTGAATTGGGAGAGGGAGGTTCGTTAATGCAAACCATTTATCTGCCTTCATATGAAGCAATTGCGTTTTAATTAAGTAGAAATTACATTTTTATCAGCTTAACGTATGCACTAAAGCTTGTGTATCAGCTCTCTGTCAGTGTGTGTTCATGTTTGGAAAATAAAGCTTTGCAGAGGCACAATAGTGAGCGAGTTAATCGGGACATAAAGCAGAATGTTAACCGGAATGAATCACTGTAATTAAAAATGGTGTAATTATTTTTTTTTTCTCCAGGTAAATAATGTGATTATTTGGAGATGTAATTATGTTGTTGCAAATTTGTCTCTTCTAACTCAAATTAGAATTGTATTAATTTGCATTGGTCCACATAATGCAATCATGCCGTTCTACTGTTCTCATCATTTGTACTTACGGGTTTGGCTCATTTACGCTCATCAAATTAGCATACAGGAATTATTAGATTTTTTTTCCCTTCACTGTGATGCTGGTTGTTTGTGTGAGAGTCTTTCTGAAACACATGAATTAGTCTGTTTAACCAGAGATTAGGCCAGTGTCAGCTCGGTTACCTTGTGTCACTCCATTCTTTAGGGGAGAATCATTCATTAAGACCAGCTAATGAGAGGCACTGTTGATTGGCAAAGGCGTGATAAGTCTTTAATGAAGGCACTAAATGTAGCATATGTTTGGATGGGTGTGTGTTTCCATTAATTCTCTTGATAACAAGGAAGTCCAATAAACCTTTATTAGCTACCTAAGCAGGACAATAAGAATCAATGCAAAACACACAAGACGCCGTGACAATTCAGGCTCATGCATTTTAATGAAGTCGTCTTCTGTCTTGCAGCTGGGGCAGCCGCTGAACCCTCGACTCCTGCCCCGGCCCCTACTGAAGCTCAACCACTCGAGGCCAAGGCTCCTGAAGAAGAAATGGATGTTACGGATGATGACATCACTGCAGGTACTAATAACAGTAAATCTCACAATATCACTGTATCTGAAACCTTGGATAAAATTTAAATTTAAGGGTAATTATGTTCCAATCTACTGTGACTGTGGCATTGAAAGGAGGCTAGAAAAAACGGGTATAAATGCCCATTTTTCTAGCTCTGTGTGGATTGTAAGCACATGCTTATGTATTCCTGTGCAACTTCACACATCTAAGACCACATTCAGTAACTATATTTGGAAATTTGAGAACTTGTTTAAACACTGATGCTAAATCAAAAATACCACTTTAATATTCAGCCTTTTTGTTCAACAAGTTTGCAAAAACCAATCCAGTAGATCGTATGTGACAATGCAGACACCTTAGTGTGTGCAAAAGACGATAATGTATTGATTCTCAGGTATGAATAGGGGCGGAGGAAAGCTCTCGGTGGGCAATGCAGGGAAGGCTGGACCGTGAGCAAAGCAGCAGGATCAGGCAGGGAAGAAGAAGAAGTTCACATGAAGCAGGAGGTGAAAAAGAATAGCAAAATACACAAAGAAACTATGTTACGTAAACATGGAGGAGAGCTGATGTTACTGCTAAAGAGGTGGTGACCCTCCGGTGAGAGGTTTCCACCTCCGGGCGGACCTTAACAAAATTGCCATCCTAGATGAGTCCACATCAGGACCTTTGAAAGACTTAGACATCAGTGCATTGCAATAGGCGAATGGACAACAGAAGACAGATCTGGAGGGATCCGCTGATAGGGGAACTGTTCCAGATAACTTTATGAGCTTACGGTCAAATCAGCAGGCATGGCAAAAGTGACAAAAGGTACTGGTTCACAGAGGTGCTACTTTCTGCAACGTGGGACTGCATGGCAACTGCCAGGGGTGCAAAGAAATTCGTGATATGATCAATGGTATTTGTCAGGTTAAGATTACTACTTTTTGCTCGTATCATTTTCTTTTCAGTGTGGCCCTAATCGTCCCTGGTTGTCATGGTGTGTGCCGTGCTTTTTTATTTTGGGAATAAGACAGGCCAAGAAGAAGAACTGCAGGCCACGAATGGGCCCCTATGACTTTTTCTCTTTTTCAACACTCATTAATTCAATCCAAAGCCATAGTTTCTGATTATTTCTGCTGATTATCAACTGTTTATGCACAATTACCGCTTCCATCACACAGACATGTACAACATAGAATTCTATAATTATAGGCGACGTGTACATACTTTTTGCTACACTAATAATCTTATACATCCAACCTTATTAACTTTGTGTTTAAAAAATGGTTCTACATGTATTTTCTGACACTGTTCTCCTCCCAGCTTCCTTCCTACCCCCTTTCCTCCATCTGTCTCCCAGCCCAATCAATATTACAGACAGAGGTAACAATTTATCATTTCACTTTGCTCATTTTGATTTTTTTCCTCTATCGACAGCAGTATTTTTCATTTTGACTTGGATTTTTTCCTTTTTTTCACCAAATAGTTTGAACACTAATCACACTCACTTACACTGTATCACCTTGAGTACAAGGGGAAAGGTAAACCTCCCTGCTCACTCATCGCTTGTTTGCATAGTATCCCACGTGACATGTTTCTTATGTTGAGCAATCAATTATAATCATTATATGCCTAAGATACAACAATTAAATTACACAGAAATAAAAAGGAAACACCAATCAAAAGAAAGTGGAGCAAGAATTAGAAAAACAAAAGAAAATGGGAAGACAAGGTGAGGAAAAAAGCATGTGGACAAGGGACAGAATCCCTTGGCTCCAGGCCGTTACCACGGCACCTGAGTCTACTCATTCACGCCAACCCCTCGCATAGTCGTGTCTCCAACTGTATCTGGGGATGTCATTACAGTATAGGAAAGTCTTCTCTTCAGGTCTGCACATACACATGTCTGTTTTGCAGTGTGCATGTGCAGTCATAGTATTTAGGAATACCTCATTTGTTCAGGTACAGGTATTGCATTTCAAAATACTGCTTTTTCTTGTTTCAAAACACATGCTTTTATTACATATTTCATGCATGTTAACATTTTTTTACTTTTTAGAATTTTTTAAATAAAATTTTTTTGACTTTTTCCAAATACATATTTTAAACAGCAACATACATACATACATCCAACTGTACATATAAGTGGACTGGCACTGTGTTCAATGGAAATACAGTTTTAACACTAGTACTAAAGTAAATTGATGTTGGTTAAGGTGTTATCACATAACCTATATGGATATTTCCACAGTGTAACAATGTAAACTAGATCACATCAGTACAAGTGGCCCACCCTAGAGGGAATACTGCCTCCACAACAGAGAGCATTTCAAGCCTGATGGTGGCTGAAACCTCAAACCTTTGAAGCTGCAACAGTTAATTGATGAATTGATGATTATGCAATTAATTGACAACGATTTGGGCGTTTGATTAATTTATCTTTATTATAAAAAAATTTACATATCCTGTGATGTCAGCCTCTCAAATGTGAAGATTTGCAGCAGACCGATTGTACTGTATTTGTGTTTTAGGCAAAACAAGATATTCACGCACATCAGCTTTGACTTTGGAAAACATTGACCAACTTTTATTGCTTCTTTTCTGGTATGTTGCGGACAAAAACTAACTGTTTGTGTTTGGTTCATAGAGATTTGCTCCGTCTAGCACCCAAAAGATTTCTCGAATATCAGAACAACAAGCTTCAGATGAATCGACTAAGAAAATGATCGTTAGTGGCAGCCTTAGAAGCGTCCATCAATGGTTTTATGATCTCATAATTATTTTTAGTGGATGCCTCAGGCATTGTTTGCAAGAATGAATCATCATAATAGAATCATGAAATTGGTGAGGCATATTTTTCATAGATAAATGGCAGATAAATGAAGACCAAAAATATGGACGCTATTTTACAGTTCTGCTTTATTTCTTTCACTCGAGAGGCAGTGCCGATAGAGGTCAAAGGTGAAAGGTTGGGCTGACCCTCACCTCTTAGTGTCATTAGCCCAGTTGTGATTTGGTTAGCTGAAACGCTAGCCTCCCGGATAATCTAATATCAGAGCCTGGAGGTTGTTTGGGTCAGCTCACATTTCTCTTCAGCACAGATTGAATCTATGGAGAGATAAATGGTCGGAGCTGTGACTCTAAACCCTTTTGATTGTTTCAGATGATTAGGTTTGCACAGTTTGTGCGCATTGAGGGACACAGCTGGTTTATAGGACATTGTCATAGACCTTTTGTTTTTGTATAATACGCCATGGTACAGTCAACTGCATGACCGTTTATTGGCGTGTAGCTCTGGTTTCTTTGAGTTCAGAACCACAACATTGCAGTCCCTTAATACTGCCTCCAGTGGAACACTGTTATGAAAAGAGGAAGTAAACAAAGTAAAACTCCCCAATACAGTAGTAAAGCATAAAACAGACATGTACTACGTGACAGCAGTGCAAGATGGCAGCTACAGAAGCACTAGCTTCGACAGTCAACGTTGTTACAATTCGACCTCAAAATATGCAGCATGGTGAACAGAAGTTAATATTTGGCATGTCCAATATTGGTTTTGTGGCGTTATCCCATAGGCTGACATTGTCCAACTCTTGATTTCAGATTTCACTATCAACCAATACATATCACTTGCGGTGGAACTAACACATCTGTTGTGACGCTAGTAGATACGGCATCAGCAATTAGTTCTCGTTGTTACAGTAAGCAACATTGTGCACCCTGATTTGGCAAACATCTGTGGGGTTAGGGTTAGGGTTAGGGTTAGGGAAATGTGTGCCAAACCTGCCTGTCAATGCCTGATCCTGTCAGATCTCAGAAGCTAAGCAGGGCAGGGCCTGGTCAGTACTCGGATGGGAGACCTCAGAGGAACACCAGGTGCCACAGTGGGAGGAAATAAACTTTCCTTGTGCCCTTAGGCAAGGCACTTCACCCACATTGCCTAGTATGAAAGTGGTGTGTGTGAGTGTCGGTGGTGGTCGGAGGGTTTGATGGCGCACTGGCAGCCTCGCTTTCCGTCGGTCTGCCCCAGGGCAGCTGTGGCTACATAGTGGCTTACCATCACCAAGTGTGGTGTGAATGAATAATGATGACCTCAATGTAAGCGCTTTGATAAAGCACATAACAAGTGTAATTCATTATTATTAGAAATACTTGGCAAAGCGTGGCTTGAGGAACTCTACAATTTTGGTGAATTATGGAAAAGCCGGTTCTTTACACGTTTCAGACACAGTTTGATGAGTCATCATTTGGGCACCGGAAAAATTCACAAAAATTCCAATTCGGCCCAGTAACTACACAGAAGCATAAAGCAGTCAGAGCCATGGCAAAAGGCTAGCCCAGGACTCTTGAGTCTATCAATCATCTTTGACTATCATTCAGTAGTGCGGAGTACCTATATATTTTACTTTGAATTGCGTTTGATAAGGATGTGAGGCACATTGTATAGTTTAGGGCCGGAATATCTTTTACAGGTTTGGAGCTGAATCCAATTGAAATATCTTTATTGCAAATGTTGATTAAGAATCAGAGGAGAACGTCAACATCAAGCTACTGGGAGGTTGGTAGCGGGGCAGCAGCGAGTGTGTGTAGTGTAAGGTGACACATCAACGCAGCAGCATAATCCAGGCATTATTAGAGTGTCAAATTAGACATTTTCATGGGAGTCTGAATTACTAGTATTTATTTGCTATTCACGGATGTTCCCGGAATGTAACCCCTCCTGATAGCAGGAATCTGCTTTAGAGAAAAGCTGATCAGGTATGTATTATATAGTGTACAGGTAGATGCTTTTTTTGCATTTTAACATAAGGCTAAAATGAGCTCTGAACTCACTTCATTTCTTTAAGTGTATGATTACAATTTATTCTGTTGAGTTGAATAACCCTACATTTATAGAATTTTGCCTGCAGAATGATGACACACGTTCACTTTCCCCACTGCAATATTTAGGCTTGATGCTTGGTTGAGTGAGCATGATACCATTCACATAAAGGGGGATGGGCAAATTGTGTGTGGACAGGACCCATGCATGTGTCAGCCAGAGAAAGCATTGGTTGTGTGTGCGTGACGGGGAATGTGTGTTTGACAGACGAGGAGCGTTCTCCTGAGTGAAGAAATATTCAATTAAAGCCTCCTAATTATTTTTAAAACCGAGTGTGCCAGAGTGCCTTTATATATAATGTAATATAATTTATAGACTAAACTTTGTCCTCCTTTTTATGAACCGAGTGCGTACGTATATGAGTTATTTATTTTGAACTACTACTACAACCACAAATACACTACACAGATTCCCAAGTTTATTTGGATGTTTTGTTGCGTGGGGTTTTTCCTTCACTGATGGTCCAAATGCTTATGCTCCTCCTTTTCTGGGGTTGAAATCACATTCTGTCCCATTGAGAGTGGGACTGAACTGTTCTGGCTGCAATAAAGCCTACAGTAATTCTGTTTTCATAAAAATGTCTACATCAGGAATATGAACATTCAAAGCATGTTTTTAGGTCACACCAGCAAAAAACAGACTAATTATGTATTAACTTTAACAAGACTGAATATCCGCCTGTGCCTTTGATAAAAGCATGTCTAAACTAGACCTGTGCAATTTCGGGGGAAATTGCGTGTGAATGCTCGCACGCTGGGGCTAACTGCAATGCCGCTGCATGCTAACACCCAGCATAATAACATGAATGTAGCTGCCCTCTGCTGCATGCACCCTCAACTACAGTTGTCACCCACGCACACACTTATCAAAGGAGAGACTTCTCTGGGAAGACACCTGGGACGAATCTTCATAGAAAACTCCCTCACCGTATGTCGTAGAACCAAGCGGCTGCAAAGCAATCAATTTCCCAACAATTTGAACATTTTTTCTTGGGCACGGTGGGAATCGGTTGAGAAATGTAATTAATACGAACCTTTGAAAATTTCCCCATTCATTTCCAATGGGAAAAAATTCCGGAAAACGAGAATTTCTGCAAAAACTGTGCATTTTACATAAATATTTTTTAGGTAGCACCTCTTTCCCAACTGAGCCGGACATTTTGATGGAGTTTGCATGAAATCGGTTGAAAACTGGGACTAGTTAGCGGACAAAAAAAGGTGGAATAAAAATAATAGAATACTATATGTGTGAATGCTCCAGCATTCACACAATAATAAATAGATGAAAAATGGTGCAGAATACTATATGTGTGAATGCTCCAGCATTCACACAATAATAAATAGATGAAAAGTGGTGCAGAATACTATATGTGTGAATGCTCCAGCATTCACACAATAATAGAATTGATGATTAAGTCTAGGCCTTGATGTTTTTTGAAGAAAAAATTTCGTTTTACATATTTCATAAAGGTTGTAGCTTGAAAATGGTCAGAGATGAAGGAATACTGCAAATGAGCATGGGGTCATCAGCATGACCCAAAGTTAGTGATAAGAGTAAATTCGCTAATCATATTTGCTTTAATGACATCACCAGGATCAGAATTTGTCAGATTCCTGGCTCCACGGTATCAAAACGGCTGATCCGCTTGTGATACTTTTCCTCATCTGTGGTTTATTGGGAGGAAGTAGTAGAAAAGGGAGGAGAAGAAGAAACCAAAGCACAAGCGACCCTTCCATTTCAATAATAAGAGCCTTACACTGCTTAGTTATTCATGGCGCCTTCAGAGGAGCAGATCCTTAAACATGCTCAAGGATAATTCTTTAAGTAGTGTTGGGTGACTGTGCCCCCGCAGACCTTCAGCACCATCTTACCCTCCCTTTTCCCTCTCTTACTTAAGGTTCCTTGCGAGTGCAGATTGCGTCTCTGTGTCCTAAGACAATAAAATACATTTAACCTTTAGATTGACTGAGGCGGGCTGGAAGGGCAGGGACCATTTCAGGAAATGCATTTTTTCCCTGCTGCTTTTTTCTCTATCATCTTAATTTTATTTTTCAATTATTTCCCAAGCTCCTGACATTCACTGTAAGGGCAGTGTCTATCACTCACCCACAGTCTCACCCCTTAGCTCAAGCACTCGTTTGTTTTACCAACTTTCAGTTTGGTTTTAGTTGGTTTTGTTTTTTTCCCCAAAATATTCAGCTCTCATGGACTTTTCTATTTTTTACTTTCCCCTCTCCCCTCATTTCGTTCTCACATCAGTTTCCTGCTGATATTGATCCCCCTTCCTGAGTCCCGAGTGATCAGGTTTTACCAGCCTCCTATTGATTACCAATGAACGCAGACCCAAGGTGTAGGATTTGTTGATGAGGGGGTTACTGCTTTAGAAGGGAGCTTTGGGAAGGTTATCATGGTTTCCCCTTCAAGCTTACTGATAAGGAAGATATTTTTGTTTTCATCATCAAAATAAGCCCATATGGTTTGTATATTGTATTCCCTGGATTCCCAAAGTGGGGAACGCGTACTCCCAGTGCTCCCACGGCTATGCCACTTCTAATAGGGGGTACATGAGTCAAATTGAAAAACTATTTGCACCTAACACTCAAAATTACAAGTGCACCTGAACGCCTCACGGCGAGAGGAGCAGAAAGGAAAGCGTGTGAGTTGTTCATTGCTCAGTGTGCATCCAATGAAAAAATACGTAAGTTTGATGATTATTTAGTGCATTAGGAGTGTTTAATCTTGAAGATTGTATTTATATTGGCGCCAATCCCCACACGGCGCAATGGTGAAAGCACTGGGGGGATTCCCCCAAAAATGAGGCTTTATAGTTGGTTGTTTGTCTTTTGTGTTTCGGATACTGCTTATCATGATTGTTAAACTTTCCTCTTCCATTTGGAATGAAATGACAGTAACATGCAGACTTAAAGCATAGCCTTTACCACGTATCTTATCATTACTCATGTAAAACTATCGAAATCTAATCATGACCCACAATTACTATAAAGGAGTTAAGCATTTAATTATGATCAATATTTCAAGTTCATTAAGATAAAAAGGGGTGCATTGTTCCCAAATTGTGTGAAGGGGTATGGGGCTGTAAAAACTGCTGGTGAATTATTCCATGTTGAATGTCGCATTTATTTACTCCTCCGTATTTATCTTCCATGCATATTCAGGCTAAATTGTGCGCTTTGAAATAAAAACCAAAAATCCCGGGCCACTCAACTTTGAACCCTTGACACTTCCTGTCCACCCACTACTCAGCTCCTATAGGGAACCAAGTCACAGTAACACGCACAAGTATCACTTCTATTTATGTCTGAAATGGCTTATTTTGGGGGTTTAGGTAATACGAGCATATAGGAGTGTTCATGTTAAAACCTGGATTTGGAAGGCGGTAACAGGTTTTGTATGTTTTATATACAAATATGTTCCATTTATGAAAAAGAAATCATACTTTGGAAATTCACGGTTGGTCTGGAACCAGTTAAGGTGATAAACGAGGGATTAGTGTACTAACAATGATTGAACCGCAATTTTAAAAAGGAGGTATGTTCCAAACCTTAATTGGGGTGTACAATACACCCATAAAGTCAGTCATACAATAATCATAAATGCTCCTACTAGCATTTTCGGATTTTCATTGATCAATTTTTACTTGCCAACCTCCTCGCTTTGTTTCTTTCCTACTTTTTGACAATTTTGTAAAGCACAACAATCCAAGTTGATCTTATTATTTTTTGATTTCAGAACTAATGCATTTTTCATATTTTGCATTGATTATGTAGGCTCCACAGATTGTTGCAGCAAAGCCTTCTGCCCTTTTTATGCCCTTTTGTACCTGCTTGTAGATTATTTCTCTTATGGAAAATGTTATTTTAGCCAGCCAACTTTTTGTGTTTTATTCCAATCCATTTCTTCTTCTTATGACGATTTAGCCAGAGTAGAGTGCTTGTTCGTCCCCCTCTTTACTTCATTGGGTTAAGTTTGGTCAACAAATAGAATTTAGATACAATGTCATTATAATAGATCTTTCGGTCGTGAAGAAGGAGATCCATAGACTTCCAAAATCAATCAGCCTTTCCACACAGGCGGAAAGGCCGCTGGTAGGATCCGATCTACCTGACGACGGGCCGCAGATGACTTTACATATCATGACGGATAAACTTCAGGACATCTGCCAGTAAAAAAAAAAAAAGCTTTTAAATTAAAAGAAAATGCTTTATGCCTGCCGCTCACTCAGTCGTAAGGTTTGGAAAGTTTTAGATCAAATTTTAATTTGAAATTGAATAAAAGTCTGTATCTATCAGTCATTAGTCATCAGGCATCCATGTTCTATTTTTGATTGCATCAAGAAGAAAAAAGGAAACTTGGCAGGGAGTGAGTAAATCATAATGAAAGAGTGGTTCCAACAAAGCTGTATTTTTGCCAGTGGGGGACATGTCTGCTTTGAACAATAGTCAATAAAGGAAGCAGAGCTGCCACTGCAATAACCGGTCATCTATTTGAATCTTACACTCTCCCGTGATTAAAATCATGTCATGTGTTTTCTCAAATATTTCTGTATCATGTTAGATATTATTTTATGTGGAATAAATAATGTATATGTATCTTATATATTATGATAGACTTTGTTATTCAAAAACATCCTGCTTGTTTGAATATTTTTCTCCTAACTTTTTTTCCTCTTCAAATCATAACTTCTTAGTGATTCTGTATGGAAGTCCATCTCTAATTCTGTTATCTACTGGCCCAGTCTGGCTTGGGGGATGGATGCCATCTGTAATCCACTTATCAGAGCCAGCCTTTGGGCCTTCTATCAAATGGCAGCTGGCCTTTAGCAATCTCATTATAAAGAGCACCGTGATATAGTATATGGAAATATGGGGGGAAAGGGATTCAGAGGTTTGAGAAATGGCGTGAGTGACCAACAAACTGCGGACACATTTTTCTGACTGCATTTTTGGGTGTTTTTTTGGGCTGTCAAGACATTTCCTTTAATATCATTCTTTTCTGATGCGCGATGCACTTTCTCTCGTCCTGTTTGAGTCTCGGCCCGCTCTGTACTTTGAGGAAAGGCAGAAGTGTGGCATCATGTGGAGCCAACAGCAGGACCAAATATTGCGCAGAAATAGAGAAAGAAGAGGTACTGGACACTGTTGGATGGAAGTTCTGGTTGTATTCTTGAAAAGAATATCAGAAATTTTAGATGCAGGCCAATAGAATTCGCTAATCGTTTTTTTGCGGATAGCGGACTGATACTGTATCTGAGATCAATATTGCATCTCCCCAGTACATTTTGTGGTTAGTAGTGTATAATATGGCGTGTTATTAATACACTGAGTCCAAATGTGTTTGTAACGTATTACGTATTGGATAACGCATTACCAAGAGAAGGAATTGAGGAGACGAAAGACGAAAATACTGCCTTGAAAGATAAAATACTGCCTTGAAAGATAAAATTGGAAAAAAATGGATGTGCAAAATAGTTTGAGTAGGACTAATCATTTGACATGGTTCTCTCCGTTGGGCATCTCTGTGTGGAGTTTGCATGTTCTCCCCGTGCGTGTGTGGGTTTTCTCCGGGTACTCCGCTTTCCTCTTACATTCCAAAAACATGCATGTTAGCTTCATTGGCCGCTCTAAATTGTCCATTAGAGTGAATGTGAGTGTGACTGGTTGTATGTCTTTGTTTGTCTACTGTATACAGTATGTGCCCTGCGACTGACTGGCGACCCGTCCAGGGTGTACCCCGCCTCCCGCCCAAAGTCAGCTGGGATAGGCTCCAGCATACCCCCCACCCTAATGAGAATAAGCGGTATAGAAAATGAATGAATGAATTTAGAAGATATGACATATTTTTTAACTAACTCTCTTCAATGCAATAGACAGTCCCTGACTTTTTTTCTTAACCAATTCTCTTCATCGCTACTTTTATTTATTGACAGTACCTAGTATGAACAGCTGTCCTGGCACAGTGAGGGGAAACTACCACTGTAGCTACGGAGCCAAAAACCCAACATCCACTTGAAACTAACTTCACCGTGGTATGGTGGTGGTGGCTGGAGTTGAGTGGCAACCAGCTTTTAGGCGCGTTCCCGCACTTACCATGTTGGAGTATGGCCCAGAGTTGCGAACGTTATATGACAACCTGGTCAGCCCAATATCCTCCATTTTCTGTGCCGCTTATCCCCATTGGTTTTCATAAAGGTTATCCTCACAACACAACTGTCAAGACATTCCACCAAGTACCCCTGACTAGGCACACCTGGGAAGTGAAAACCATTTCAGGTGACTAATTCATGAAGCTCACTGAGAAACACCAATCAAAAAAAAAATATATATATATAATAAGACATTCATAAGTCAATGTCCCCCAGCTTTGTTACCCGTTTGTGACGTCATCAGCAGTTGACTGTATAGTTCTTGATAACTAGTGTCATCACTTGGATAAAGAAGGTGAAAAACACTACTAAATTTGAGAAATAGCTCATAGCAAAAGTGGTTCTCTGCTCGTCAGTCGCTGCTAAAACTACAGTATAGACTATATTCTAAAGCTACAAAGAGTTGTGTGTTAACATGTTTGGGTGTCTGGAACCATCCAACCAATTAATTGTGCACCCTGAGATTCCACACCGCACATTTATGGACCTTAGTTGTGCAATGATTCATATATAGCGGCTGACTTTCTTGCAGCTGGAACATTCCTATTTAGCCAGTGACACACTGGTGACCAATACAGAGTGGGAAAGACTGTGGATAATCTGTATCACCATGCATGGTTTATTGGCATATGAACAATCATTTGCTTGGTCCCCATCAGATTCAGTGTGAAGTAGAGCCCATACTCCGGATTTGTAATGATTGTAGTTGACAGAGCAATCAATCATGACATATGATTATGTTAGCTTTTGCTTCTTGGGAATGTGACGAGAGAACCAGTGATCAGAGATTGAGGGTATTTGCCATGATGCTCACAGCTGTTCAATCATCCACTAGATAGATTCCATTTCTTCTGTTAGTTTACATGTTTGACATACTTTGTAAGTCTGGGTTTTGTTCTGGCCTCAAGATACTTGATTGTTGTTTGCAGAACTTGCCAACTGAGTTTTACTATTACAATATCAGATATTCTTTTGTCACTTGAGTACCATGTAACATAAAAAAACATCTAGGAACGTCAACGGCAAGAGCAGGCAAATTTGGCCACTTCTTTCTTTGCACGCCCGTCTTATGACCCCCTGCCGTCAGGTTGGGTGTGGTTAGCAAGCGCTTTGTTCCCTGCAGTACAAATTAGTCAAAGTGTTAGTGCTTACTCATCCAAAGACACAGAAAATCAGAAATATCGGGGCTTTTGGTGGTAATGAGAGCGTGCATATGTGCTCATCAACCGTGACACCGACACACACACACTGTCTCAGCTTGTACCGTAGCCCTTGGTGGGCATTCAAACCATGTGTGTAAGGAGCTCTCATGTCCCACTGTGTTTCTGACACACACACACTTATTCTTCTTGAGGTTGCCGCTGTTTCCCACTGTTATAAAACACACACACTCACAATATGTTTTCTTTGTGTTAGTGAACACAATGCACACACACCAAAGAGACTTGTGTGAAAAGAGTAGTCTTATACAGGTTTAAAAAGGACTGCGTGCGTGCGTGCGTGCGTGCGTGCGTGCGTGCGTGCGTGCGTGCGTGCGTGCGTGCGCGCTGCTGTTACAAAAAGCTTTCAGTGGAACAATGAGGCGCGTGCCTGAGTGTGTGTGGATGTAAGTCATGTCTAATGCTTGGACAATAGAAGTGTGCCTGTTCAGTTGCTAGCGGCTCCATGCTGACTCACAGGCCCGTGGCTTTTTATTGTTGTTTTTAATGCATTTGTACATTGAAAAGAAATATGAAATGACCAAATGTTTATTGCAAAAGCTAACTTTAATAAAATAGTGTGTTCTTTACTCAACCCCTCAAAATGCAGTGAGGGAAAAAACTATTTGACCCCCAGCTGATTTAGTAAGTTTGCCACTAACAAAGAAATGATCAGTCTATAATTTCAATGGCAGCTTTATTTAAACACTGAGAGACAACAATGACAAAAAAAATCCAGACAAATGCGTTTCAAAAAGAGTTATAAATGAATTAGCATTTCCATGAAGGAAATAAGTATTTGATCCCCTATCCGTCAGCAAGTTCTCTAGCTCCCAGGTGGATCTTATACAGGTAACGAGTTGACATTGACAGCCCTCGCAGCTCGTTACCTGTATAAAAGAGACCTGTCCACAGAAGCAATCAGAGCTCCATGCAAGATCTCACCTCGTGAAGTTTCCATGATAATGAGAACGCTGAGGAATCAGCCCAAAACCACTCGGGAGGAACTTGTCAATGATCTCAAGGCAGCTGGGACCATAGTCACTACAAAAACAGTTGGTAACACACTACAACGTGAAGGACTGAAATCCTGCTGTGCTCGCAAGGTCCCCCTGCTCAAGAAAGTCCATCTACAGGCCCGTTTGAAGTTTGCCACTGAACATCTGACTGATTGAGAGGGACACTGGGTGAAAGTGTTGTGGTCAGATGAGACCAAAATTGAGCCCCTTCGGCATCAACTCAACTCGCCGTGTTTGGAGGAGGAGGAATGCTGCCTATGACTCCAAAAACACCGTCCCCACCGTCAAATATGGAGGTGGAGGTGGAAGGAAGGATGGATGGGGCCATGTACTGTCAAGTGTTGGGTGAGAACCTCCTTCCCTCAGTCAGGGCATTGAAAATGGGTCGTGGTTGGGTATTCCAGCATGACAATGATCCAAAACACACGGCCAAGGCAACAAAAGATTGGCTCAAGAAGAAGCATATTAAGGTCATGGAGTGGCCTAGTCAGTCTCCAGACCTTAATCCCATAGAACATCTGTGGAGGGAGCTGAAGGTTGTAGTTGCCAAACATCAGCCACGAAGCATGAATGACTTGGAGAGGATCTGCAAAGAGGAGTGGGCCAAAATCCCTCCTGAGATGTGTGCAAACCTTGTGGGCAACTACAAGAACCGGCTGACCTCTGATTGCCAACAAAGGTTTTGCCCCCAAGTACTGAAGCACCTTTTTCAAAGGGATCAAATACTTATGTCCTTCATGGAAATGCTAATTAATTTATAACTCTTTGAAACGCATTTTTCTGGATTTTTTTTGTCATTGTTGTCTCTCAGTGTTCAAATAAAGCTACCATTGAAATTATAGACTGATCATTTCTTTGTTAGTGGCAAACTTACAAAATACGGGTTAGGGTTAGGGTTAGGGTTAGGGTTAACCTAACCTAACCCAGGGTTAGGGTTAGGGTTAGGGTTAGGGTTAACCCCACCTAACCCTAACCCTAATTTCTCTCACGGTATGTTAGAAACCATATTTTCACATCTGCTTTTTCCCTCATTTGTAAACTATTACGTAAGACGTAATGATGTTATGTCAGGCTTATTATATTTGGCTTAAAAGTCTGTCACGTGTCCGATGTTACTATCATTTATCAAATGTGCTCCCTGTCTGTCTTGGCCAGGCTGTCTCTCTAACCTTCCACCGAACGCCAAGAAGATTTCAAATTCGTACGAGGAGCGCCGGAAGCAGGCCACTGCCATTGTGCTTCTGGGGGTCATTGGGGCTGAGTTTGGGGCCGAGATTGAACCCCCGAAGGGTGCAGCACGTACTCGAGCTGGAGGGCAGGTCCCTGAAGGATTTGGGCCAACAAGCGGTGGATCCTCAAACTACTCCCTAGCCAGACACACATGTAAGTAAAAGAGGACAACATTGATTCCATGGTTGTACTAACTATTCCCATTTACTTGAAACTGGTGGCTGCAAATGGCAATAAAAACACAAATGCTAACTAGCGGTGCAAACATTTCATATCACACTTTTGTTGTCATGGTTTATATTTGCACGATACTGTTGAATGTGCTAAACATGTTAAAGAATACTGGAAAACACAAACAGCAAACAAAATACGTACTTGGCGGATGATGAAAAACTATTCTCCGGTTTCCTCCCGCATTCCAAAAGTACGCATGTTAGGTAAATTGGCGACTCTAAATTGTCCATTAGAGTGTGAATGTTTGTCTACATGTGCCCTGCGATTAACTGGCGACCAGTCCGTGGTGCACCCCGCCTCCCGCCCAAAGTCAGCTGGGATAGGCTCCAGCATCCCCGCCACCCTGATGAGGATTAGCAGTATATTATGTTCTTCCATCCATTTTGATAGTTGTCTTGCACTTTCTTTTGCGTGTGTCTGGCAAGCTACCAAGTTCTCTAATACTTTACCTAAGCTTATTTTCCTGACAAACTATAGCAGTGTTCGACAGATAAAGTTCAACTACAAGTTTACAAAAAGTATTATCATGTTGGAAGTCCTTTTGGCTGAGACCTTTTTTTTTGCATTGTATGCAGATAGGTTGATTGTCCTTTGGCCTGTCACGATAATAATTGGAAAAAAAAGATAAATAGACATGTGCATGCATGCATGTTTGTTGTCCTCGTCTCTTTTCACCACACAGCCTGCATGACAAGAGGGTTCACTCCGCGCCTGTCTGTGTGCAATGGTGGAATGAACAGAGTGAGACCTCCTTTCAGCCATTCAACCTCTTTGTCCCAGTTTGTGGAGGCTGGGCCGCTACTGAGTGCCAGCTAGCAGCAAGTTAGCTTCGTGAGCAAGCATACGCTAACATGAATGGCACAAAAGCAATTGTTCCCAAGGCGACCGCCACGGCCCTGGTTTGGGAATACTTTACTTTTAAACCGAGTAAACACGTTGAGCGCTTGAACACAAACGAACCAATATGTCGCATTTGTTCAAAAGAATTGATGAGGCAGACGAGCAACATAACAGGCGGAGCGGAGCCGTCGTCCCGACCGTCAACACTTGAATGGGGCGTTTAGTCGTCAATGGTACAGCTCGCTGCACTGCAAAACAAACGCAACCTACTCTTTACTGTAATGGCTAGCATCTTAGCATTGTTAGCATGGTAGCTTTATTTGTTCATTTCAAAGGTAGAAACTTATTCCATGTTTTCATGTCCGTGTGTTAGCATTACTAGCATGTTAAAATTAGCATATGAGATTTTTTTGTTGCTATTTTCAAAAGCATAGACTTATATAGACAGTGGTTTTGTGTTTGGATGTTATCAACAATTTTAAGTGAACACTAGCATTTTATCTTTTTAGACATTTTTCAAGTACTTAGCACTTAATGCTAAAATTTTAGGTGTTATTATGATGCTAACTATGCTAACTACAGCATTTCAGTCCGGCGTCAGCTCATCGGGGCTAGGTGTTAGCATGCTAGCGACTGCATTTCAGTCCGTCGTCAGCTCATCAGGGCTAGGTGTTAGCATACTAGCGACTGCATTTCAGTTTGGCATCAGCTCATCGGGGCTAGGTGTTAGCATGCTAGCGACTGCATTTCAGTTTGGCATCAGCTCTTCAGGGTTAGGTGTTAGCATGCTAGCGACTGCATTTCAGTTTGGCATCAGCTCATCAGGGCTAGGTGTTAGCATGCTAGCGACTGCATTTCAGTTTGGCATCAGCTCATCAGGGCTAGGTGTTAGCATGCTAGCGACTGCATTTCAGTTTGGCATCAGCTCATCAGGGCTAGGTGTTAGCATGCTAGCGACTGCATTTCAGTTTGGCATCAGCTCATCAGGGCTAGGTGTTAGCATGCTAGCGACTGCATTTCAGTTTGGCATCAGCTCATCAGGGCTAGGTGTTAGCATGCTAGCGACTGCATTTCAGTTTGGCATCAGCTCATCAGGGCTAGGTGTTAGCATGCTAGCGACTGCATTTCAGTTTGGCATCAGCTCATCAGGGCTAGGTGTTAGCATGCTAGCGACTGCATTTCAGTTTGGCATCAGCTCATCAGGGCTAGGTGTTAGCATGCTAGCGACTGCATTTCAGTTTGGCATCAGCTCATCAGGGCTAGGTGTTAGCATGCTAGCGACTGCATTTCAGTTTGGCATCAGCTCATCAGGGCTAGGTGTTAGCATGCTAGCGACTGCATTTCAGTTTGGCATCAGCTCATCAGGGCTAGGTGTTAGCATGCTAGCGACTGCATTTCAGTTTGGCATCAGCTCATCAGGGCTAGGTGTTAGCATGCTAGCGACTGCATTTCAGTTTGGCATCAGCTCATCAGGGCTAGGTGTTAGCATGCTAGCGACTGCATTTCAGTTTGGCATCAGCTCATCAGGGCTTGGTGTTAGCATGCTAGCGACTGCATTTCAGTTTGGCATCAGCTCATCAGGGCTTGGTGTTAGCATGCTAGCGACAGGATTTCATTTTGACATCAGCTCATCAGGGCTTGGTGTTAGCATGCTAGCGACTGCATTTCAGTTTGGCATCAGCTCATCAGGGCTTGGTGTTAGCATGCTAGCGACAGGATTTCATTTTGACATCAGCTCATCAGGGCTTGGTGTTAGCATGCCAGCGACATCATTTCAGTTTTGCATCAGCTCATCAGGGCTAGGTGTTAGCATGCTAGCAACAGCATTTCAGTTTGGTGTCAGCTCTTCAAGGTTTGGACGCGGGATTTCACAGTAAGAGCAGCATTGCAGTTTGGCATCAGCATTGCCAACATTCACAGGCAGTTTCATCCCAAATTGCACATTCCTAGTTTAAAACGCGCTACTTTAACATTAAAGTGGAATGAATAATTGATTGAGTTGATCTGGTGATGCAGTTAAGCCCCCAAACTGAATGATAGGGAGCATGCTGGACGCTGGTTGCCTTGGAGACTGTGTGTTAAGCAATGTGCAGCTATTATCAGATACAGGTGTGGTGTTGTGTTTCACATTGTAGTTGGTGTAATCAGGACACTAATTATGTCTAGCTGGGAGATTGTAGATGCTGTTTCACTGGCTATTTAAACAACACGTATCATTTTCAGTTCATTTGAACTCATCTGTTAGTACAAACATTAAGTACGATTGTGTTCTTTTTATTATGTATTGTGACGGATGCAACACGATATATTAGCAGTAATAAAGACCTACATTTGTAAACAGGTATACATACATATACCATGTACTAAACACTACGTTTGTGGGCTTACATATCCACCTGCGTATTTATCCTAGTCAGAAGTTAGTTTAGAAAAATCCGAAATACAGAACTTATATAACAACAGCAATGATGGATTAAAGGGGAGGGGCATGGATGAGATCGATTTGAATCTGCCAGGCTTGACTTTTAGACCATCTTGGCACTGAACCTGAGACACACGCACGCACACACACACACACACACACACACACTGATTGATCCAAGCCTGTGCCACACTGTGCCTACGGCGATGGACCTTCACTAAGTCAAGCTGCTGTTCCGTCCGATTGGTTACCCCCCTCCCCCTTCCCCGTTGTAAGTTCGTCGTGGAAACTGCTCAGCTCACCTTGGCAGACTAAACCTTCCAGTGAAAAAAGCGTGGAAGCACCGCGCTTTTGTCTGTCATGCGGGTAAATGAAAAACCTATGGAATACGGACATATTATTAGGTACACCTTAGATCACGTAAAAGAGCTGAGAATGACTTACAAATGTGGCCGGAATCATTTCCATCATGTATTTGTTATCATGGCTGCATAAGCTGCACTTTTTTCTTCACCTTTTATACAGCAGTCCCATCTTGTGACATCGCCTACACTCTAGAACTACTACTAAGAGTTGTAGTTCTAGAGTGTGTCACTCGCGGGTCAGTGAGGAAACGGCAGCACTTTATTTTGCAGGCGCCAATCACGAGCTATATATAACACACTCAAAAAAGAAGTAACACATATACACGACAAATATGAGTGTAAACTAAAACAACTATTTGAACTTCTTCCCATAATGCATTGTTTCCAGCAGAGCAGTTGATTAGCCGATGGCTGCCATGGCCGTCAGGACTTAGGAGTTCACTCTGATGTCCTGCCTTCAGCCAATCAACTGAACAATGCATTATGGGAAGAAGTTCAGTTCTACACTGGTATTGGTGCTTGTTGTATATTTGTGAGTGTTAAGTTACTGTGTGATGATTGTTATCTAAGATGACACCGTCAGACTGTTATATCGAGTAATGACCTCCTGCGATTTCCAACGGGTTGATCCAATTGTTGTGAGATTTGTCATACCTCACGGTTGGCTCCTGGTAAATAAGGAGCTGCTTAGTCCTCATGGACTCGTGAGTGCCACAATATGCCATTTTATGACGTGGACATGTGCTGCGAGTAGTCCGGTGCAGCTTATATGTGTACTATTCTGTTTTTCTCTCTAAATGTATTGGACAGCCTAAACACGGTGCGCTTTATACACTTGGAGTAAAAATGGCAGTGCATCATAGCAAGAGATGTCGGAATGACAGACCTGTAACAAGCAACATATTATAGACTTCTTTGGGAAGCAGCCAAGCAATTCCACCCCATTACGGGTTGCTTTCTCCGGTCCAAGCAAGTAAATAGCAAGTCTGTCTCCGTCTTGCAATGATCCGAAAGCACTTTTACTCCCATCACTCCACTCTCAAACAATGTGATATTGTAAGCTAGTTGCGAAGACATGCAGTGGAACCTCGGTTATCAGGAATGACTGCAAGATATGTTCAGAAATTGATCCAAGTATGTGGCATTTCTATTGACACGCTTTCATTCCGTGTTAATAGTTGATCCTATTCTCATTCTGTCTCATCCAGCCCATCTCCTACTTCACCTGTCTCTGTCATGGAATTGAAAGATGCATTGTTGTTGTGGGCGTGCACTGCGGTGTGCTTTTGATAAATGAGAGCTGTCTACACAGAGAGAAGGCGGGTGCAGCAATGTATAGACTTATGTTTCCATGTGCTGAGAACAGGAAGGAGGGGCAATTGAGCTAGGGATGGTTTGCATGTTCTCCCCGTGCGTTCTCTCCGGGTACTCCGGTTTCTTCCCACATTCCAAAAACATGCATGTTAGCTTCATTGGCCGCTCTAAATTGTCAGCTGGGACAGGCTCCAGCATACCCGCGACCCTAATGAGAATAAGTGGTATAGAAAGTCAAGGAATGAATGTACATGTCAAAATACTGCCAGTTTCTACATGGGTCCATTCATCATGCATATACTGCCTGAATAAATGTAAACATGTTTTTCCCTAAATGGCGTTTAAAAAGCAGTTTAGCAAAGTACCATTCTACTTTGCTTTAGTGCACTGGTTCCCAATTTGATCTGAGGTCATGTGACCCATACTCCTGCACATTTTCACCACAATAAGCGCATGATAAAACCTCTTCAAATCAAAGAAAATTCACTCAGGCTGGTTAGTGAGCTTCTTCTATCATTCATTTTTACCGCTTGTCCTCATTAGGGTCACAGGTAAGCCGGAGCCTATCCCAACTGACATTGGGCAAGAGGCTGAATCACAGGCTAACTGGATGTATGAGCTCAAATAGCATGAGATATTACAGCAATATTAAAGCTCACCTCTACTACTTATTTCGTCATATAACACACACAGAACAATGCACAAGTTCATGCTCTGTCTCCTTTCTTCTGCACTGCGCTTCCTGACTGTGCAGGCTGTTCACATGAGGCATTAATTTTTATTCACGCACGCCCTACAACATTTGGGAATCTAGGCTGTAGAACATTTCATTTAAGGCTGCGGAACACATGTCGCAAATCTCCATGTGCATATGCTCCAGACTTCCGTCTGTCATTGGGAAAGTAGATTAGGGGAAATGTAAGAGTGTCAGACCACCAAAACAATTAGGTAGTAGTGGACCTAAGACTGACAGTAGTGCAGCTGTGTGCATCATTTCAGACTAATTCTTTTCATATGAGGGGTACAGTCACTAGCGGGGGGGGTGTAGAGAGCTTTACTCCGAATATGTTGTATTAGACCAGGGTTGTACCCCCTACTCCTGCACACCTTTTTTATCTTTAATCACCTCAAATGTTGAACACAATAAATCGGTTCATTCATTTGATTCTATTTCCAGGTCACATTTTGATACCGTTTCACATGAGCACTGATAAATAGATCAATAATCCACCTACCACTTGAAATGGCTGGTTTAAGTCTGCACATGAATTTAATACCAATTAACAGTCACGATAAAGCAGTATCCAAAGGAAAACAACAACAACATAGGCATACATAGGCTGATGTATCCAACGATAATGCTCAATCACAGTGACAGGGTTTCAGGTTTCACTGCTGAGATTGGACTGGAACACGACAGCTCCTTCACTGTTCTCCTTGCACTGTGAGGTGTTCAGGCGCACTCATAATTGTGAGCATTAGGCACTAATTGTTTTCAGTTTCTACTCACGTACCCCCTATTACAGATGGCGCACTCCACTTTGGGAGCCTAGGTGTTAGACTAACTTTTTATAGTTTAGCATTTTGTGCATACTGTATACTTGCTGCTCCCCTCTTCATTCTCTTTTCCACTCAGCGAGGCTGATTAAGCTTTCATCCACTAAGTCTGTAAAATTGATTTACCTTCACTCAAGTTAAAGCAGACAAAGAGAGGGTGGCGGGTGGAGGAAAGAAAGTAGAAACCCTGTTAATAGTTGTGTAGGCAGTTGAATCTGTTGTGATTTCACACTCCTTCAGCCCTTCCTTTGTTTGTTTCCTCCTACCAAACTCCTCTCCTAATTACCCTCTCTGTGTTAATGTGACATGTTTACTACTCCAACTAACGGTCCATTATGGCCAGCTGATGCTTTGTCAATAGATATTGGTTCATTTGTATCTAGAGCTCTCCTTTAAATAAAGATGTGCATGGTGAGAGATGGACCTCAGTGTCGGCTACTCTCTACACTTCCTCTTTAATGCTGGCGCTGCAATCAACCTTATATTCTCACTTCTTAATATCTTAAACCAAAATGGATTCAGTTGCCGCTCAGTTGAAACTTGCAACCGCTGTGTTACATACAAACATAAATCTGCCCAGCCACCACCTTCATCAATCACGTTATGACCTCCGACTGTTGAACGGTGTTGGCGTTTCACAGTGAGAAAAGCATGTACATAAATATTCACATCTGACCAGTGATCTATTGCCCTGTGACCTCCACAATGCACTCCTCCCCCAAGATTTCACACACTGTCACCCATGCAGTTTATATTCTGGTTATCAGTTTATGTGAAACAAATCGCTCTTTGGAGCTCCCGTTGGTTTTCTGTGAGAATCAGAAGAACAATTAGTTCAGCAAAATGAAGTGCATATTTTGTACACATTCTGCTATAGCATTCGACTTCCACATGTTGTAAAGACAGCTTATTATTTTTACGCAATTTTGTGTCGTGCAAGTTAAACAGAATTCAAATTTAAATACTTTGAAAATATAAACAATTATGCTGTGCATTGGCTGCATGAGTGCATACATTCTGCTGTTTGTATGTATACGTTCCACACAATGTTGTGCAGAAATTGTAAACCTACATGTAAGAGTCATGTATTCATTGAGTACAATGTAGTTTGACAGCGACATGCTTGTGTTGTAATGCTGACGTTCAGAATTGCAATGTTGGTAAATGCACCGTGGCGTGACCGTGATCGGTGGTCAGTGAAGATACCCTCGTGTTCAAAAGCAATTTGAAATTCACATCCTGCTGTGAATGAATTGAAAAATATGTGGGAATTGTTCACAGTGATTCATTCATGAGGAGAGGATCTCAGAAAAGGCAACTCCTGCTATTGGAAATCAAAGTTTATCTGCTGAATTTCAAAGAAACTTTTTAAAATTCATTTTTAATATTGAGTTTGAACACATTAATAGAGCAAGAGATGAAAGGGGGAAAGTTTTACAGTTGTACTTTGGGGGAAATAAGTAATTAATGCCCTGCACTTTTTTCACGTTAACCCCCTTACAAAGACACGAGTAGTCTTTAATCCTTTATGGTAGGTTTGTATCAACAGAATACCAACTAGATATCCTGAAAAAAGCTCCTTCAGCAAGACATTAGTCCATACTTGATGGAGAAACCATGGTTGGCCAGCACAGAGGTCTCATGATTCTTGCACACATCTCAGAAGGTCCACTCCTCTTTACAGATACTTTATGGGTACCGTAGATACTCCCTGTTTTGGTAGCATGTTACAGCACATTGTGTGTTCAA
The DNA here is from genome assembly GCA_024372805.1 of Oostethus manadensis. Taxonomy (NCBI): domain Eukaryota; kingdom Metazoa; phylum Chordata; class Actinopteri; order Syngnathiformes; family Syngnathidae; genus Oostethus; species Oostethus manadensis. The sequence continues at coordinate 123,673 of QODF01000354.1, forward strand.
GGAACGCCAAACAATGTGCAAAATCTCAAAGCTTGAGAAAAATGGGCGGAGCATAAAGATAAACATGTAAAAAATCACATTTATAAATGATTACCCACTTTGGGTAAACAAGATGTTTTCTATAAAAAAACCAACAAAAAAACGAGCTCGTGGGTGCTGAATTGCAAAAACATTCTGAGGTTTTTGAGGCTGTCCTGCAACTGCTTTTCAGTGAAACAGAGGTCCAGAGATTGGTAGAGATTGCATATTTTGGGCTACTGTCTTGCTGGAAGACCCATCTTCTGTGCTCTGACTTTGTAGAGGAGGTAGAGGGTCCGATTTCTTCAAATCAAATACTTATTCCACTCACTTAATTGTGAACAAATTTATAATCTTTATTCAATGTTTTTGTAATATTTGTTTGCTATTCCATCTCTATCCAGTAACCTAAACCTGCCATACAAAATTGACTTTGTAGGGAGGTAAACCTACAAAATCAGCAGGGGATCAAATTCATGTATACTGTCGCTGCACACGAAGGCCTCTCCGTAGTAAACAATAAGGTTGTCACAAGAATATCCATTAAAACGGACGATATTCCTTGTTCAAAGAAAAACTGTCTTGCAGGATCAGGCCGAGAGCTATGGCATCACCACTGTGAGTGATAATATGGAAGTAGCAGTGAACGAGGCCGGATCGCAACAGCAAAAGAAGTGGTCTGTGCACACTATACACCTTGCAATCGAACTTACCTCTGTGTTCCCAGCGTTACTCACGTTCAGTGTGCGTATGGTTTTTCCATCTGAGTTTTTGTTTCAGTTTGTGGAAAAAAGTTCAACAGTTAAGCATCATGCTTGGGTTATATGTCAAAATCTACCTTCATTTTTTGAGACACAGTTCAATAAACTTGTCTGTTTGTCCAGTCTTACATTTGTAGTTTTGTTAAAACAAACGTTCAAATATTGCGCAACGTGTCTTTCTCTGTAAAGCGTCCATGTATTGTGACACTATTAGTAAAGAAACAAAAGAATAATGGTAGTCTCCTGGTGGGTGTTTTAATGCATGCGGTAAGTCTTTCAACCCTACAGCACTGCTGATGTACTTCATTGAAGAATCTTCCTGCCATGATCAACGGAATTGATCTTAGCCCTGTCGTTTCACTACTTTCTCATTCCCCTGAGGGTTTCACCTCTTTCACCGATGTTTTATTCTCCTTCCACATGCTAACAGCATGCTTGTTGTAACAAGAGCCAGTACACAACTGCAAACAACACGTATGTTGCTGACTTGCACAGCCTGTTTCCGATTTAGGAAAGCGTGTGTTCACACGGTCATTTGCAAAACGTCTTCTCCCCAAAATGTCACTCTAATTCTTCTTGTGTGTATTTGTGTGCGTAAGGGAAGCTTCCTTTTGAGGAGCAGGTTCTTTGGGTACATGAGTCGTGCCTTTGTTAGTTCTTGACTGCCTGCTGATTTGGAAACAGTCTATCCACTCATTGTGTCCCTTGTTCCTGTTGCCATTCACGTGTGCACGTCCTCCTTTTTAAAACGCTGGAACTTTCAGTGTTTGCATTGGAATCGCAATTTTTAAATAAACTTTCAGTTTGAGACCCCTTTTTAAAACCTTGCTTCTCACCAAGACAACACAAGCACAAGAAGAGGAGTTATGGTTTTATCGAGTCTGATTGCAGCAAATTCTAACATGGTTTGTCTCTCCACCACCCCATCGGGCTGCGTGTACGAGAGTGCATGTGTTCAGATGTAAACCAATAAGGAAGGTCCTCTGCCATTTAAGAGCGGCTGGTGATGGAATGCTAGGAGATGCAGTTTATTAGATTAGCGATGTGCATTTCCAGACGGGAGAACCTTTACTTCTGCCACATGATAATAAAGACTTCAAACAACTGACCTATATTATATTAAACAATTCTTTTTATGACTCTTCGACATTAACATGTAGCAATATATTGATCCATAGAAGAAATTACCTGGGCTCACAGTACTCATCTGACTGTAGACATGTTTACAGTAAAATATCACAGTTAGTGTTGACATTTCGAATGGGCATTTCCAAGCCACAGGTTTGGCAAAAGCTACTATGAAATTATCTATTGTTGGCCAGGATTTACATTAGTGATATTACTTTCTGTGTTTTACATGTACTAGCACCATAAATCCAAGCCGTGGCTCATTTTGTCAACATCCCCCTGATGTCTTTGTAGAGGTTGTGAGCTCCACTGGGCCAGATTGACAGACACGTGGGAAGTGGACCCAGCAGGGGATGGGGGTTATGTGTTTGGGGGAAGGAGGCGTTATTGTGGATTGGGAGATATTTTCTGGACCTCTAATGGTCAGTCTGTCCCCACAGAGGCTGGCTCAAATGTCAGGTCAGCTATGAACTGACCTCCATCTCACTTGCATCATCCTGAGTGTGTGTGCATGTTGCACAAAGTTTGATTCGTTTCGACTTGCATCTCAATAGGATCCAAAGGAATGTCACATGTTTTAATTACAAGATGTTATTTTCAACCAATCTCCAAGCAAGGCTAAATGGCAGGCAAACGGTTGCGGTTCCAAGTTTATATAGGCTGGTCATGGGCATGAATGTCATGTTCATTTTGCTGTTTCCGCTCTTCTTTTTCCAGGCCAGTACAGCGCATCTTACATCATTTTAAAGAGTGGGGTACTCAAATTTATTTGGGATGTTCGCAGAGTGAACATTTACATAGAGGCTCAAATGTGTACATAAATTCACCTAAATTGTATAAGTGGTGCTGAATCTTCCAGAATGGCTTTTAAATGGAATGGCCAACCTGTATTAACTTCTTATTACGGATTCTGAATGACTGCATTTCCTAGTTTCTGTTTGGCAGGATGCAATTATTTGTTGGCTCGATCAATATACTAGATATTGCTAAAGTAGTCTGTGTTTTTTGTGTTATGAGCACTTTAAATTGTATTTTAGTTAATTGTAATATGTTGTCATGTACTCTCTTAGGCAAGGCTCTGACCTTCCTGTTGCTGCAACCCCCCAGCCCAAAGCTGCCACCCCACAGCACAATCCGCCGCACTGCCATTGATCTGATCGGCCGAGGATTCACTGTGTGGGAGCCGTACATGGACGTGTCGGCAGTGCTCATGGGACTGCTGGAGCTCTGTGCTGATGCTGAGAAGCAGCTGGCCAAGTGAGTCATCATTCACGCAAACTCACATCCATATTAGGGCTAGGCATTTTCCTTCATCAACGATGAAATAAAAACAACAGCGATGCGGACCGCAAAGCTCTGATTGGTTGGCTTTTTTTTTTTTTACCAGCATATTTGTCACTTTTTTACATAGTTTGCTTGGTGCTGCGACTTTAATTACAGTGAGGGGAAAAAACTATTTGAACCCCACCTGATTTAGTAAGTTTGCCACTAACAAAGAAATGATCAGTCTATAATTTCAATGGCAGCTTTATTTAAACACTGAGAGACAACAATGACAAAAAAAATCCAGAAAAGTGCGTTTCAACAAGAGTTCTAAATGAATTAGCATTTCCATGAAGGAAATAAGTATTTGATCCCCTGATCTGTCAGGAGGTTCTCTAGCTCCCAGGTGGATCTTATACAGGTAACGACCTGACATTGGCAGCCCTCGCAGCTCGTTACCTGTATAAAAGAGACCTGTCCACAGAAGCAATCAGAGCTCCATGCAAGATCTCACCTCGTGGAGTTTCAATGATAATGAGAACGCTGAGGAATCAGCCCAGAACCACTCGGGAGGAACTTGTCAGAGATCTCAAGGCAGCTGGGACCATAGTCACCACAAAAACAGTTGGTAACACACTACAACGTGAAGGACTGAAATCCTGCTGTGCTCGCAAGGTCACAGCAAGGAAGACTGGGTGAAACCGTCCCCACCGTCAAATATGGAGGTGGAAACATTATGCTTTGGGGTGTTTTTCTGCCAAGGGGACAGGACAATTGCACCGCATCAAAGGGAGGATGGATGGGCCCATGTACCGTCAAGTGTTGGGTGAGAACCTCCTTCCCTCAGTCAGGGCATTGAAAATGGGTCGTGGTTGGCTATTCCAGCATGACAAAGATACAAAACACACGGCCAAGGCAACAAAAGATTGGCTCAAGAAGAAGCATATTAAGGTCATGGAGTGGCCTAGTCAGTCTCCAGACCTTAATCCCATAGAACATCTGTGGAGGGAGCTGAAGGTTGGAGTTGCCAAACATCAGCCACGAAACATGAATAACTTGGAGAGGATCTGCAAAGAGGAGTGGGCCAAAATCCCCCCTGAGATGTGTGCAAACCTTGTTTTTTGGTGCTCTCCAAATAGCTGCATCATGTTTTTGTGGAGAACGTAGTTCTGGTGACCAAGAAGGAGTAAGATGACTGTGCACTTTTTTTCTCCTAAAAGAAAAAGTGTAAAAATGTAACAAGTGAATATTACACTTTAAAAAGTAGTGTACAATATCTCAAATCATTACATAAAGAATACGAGACATCATAGTCATTTATTGATTTATTTTAAACAGTAAAGCACATTGATGTATCGGGTAATTTCCAACATAGCCAAGCTAAAAGAAACAGGACAAAATCATACGTGTGACGTATCAAAAACATCAATATTTTGACTAGAGAATTGGCTTTGGAGCATGAACTGGTACCGGAAGTATCGATATTTCAGTGTCCATCCGCACATCACCGTACGGGCAACATAGTAGCCTGACCAAAACATTGACATTTTGCCCAAACTCGACATTAGCAAAACCTACGAAAGACAAATGTTGGCTCTCCAGACAACCCAGCAAGACGTGCTAAGCGCATACGCGAGTCTTGCAACCTGCAGAAAACCAGAAGCGCCCGTAGAATTTGGTGTGATACACAGGCAGTATATTTGAATTAGTTTGTACATACCAAAATGAAGTTTTGGGGTTAAAATACGACTCTTTGATACGTTTCTGCACACCGGGATGCGTCTAGGCTTTATGTCACATATTTTCAGTGTTTTCTTTGAGGATGTTGTCATTTGTTAAACAAGTAAGTTTTCAGTGTATCCATCTCCTTAATGCTTGTTGTTGTTAGGAGCTGCGTCCTGACGCTCCTAAAAAAAACAGCAGCAAAGTCCATTCTGATAGCTCGTTCATAAATATGAGTAAAAGTGATTTTCTGCTCTCCATGACACATTTTTTTGACTGAGGTGATTTATACTCCGGACCAGTTTATAGTCGGCGAAATACGGTGCATCATTTCGGGTTTTTCCCTTTGATGAAAACTCTGAAAAGTCAGCTGAAACAAAAAACAATGGCACAAATTAAGAAATGTGCAATATATAAATATGAGCAGTTCTATGCATATGATATCAAATAAATATGAGCAGCTTCGGCACAACCTGTTCAATAGAAGTGACGGATGTTGTCCATTGATTAGTTCCAGCTCCAACAACGATCTGGATGTCGCAGCCAACATTGTTTACTACTTGACAGGAAGCTAAATAGCTATTTAAAGGGAGTAATATTGGTGGAGAATTACAAGTCGTGCATCAGCCGCCTGCCAAAGTGCTATAAACAAATCAAGATGCCAACAGAAGTGACGACGCAGAAGCATCATTTTTTGTTAAAAGTTCATTTTTTGTGTGTGTAATTTTTAAGAAAAGATGATTTAAGATTTACAGTGAGTAAAATATAGTTTTGTATACAATTTAAAAAAAAAAAAAAAAAAATCACACACACACAAAGCAACACTTGGGCAACACAGAGCTGACACTAAAATATGGCAGCTAGACTCTAATCTGATTGCAGGGCATTACGGTGACGTAACGATGTCTGAATTGCACTGACGCCTCATCCTTGGTCTGTGTGTTACTTAAATGACCACTTCCTATACATGCTTTTATGCTGGAGAATTTTGCCTCAGCCGCCATTCACCTTTCAGTGTGATGGAAACGTGTTTACAAAACTTTTCACGCAGTGCAATGGATTCTGAAGAGATGAGGTCAATCATGCTGCACTGTCAGGTTCTGGTAAAAGTCAGGCCCGGCTTCATGTATGTGAAACTGACACGGTCAGCGGAGATTGTGTATTCCACAAGCCTCATCTACAAGCACAGTGAGTGAGTGTGTCATCATCCCTGCAGAAATCTCCACCATCTGCGTGAACTGGTATGTCTGCTGCCTGTGTGGTTGGTGTGAATGCACAAAAGAGAGAGAGCATTCAATTCAAACTGAGGACAGCTTCAACAGGTTCTCCTTTTATTTCTCATACAGTTATACAGTACATTTAGTTGAAAAAATGCACCCAGGTTTTTGTGTACAGTTTAGCAAGATACTGTGGCTTCACAACATTGTGGACTTCATAGTACTTTCTTAATTCCTGTACTTTAAGAAGGAAGAGAAAAGGCAGCATGTGAGGAGTTGAAAGCTTGTATTTTTGTGCAGCTCCACCGCAAAAGAGTGAGGCTCTTTGTTCCCCGTTGCACACCAGTCGTCAATGCACTCCTTACAGAGCTCCCTGTGCGTGTGTGTGTGTGTATTAATCCTTTTTCAATAGGCACAGAATGGAAAAAGCCCTCGGTGTGGAAGACTTGTCCACATTTTATACATTTTCAAAACAGCTTCACTGGCCTGCAAATTACCGACGTACCCATGAGTTCATCCCTTAAAACGTTTCAAAAGATGAAGGTCATGCCATTTTAGTAACACCGCCGTACTCTCTCATTTAGAATTCATTGTTGAAGCAAACATAACAATGTTAGAAACTAAGTGATGTATAGGAAAATAACCCGATCAGTTTCCACAAATAGTTTTAGCAAGTAACAGCAAAAGGATGCTCTGGCAGATGGTTCATCCAAACTTGATGTTTGTAGAATAGGGTGGCTACAATTCCCAGCAACAGACTTCACTGCCATGTGCTGCGTTGCATGACAGCTTTGGCAGCTAAAATGAATGCCAACGTCGCAGTAATGTACCTCCATTTGCAGGCAAGTGGTTTCAAAATACAACTTTCTAGGGGTGTCATGAGATCTCGCAAGACTAAAATGTGACCAGATTTCTGGTTTGGAGAAAAACAGGATTGCATTGCGACTATGCATAATAAGAAATGGAATATGCAAGTGTGCACGGCATTATAGGAGCATACATTAAGTACTTTACACACCTATCTTGGTGTTCCCAGCATCAGCAAGTGACGCATGGATGTTTTTTTTTATGGGAATTAAAATGCTGCAGCTTATTAATATCCTTTACATTTGATCTGATTTACTGAATATTTATCGAATCAATACACACAGTTACAACTTAATCACTGTTATCAATTATCACCATCAACATGAATTATGGCAGCAGCGTGGAGACCACGGGAGGTGGCTCCTGGTTCTCCTGACCTCTGGAGCAGCGCCTGGGCTGCTCAGGGCATGAGTCCAACGTGACCGTGTACTGTGGCGACCATATTGCCGCTTCATAACACACCTCATGCATAGGGGAGATCCACGCATTTAAAGTGAAAGACAGGAAGTGTTTGTGTGCCTAATGCATTTATTCCATAATTCAATAAAAGTAGTCAAATATGGTGAAGTATCCCCGCTGAGGAAATCCACCTCTAATTGTGCAACAGCAGTACCAATCATGTCCGGAAACTTGGATGCAACCCATCCTCCTCCTGTACCCAGGTCACCTAAAAAGTGTGAAGGTGCGCCTTGTGGCACCGCGCCCTTAGGATGCCAGGCAATGAAAAGGCAAAGCACAAGCAACTCCTTGAGTTTCAGTAAGTCAGACGCTTAAGCTGTCAAGTCAGTGTTGGTGTTGATTTCTGCCATCAACGACTCACACACACACATTGTGACTGACATCAGCTGCTGCGTCACACACAACTATCAATAACACCCACTTTGTGTGTGCGTGTGCGCCTCAATATTGACTGGATAATGTCAGCGTAATAGATGCTGCAAAGTAAGCCTGGTTGTCACTCTGAAGTCTAGTAAATGGTTAGTTTTTTATTGAATACAGGTCACATTGATCAGCTGGATCCAACTCCAGACATGACTATTGGCCCAAAACTGGAGCGGACAGGCACGTTTTGGGGGAGGCAGACATAGTAGTGCTGAGTGTTTGTGCATGTCAAGTAGGGCTATGTGTGTTCTGACATTCTGACAGTGTGTGTGTGTGTGTGTGGGGGTGGGGGGCGGAGAGTGATTGAGTGAGTGATCTCCAATGACTTTAATGGTAATCCGGATCATTTCATTACATGTACTTAATGTTGGTCGTTAACCTCATTGCTTCTCAGTACAATTAGCTCCCTGCACTGCTGCCTTATATCAACATGGTGACTGTTTCCAATTACAGCCGCCACTATAAATGAAATTAAACATTTCAGCATTGCTGATTTATTGCTAATATATTACCTGTGTTAATTATAAGATCCGCGGCTGCGATCTTAATCAGAGGAGATGAATCGTGCAGCTCGGCCGCCCGTCCACCCATCACTCCCTCCTCTTTTTCTCTCCTCCCGACTCATTTGTTAACACGGTGGCCTTGCTTGCCCGCCCTTTGCCTCACTCCTTCACACACACACACACACGCACACACACACACAAGAGAAGTGTGGTACCAGCTGTTAGGGTGTATGCATGCGTCTAATTCCTGTTGCATTGTGGGAGTCCATTATGCTGTTGTCTGGTGAAAGGCACCCATTGACTCAGCCTTGACATTATAAGCTGCCCACTAATCTCTTTACTTTATATATTTGTAAGTCTCTTTCATTCACTCTTTTTCCTGCTTACGCTTCGATCCGTCATATGCACCCCTGCTGCATGTCATCGGAGGATCCAATGTGTCCTGGACCAGGACTTAAAACACCTAACGCTGCAATGTGCAGTTTTGAAGGCTACAACCCTCAAGACAAAATCCAATCCATGGACTAAAAATCGTGTGTATTTAGTTAGTGTCTCAAGCAAACAGAAACCACACAAAATCAAAGCTAAGCTCGTCATTTGTATGAATTATTATGGTGTGTGTGTGTGTGTGGATACAGTGGTGTTCAAAAAAATTGCAGTGCAGCGTGACTAACCAGATGAAGTACTGTTAGTATGTTTTTACCGCTACATGGCAAACAAGTTACCAGTAGGTGCAGTAGATTCCCAGAAAACACATTTGCACGCTCTTAAGGCTGTGCAATTGGCCAATTGGTAGAAAGGGGGGTGTTCAGAAAATAGCAGTGTCTGCCAGTAACTTTACAAACACAAAACAATTTGGTACAAACTTGCTTTGTCAATCACTACACTAATACAGCATTTAGTTGTATGTTTGTTGCAAGTGCTTCACATCTGCGTGGCATGGGGTCAACCAACTTGTGGCACCTTTCAGCTGTTATTCCCCTCCAACATTCTTTAACAACGTTCCACAATTCATCAATTTCTTGGTTTTGCTTCACAAACAGCATTTTTGCTGTCACCCCAAGTTCTCCATTGGATTAAGGTCCAGGGATTGGGCTGGCCCCTCCATAACATAACAAGATTTTGCGAGTGTGTTTGGGGGCGTTCTTCAGGATTAGGCAACACGACCTCTCCAAGTATTTTGACATACGCAAACTGATCCACGATTCCTGCTATGGGATATATAGGCCCAACAAATAGACCCTTTCCTAGTATAGGAAAGTGCATATCATGAATGCTAGGTCTTGTTTGTTTTCTGAGAATTTACTGCACCTGCTGGTAACTTGTTTGGCATGTCGCAATAAAAATATACTAACAAGCGTACTTCATCTGGTTAGTCACATTGGACTGCTATTCTTTTGAGCACTACTGTCGCAGGCATTGTACACGGTACACACTAATGTATGCTGTGTGTGTGTGTGTGTGTTGCACCAGACTATACTGTAAGTTGCAGGACCATCTATAAATACACTGTACCCTTTGGAAAATACAGTACTAACTGCATCAAATGCCTTCATCAACATGTGGTTTTCACTCGGACGGTTTAGTAGTTTTCAGCTAATTAGAGTTTTCTGCATCACTACAAATTTTAATTCAACTTCTGTTCATGTCTTTCTGTCTGTAGCATTACCATGGGTTTACCGCTCAACCCACCAGCAGATTCAGCTCGCTCAGCCCGACATGCGCTCTCTCTGATTGCAACAGCCCGACCCCCTGCCTTCATTACCACCATTGCAAGAGAGGTGAGTCCGAATCATGGAATGGTTGGCTATGCTTTATTTGTTTCAGCCATGCTTAACAAATTACATAAAGGAACCTCAGAGTTACGTGATTGCACAATTCAACATGCCTGAAAAGAAGCAGGAAGAAGTTGAGTGTATTTAATTCTCCATTCCTCTTACTGTCGATTCTTTCACATCATAACTTGAACAAGCTGACACGATATTTCACTTACTTACATTCTCTCATTTACATTGCAGTCGATTGCATAAATTCCACATTTGTCCTGGGCCTTGATGCCTTGGACAAATATTGCTGACACAGAAATGTTTTGTATATAACTTATTATTTCTGCAGGTGCATCGCTACAATGCAGCCCAGGCTAATTCTCAGTCACAGCAGAACGTTCACACTACCACTCTGGCCCGAGCCAAGACTGAAATATTGAGAGTGATTGACATCCTGATAGAGAAGATGCCTGGAGACGTCGTAGACTTGCTTGTTGAGGTAAACATGTTCACCTGTGGTAAAGGAAAAGGGCACTTTTTTGGAACTTTAGGAATGCCAGGTTAGAAGTCATGCATCGCACGTGTAGTAGGAGGTTGGTCAACTCTACCAAGAAACATGCAGTTACATGTTACCATGAACGTGCCAGTTACCTCATGGCATGTACAGTGGTGAGAGGAAGTGTTTGCCACATTTTAATATTACTTGCTGACAACACAACTGAACGCAAAATGCAGTTTTAAATGTAACCACCCTTAGCAGCAACAACTGCAGTCAATTATTAAAAAGTTTCCTTTCAAAAGGTCATTTTGTTCAGTTGTGTTGTCATTGACTAATTTCGGTATTTAAATTCGTTTGCGGATCTGAAAACCCATTACGTGATTTATTAGCTGCCTTTTCCCAGCACTTATCGATATTATATGAATATTTAGAATACACAGAAAAGTGTGGTCATGCCTCACATAAGGGTTGTGGATAATAGACAAAATCATTTGTCAAATAAGTCCAGGGTGTACCCCGCCTCCTGCCCAAAGTCAGCTGGAGTAGGCTCCAGCATACCCGCGACCCTAATGAGGATGAGCGGCATAGAAAATGGATGAATGAAAAAAAGTTGTTAAGTTAATTGCGCACAGTCCGACCCAGCACAAGACTAGTTTTTGCTTGCTCTCAACATAAAAGGTAGATTACTAGTATAGGAAAGTACAGTGGAGTGCCAAATACCCTAACCTCCTCCTTTCTGTCATCAGGTGATGGATATTACCATGTACTGTATTGAAGGTTCTCTGGTGAAGAAGAAAGGACTTCAAGAGTGTTTTCCTGCTATTTGCAAGTACGTTGGCGTCAGTGTCAGAACGTACACAAGTTAACTGCAACTTGAAACTGTGGTGTGAATTGAGCTCAACTGAATACAAGCTGCACTCGCCAAATTTAAAGAGAAAACAAGTTTTGGCATACTGTTAATAGGCGGCAGGTGTCCATGTGGTAACTTACACCGGAAGCAACACTATAAACCTTGCACTTCTGCCTACACTTGGTGTTCCCAGCATCACTAACAGTGTTATTTGCTGTTTTTTTATATATTTACTGTGTTGTTGGGGCTGCAACGCAGCGTCAGCTCAGTTATGCTACGTTCATTATCGACACCTTTTTCAGGTTCTACATGGTTGGCTATTGCGATCGCAGTTACCGTATTGCTGTCGGAGCTCGCCAAGGTTCTGTGGCCCTCTACGACGTTCGCACTGGAAAATGCCAGGTAAAGTCAAACTGCCACAAGATGTGTTTGCACCCATCCCTTATTGTCATGTGTCACAACAAAAGTCACTTTTCCGTATTCCGAACAATGGATATTCTTTTAGTGTTCCCTGAAGTTTCGGTTCTGTTGACATCTCTTATGTCAGCATTGCGTCATCAAAGACCCGGTCCACCGTGTTCTTCTTCTCGCTAAAAAGTACCCGCTTATGTCCACTTCAACATACATGGCCGACCACGTTTTGACGTAAAACCAGAGATCCAAAGGGGTCATTAATATAGAAAATGGGTTGTAATGTTGTTCACGGCACCATCATTGCTCACACGTGTCAAAAAACAGCAGTTCTACCACAGCACTCAACACAAAGGTTTGATGTTCAAAGCTTTGTTGACATTGGAGTCAAAATGTCAAACTAAACGACCACAGCATCTCTGCTAGATGAGAATATGAAATATCATATGAAAACACAAGAGGCAAAGTAAAAATATGCACAAATGGAGTACAACGAATAACAATCCTTTATTGCTGCCCTTATTTTGCCCCTGGCTAAATTCACAAAGAATTACTTTTGGCTTTGCTTTTGGTTATGTCGACAACCAGTGATGTTGACGTCAGTCAGCCATTCTCAGGGTATGAAAGCCAATATTGAGCCTAAATCTGAAACAACTGAGCCTCCTGAGGGAGCGTGCAGCAGCTTGAGAAAAATAAAGAAGCACGATCAATCAGCTAGCTTTAATTATGTGAAAGGTTGAAATGAATTTGTTTAGTAAAGCTGTTGAAAATAAAACGTTAGCGGCGGGAACTAAATTATAGAATTTAGTTTGGTGTCTTTTAGCTGGATTTCAATTTGCAGTTCATTTGGAGCTGTTAATACTTATAAAATATATAATTGTGTCTTGTCATTCATTTTTCCATGAATCAAATATTTCTGTCATAGTTGCAAAGTGTGATTAATCATGAATTATTCATTTGAAACCTGTGATTAATTTGATTAAAAATGTAAACATATTTGTATTTCTCTGGTGAGAGAGTCGGGGGCTGAGCACAAAAATAAAAGTTTTTTCAGTGAATAGTAAAGACTGTAATGAACTTGATTTATCTTACTTTTTGCAAGAAACAGATGTTGATAGGGAGAAAGATCCGGATGTTCCTTTGTGTCCAATTAGTAGACCCAGTTGTATGTGCTAAAGAAGCAGGTGGACCCAGAACTTCACACGTACATGTACGGACAAAGGCCCGGTCACAGAGGCTGATCAAAGCTGTGGCAGATGGCAAGGCATTGGCAAGCTTGCTATGGTTGGACACGCTCGTACGCACAAACGCACACACACTACGTCCCCAGGCGTCAGGTGTACTGAAGTACCAAGTGCTGTAAATGGTTTCCGTGTGCTTCACTGCTCTCTGATAGGCTGGTTTTATTTATCAGGCCATTGTTTCCCAGCCTTCCTTGGGCCAAGACACATGTTTTACATGACAAAAAAGTTACTGCACACCACCAAACACAACTCCACGTGACGTGTAGGTGAATTAGGTGACCATCTGGTGAGAGCACATTGCTGGCATAGATAGGAAAATAATACATTTCACACCAGTTAGGTGAAGCATACCTGGTAATCCCTCACGACACACTCATGTTCAGCGGCAGAGTTTGGGAATCCCAGTACTACATATTTACTCACTAAGGTGTGTCCAACTCTTTTTTGATGGTCACTGTACTTCCTGACTTTGAATGGAAATCAATTTGCAAACCTGTAGTAAAATGTAATCCCTATCTCGTTAACACATGGTCCAATTGCCATTCATGTTTACTCTTACTGGGCAAAATGTCACGGTTCCCTTTGAGTTGCTGCTGCAAAGGAAGGCTCTTGAGCACAGCTCATCAATCACTGCCATACTTTTGACATGACATTATGTGAACACTCTCATGAAAGCGTCCAGCCAGTGCAGTATTTGTCACCACCAGGCAAGCAGGGCATCAATTACACTGAAACGTGGAGATTGAAGAGCGAAATAGGCTTGGAACTCAAATCAAACTTTTTTTTTCTAGCTGCCAACACAACTGCAATCTAATAGGAGGCAGACAAGTACAAATATAGGATTTTCATTTATTCTTGTATTATCTTTTTCTTCTTTAATAGCCGCACGTGAGGGTCTTGGGCGCCCAAGGCAACGCGCCTTAACCTCATCTAGCGGTGAGCGTTGGTAATCCCATTCAAAGGCAGGGTGGGGATGGGGATGGAGATTTCGTTGAGGGCGTTTATTGTGTTACATACTCTTCATCTGGTGGGGCACTTTATTTGGTTACACACAGTGGAACATTGCTTTATTGTGTCCCGTGAGTTCTGTTGGCCAATGGCAGCATCTGTTGCACCAGGAGCTGCTCCTCACGTGATGGAATTACCTCGCTCAGTCCAAACACTTAGTGTCAAGAAAAATGCCCAACTTCTTCTGCTTTGCCTCAATGAAATTTCAACAAGGACCACCTCATCTTTACAATCCCAAATAGGATTTGGGTTTAAAGATGCTGTGATCCAGACGGTAGAAACTAATTTCACTCCAGAGCAGATAAACTTTGGAAGACCCACGAAAAAGCCTACAACAATGCCAAGTAGCCCCCCTCCCCTTCCATCTTGTTCTGTCATCAGCGACCACGTAGTGGGACACATGTGACTCCATTTCCTCTTTCTTCTTCTTTCTCCCTATTTTTGGTGGTGGGTTAGTACCACCACCAAAGCCCAAACGCCGTGCTCCCATGAATGCAGAAAGGGAGACAGTAGTCTCAAGAACTGGTGGTGGGTTAGTACCACCACCAAAGCCCAAACGCCGTGCTCCCATGAATGCAGAAAGGGAGACAGTAGTGCCAAGAACTGGTGGTGGGTTAGTACCACCACCAAAGCCCAAAAACCGTGCTCCCATGAATGCAGAAAGGGAGACAGAGTAGTGTCAAGAACTGGTGGTGGGTTAGTACCCCCACCAAAGCGCAAACGCCGTGCTCCCATGAATGCAGAAAGGGAGACAGTAGTGCCAAGAACTGGTGGTGGGTTAGTACCACCACCAAAGCCCAAAAACCGTGCTCCCATGAATGCAGAAAGGGAGACAGAGTAGTGTCAAGAACTGGTGGTGGGTTAGTACCCCCACCAAAGCGCAAACGCCGTGCTCCCATGAATGCAGAAAGGGAGACAGTAGTGCCAAGAACTGGTGGTGGGTTAGTACCACCACCAAAGCCCAAAAACCGTGCTCCCATGAATGCAGAAAGGGAGACAGAGTAGTGTCAAGAACTGGTGGTGGGTTAGTACCCCCACCAAAGCGCAAACGCCGTGCTCCCATGAATGCAGAAAGGGAGACAGTAGTGCCAAGAACTGGTGGTGGGTTAGTACCACCACCAAAGCCCAAAAACCGTGCTCCCATGAATGCAGAAAGGGAGACAGAGTAGTGTCAAGAACTGGTGGTGGGTTAGTACCCCCACCAAAGCCCAAACGCCGTGCTCCCATGAATGCAGAAAGGGAGACAGTAGTGCCAAGAACTGGTGGTGGGTTAGTACCCCCACCAAAGCCCAAACGCCGTGCTCCCATGAATGCAGAAAGGGAGACAGAGTAGTGTCAAGAACTGGTGGTGGGTTAGTACCACCACCAAAGCCCAAACGCCGTGCTGCTGCTGTAGTTGTTTTCGAAAGCAGGAAGAAGGGAAAATGACGCAAATGACTTGATGATGTTTTTGTTTTGTTGTGATTTAGAGATCCCGGTTGATTACAATTACACGTGTAACCCTGTTTGGTAATTCCAAATGATTCAGAAACCCGAGTATTGACTGCTTGTGAACGTAGTCACCATGTGGGCTCCAGTTCAGTGCCCCAATGACCAAGTGCACCAAATTCCATGTTTCTTGTGCAATTCCTACTTTGCTTTTAACTGTGATGATCTCTGTATTTGTCTCTAGAATATCCACGGTCATAAGGGCCCGATCACAGCGGTGTCATTTGCCCCTGATGGCCGTTACCTAGCAACATACTCCAATGCTGACAGTCACATCTCATTTTGGCAGGTAAATGATGCTTCTTCATTGCTCATTGCTTTATCAACCTCGACCTATGTCACGCTTGTATCCTCCCGAGAGGGTTGAATAGCCTGAGAATGCTCTGGCCTGGAGGAACGACAATATTCGATGCGGTTTTTGTTGCCTGGCGCGGGTGATGAACGCCGATTTGCATAATAACTGTTTGCTTGCCTGATTGAAAAACGGCTTCTCAGTGGCCACTCCTTTTGCCAGGGGTGTCCCGATGTTTCCCAGTGAGGGTGTCAAAATGGGTATTTTCCATTTGGTAACCCAACACATGGAGATGAATATCAGCTTTGTCTTACCACCTTGTGTGTTTTTCTTCACTGCGCCTTTTTCTATTTTTCAGTTTCTGTGACTTTATTCTTACTTCATTCTCGCAGTATCACAACTTTTTCCCAACGTAATTGTACCAAAAATGCAACTTTATTCTTTGCTTTCTTAGTAATATTGTGGGAAACTCTTGCGGAAATGTTTTCTGATGTTGCGTTGTAGTCTAATCACATTATTTTAACATTTCTTCTTTATTCTCATTAAACGACTGACCTTTGTCAGTGTTCTTGTTGTTGAATTATATTTTTCAAAAGTGCCGACAACATATATAGCAGTCATATAACAATCATAGCAGACAGCATATGATGCGGCAAACCTCCTCGTCTATCTGTTGTCGGCGGGATGTGCCTTTTTATGCAGACGGACTTTCCGATTAAAGATTGAACTTAATCTTGTCCGGCGTTTTGTAAAGCAGAAAACTCACGTGAAACTTCCAACCGCAGATGAACACCAGTCTGCTGGGCAGCATTGGAATGTTGAACTCGGCCCCCCAGCTGCGCTGCATTAAGACCTACCAGGTGCCCCCAGTCCAACCGGCGTCTCCTGGCTCCCAGAACCACTTGAAGCTCGCCCGCCTCATTTGGACTTCCAACCGGAACGTCATCCTGATGGCCCACGATGGCAAGGAGCACCGGTTCATGGTGTAAACCGGATGGATGCTTTTATGGTCAGCTTTAGTTCTTGTATGGGTCGGATCACAGACCTGACCCCTCCAAGGAAAACCTTTTAATGGGAATCATCTGAGAGCCTGAAGGAAGAACCCACCCAAGTAGGTTTCGGGTGTGTTCTATGCAAGAACTCGAGTGGTGATCTATTTATTTGCTGTAGCACAAGGCTTGTTTACGTTGTGAGTTATTTATTACTTCTAGTCATTCCTCATTCTTTTTACTTTCATTGCTGTTTATTTTATTCTAGCCTTTATTCTGACCACCAATAGCTTTGGTTAACTGTGTAGAATTTTAGTATTTTATTTTTCTTTTATTATTGCTGGAATAAATGGCTTTTTTCTCCACATCTGTGGGTTATAATATAGGAGTTCAGCACTTGCACCGCATGCACTAATGCCATAGATAAAATGCTAAGGAGTATCCCTCAGCAAGATACTGAAGCCCACTTGCGTTGCTTACTCAGCAACATGCACTGCAAATACCGTAAGGCAACAATCGATTCCTGCATGAACGCGTCTTCGCAGTTTTGGAAACATTTACATGCAGTATTAGACTGTCAGTCTTCACATAGAATCGACACAAGGCTGGAAAAATCTTCCCCAAATGTTTAATGTCCTGCTCCAGCTTCCATCCGTGTACCCCCAGCCTGTGGTGCATGAATGTGTGTGAATAGCAGAGATGGCTTGTAAAGTAGTGTCTTCTTTAATATCTCTTGTGGCTTCCTGCTGCTATTGGTCCATTTCTGCATCGAGGCAAACAAATGTACTCATTCCATAGCATATTTATGATCGCCATATATAAATCACATTTTGTAATATGCAAAGAACCTGCAAAGGATGATGCAGTATAGGCTATTATTTCGCATTCTTTAATATTGAGCTACTTTGTCATGCATGTTTATGAAGATTGTCAAATTGTAGTACAGTAGATTCCTGCTGTTTAAGGGGCATACCTTCCAGGATTACCAGTGAATGGCAAAAAACCATGAGCTATTATGGCCATAAAAAGGTCTGTTTATGACACAGATGTTGCCCCCCCAACCTGTCCTGAAACCTTGCCGTCCACCAGATATTGACTGTTGTACAAATAATAATAATAATTAATAATAAATTCAGCTTTCTCTCCCTGGCTTATACACTTCTTAGATGCATGAAACGGATCAAGTGTATAATCACCTCTGACGGATGATCGCGTAAGATGATCAATGAACAGATGCAATCGGATCCACGGTGTACTTTTAGCCGGGTCGTTCCTCCAACACCGCTTGCATCTAGTAATTCCAACCATTTAGCATAATATGCTAATGTGTGTTCTTCTCCCTGCAAGCTTTGAGGCTGGACTTAGCGTGGAAGTTAGTGCTTATATAGCAGCACGCTACTGTGCTGCATTCAAGGACAGCCAAAAAAAGTGTGCGCTGTCAAGGCAAACTAAAAATGGTGGGCTTTTAACAGTGGCACGTGTATGCTGTACATTTGACCTCTATTTCAAAAATGGCGAATTTGCCGGGCAGTGCGGGGATCCACTGTACTCTGCGTCGTCCGGCAGCCTAAAACAGACACTGCTCATCCAGCCATCTGAAGTATGGCTGGACACATGCGCTGCTTCTTGCATCCCACCGGGTCAGCTGCGATGCTACATAAAGTCATGCGTGGTGCTCCGTATGCAGCGACGTGCTGCTTGGAGCTTGCTTGTAAAGTGATGTTACCGTCAGTTTGGCTCAGCTTATGCAGAGGTTTCTGCGGAGAGATGAATACGCAGTATATATCCATGCGTGTATAGCAAAGTATTTCTAAAAGGACGATTTAGATCTCCTGTCGGAGGCGTGATCAAGTTAGTTTTAGACACTTACTGCTTGTTTTGTTCTTCCCATCTCCTGACCGTCCTCCAACTCCTGCCAGAAAGCTTCTAACGCTGCTACACCGTAAACACACGTGTCAAAGCTTTTCACGGGTTTCTCCTCCATCTAGTAGAAATATATAAAAAAATACAAGGTAGCTTATCAGACCTCCTCACCAGCGTAGGTCCACAGAGCTTTGCGATCTTAATCTTGGCTTTTCTGCAGCACACTCCACACCAGTTTGAGAAATTCTCTTCTTGTCTGCCTCTTGGGAGAGTGAAGGTGAGGAAGAGCTGAGGAGTAAGTAACAAGTGAGGAAGAGCAGTCATCCAAAAAAGGGAAAGGAAGATTACGAGCATTCGGCATCATGATGATGATTACAAAGGTGTACATTTTAGGTCAAGTTCTTTTCAAAACAAATGTTGAAAAATCACTACAGCAGTAAAATGTGGCTGTACTCCGAGTACAATGCAAATGAAACAAAGCACCTGACCCACATAAGGATTTAGCGCTGTGTACTTGTACCTAATGAAATGGCCAGTGAGGGAAAGAATCTGTTAAAATAAATCTTACGTTCATCAACAATCAAAAACATGGAATAAAAGTTGCACGTTTGGAATTATTGAGAAATAAATATCTAATCCCCAGCAAGCATTCTGACCCCCCACAGAGCGGAACAAATAAGTGCTGGCCCTTGAGCAAAAAGCTTGGTGAGAAAGACCAAACATGGAAGAAAAGAAGGCAACACAAGCTGAGAGAGCCTAGAAATACGCAGGCTGTCAATTCGCCATAGGGAGGGGAAGTTGGCCAGTGAATGATGGAATGGAGAAGAATTGGGCGAACGTGATCCGCTGAGACCCATATCGAGCTCTTTGGCACCGCCATGTTGGAAGGCAGTGGATCTGACCTCCAGACCAACATGGAGGTGGAAAGCACCGAGGGGTCGATGGACAGACCAAAGTGTAACCCGACCGGTTCAGCCAGCCCCGCCCTGAGCTCAAACCAAGGCTCGCAGAATAAGTCGAGTGCGCTAGCTGTCGAGCTAAAAACCCGAACTGTCAACTTGACATCCAATGCGATGCTTTAGGTTCAGACACTTACATTCACACAACCGCACTGACTGGCATCCGTTAGACATATGCCGACCTCTTGACCTCCCTCAGAACCCTGAAGATGGGTCATGGACGGGGCTTTCGCCATGAAAATGACCCAAACTTATGGCCAGGCCAAAAAAGGAGTAGTACTAGAAGGAGATGCTGATACTGGCCTACAACATAGAAAAACTGCCGAGGGAGCTGAAAATGTTAGTTGCCAAGCGATAGTCTCAAAACACTTTAACGAGTAGTGGACCAAAACCCCTTCTGAGATGTGTACCACCGAGGTGAAGAAACATCTGACCTCTGTGCTTACCCAGAAGCTAAACAGCCTTGTTTTGTTTGCAGGGCAAATGCTCTTTGTTCGCTTCAACTTTTTCCTTAACTCTCGGGATTGGTATTATGTCTCTCTGTTAAAGTAAACCTGGACTGTTCATGGAAATTGAACAAAATTAGCAGGTGATGAAATCATTATTCCCCACCGCTCCGTGACGATGTGTGTGTTGTGCATGCACGTGGGTGTACACTGTTTGAATCCGTGATGTGTCAAAGAAATGTAAGACGTCTTTGTTTTGACTGTGTTCCAATAAAGACAAAAATAAGACAGAGTTGTTTGTCAATTAGTTCTGTTATGGATTGCCATGCCAGGAGAGTCCGGAGTCCGGAATGCTACGAATAAAGCCAATGGGATTAACATAATTTCAGTCATTAACATGATTTTATTTAAATAATCTTATTAGTGCACTCTAGAATTAACACCCCATATAGTCATCTTTTTACATACATAGGACCCAACATAGTACTTAACGTAGGACCCAACGTAGGACCCAACATAGTACTTAAC
>QODF01000357.1:0-55727 GCA_024372805.1 Oostethus manadensis
AACCACCACTGGTTTTTGTACCACGCTTGTCTCGTAGCTTGTCTCCTTTCCGTCTGTTTTTGCCTTCATCCTCGTTCACCGCATATTTTTACGATGCTATTTCCCAGCTAATAGTACTGCGTCCTGTCCGATATCAGTCTTGCCGTTTTCCTCCCAGGCAAAGAAGAAAGCCTTTTGTTGTATCGCTACCACTTTACTCTTGCCACGCTGCTATTTTGTTCCCGTGGTATTATCAGCTAATATTACCACTTCCCGTGCAATTCGTGGTGAGCATGTTGGCCACGTAGTCGGGGCTGGCGTCTCGGTGGGGCATCTCTGTGCGTGCCCCACCCCCCTCGCTCAGCCCTCCCTCCCGCTAATTGAGGCAGGGCCTTCATCCGCACATTCCCCACTAATTTCACATTTGCTATTCAGGAGGCGGCCCAGGCGTGAACACATCTCGCGCCCCTCCGCGTCCGCCTCCACCCCCGGCTGCAAATTAGCTGTTTTCTTTGAAAATCAAACCCATTTGATTCCGCCACGCGCTCCCTGCGAACCCCCGCCCGGGCGCTTGCCTGAACCCGAGCAGAGGACGCCACGCACACATCTAGATGTAGACCGGGGGGAGGCATGGGAATGCCCCAAAGTCATCCAGTTGGCTCTAATCATGACAATTAGCGGGGAATTATCACCGGACTCTGACAGACGTTCCTTGTAATTCTCTTTTATTTCCACCCCGCGCTAATCAGCGGCTCTCATTACAAACGCTGATTAAACTGCAAATTAGCAGCCGCCCCTCCCCCTCCGCTTCTCTCGCGCTCAATATCAATTAGGTCCAGCAGGCCGCGTGCAGCCTCCAAATGCCTGATAGTCCCGCTTATTAGTCTGGAAAACACCGATAATCAGCGGGCCCGCCGGCCGTGCTGACCCGTGTGCGTGCGGTCCATCACGCCGAGGTGCACGCTGGGGTTAATTCCCGCTCAGGTAGAAGGTAGCGCCTTTAATGGGACATTTCCCATCGGCCCGCATCACGGGGTGTCCCAACTGAGGAAAATGGGGGGATTCGTGCTGCGCCAAGAAAACAGCGTCGCCTTTCATAACATCTCTCATCAAACATGCGCGGGCCTTCATCGGTGGACGAAACGATCGCTATTCCCATCATTTCATTTTTACACGCTGCAGCAGGACAAGGAAGAAATGCTGCAAGCCCAAACTTTGGACACCGCGGGGGTCGAAAACATTCAGTTCTGGCTGGCTGACTACAAGTGGCGGGAACCGAATGCCGGATGCACACATTTCTGCTCCGCTCGTCATCTCTTTATTCCCACTTTCGGACTTTCGTGCCAATGAGCCAACCCGCATCAGTGCTCGTGTGTGCCCATGTCAAACGATTGACATTTAATCCAATTAATCGCAGTTTTCTCAGGAATTCGCCATCACTGATCCCCATTTGCCAATGTGTGGGATATTTTTGCGTTCTCGTGAGACGAACGACGGCACACGATTGTGTGTGTGTGTGTGTTGTGAAATGACATAAAAGGTAGAACATTTCCATGAAGCAAAAAGGTGCGTGAACCTGTCGAGCCCCCAGCAGCGGGGTGACACTTAGCTGGGTTAGGATGTCCATTAAGGGCTTGCATTCAGACACACCGTGGAACGTTCAAAGGCACGTGTTAACCACAGTGTCAATGTTTTCCTGGGATTTCCGGCCATACTTCCCGCATTTGGAGTTACAAAGTGAGTGATGAGAATTCCCCTTTATTGTTTTCCCTTTGATTTCTGCTCATTGAGGCCACACGTAAACGTGCGCAATAAAGGCCTTGTTGAGACTTCGGCGTGTCGGTGAACGCAACCGGCGGTGGTCTCGTGCCAATGAGGAAGCGTGGCTCCAGGACAAGACACAAGACACACATACGGTGCCGGAATTGCACTGCTGCTGACGTCTCGGGGTCGGGATGAAGTCAATAAAGTCAGACTCTGCTGTGGGGGTCGTGGTAAATACCTGGTTGCAATGCAAACATGCGTAGTTGTGACTGTAAAGGAGCCATCTAATGTCATGTAACATACTATGAAATGGTAATTATTTGCGTTCCACGCGTCACACAATCAATACGCTTAATGAACCTTGTCAATTACTTTTCTGAGATGACACGCGCTGATCAAAATGATGAGTTCAGGGCCTGCAGTAATGCTGAACTCTTCATCAAAGCATGTATTCGTTTAATAGTTTTCCAGTGAAACAAACAAAAAACGCTGAGTGGAGGCAAATGAGTTAAACATGTGAAAGTGAATAAGTCGTGTAGTGATTTGCATTTTGAAGCGTGTGAGGTGGGATTGAAATAAAAATGACATTTTTCCGACGGGGCGCGGAGTAGTCTACTCTCAACTCGGTCGTCTGTCATATCGATGGCTCTGCGATCAACTCGTTTCGCCTGCCTTCACTCCGCACGCACACCCACAGCGCTCGTGCCTCGTGCCGCTAGCAAGCGTAGCAAGCTAGCTAGCAAAGGAAAATCTACATCTCCCCACAAAACTCACCGTCTGCAATCATGACTGACCCAAGAATACGACAAATTAAGATCAAAACCGGCGTACTGAAGAGGTAAGCGTGTCGCACAGGACGAATGCCAAACGTGCTGTTTGCGAATGTGGCGCCAGGTTCGCATGCTAACTTTATAGCTTAGCCGAGCTGAAGGGCGGGCTCGGCCACAGACTCGAGGCCGTAAATGCGTTTGTGTTCGGGCTTCAGAGCTTTACGTCAGTCCGGTGCTTTAGCGAGGCCTCGAGCCGGCTATTGCTAATGCCAAGCAGCGTTAGCGGACCGACGTTGGTATTTGTCTGTGATGGATGAAACCCAGCGGTCGCTCTACGTGATATACATTTATTTCCTAGTTTGTAAAACCTTGGACTTGTGCTTGTCGTTGATTACTTGTTCGGCTTCCAGCTAGCTTCCGAGTGGCTAATGGCGAGCTACACTTCCCGTCCGCGGTCATGTGGCTGACAAAGTATAGCGTGGTATAAAACTCGATGTGCCAAATATTGTCTGTTGTTTTTATTAGAGATTGTTCTCCGAGTTCCCGGTTGCAGTTGCACAGGGTTACCTGCTCGTTCTGTGTGTTTTAGGCCGAATGTTGCCGGGTCAATATGCTGCACATTGACCTCCACATTGACCTGCTAAAAGTGAAACTACAACGTTGGGAATACCTGACTTGCACTTCAACCTAAAATACACGACCGCCTTTCCGGGTGAACTTCCCGCTGTTCAATATTTCAGTGCTCTCTAACAAGGAACCAATGGCAAAGTTATTTGAACGTTCCTCTTCAGAGTGGCAGGGGGTATGCTGGAGCCTACCCCAGCTGGCTTTCTCCAAGAGGCGGGCTACACCGTGGACTGGTGGCCAGGCAGTGGCAGGGCACATATAGACCACCAACCTTTCACATTTAAGGATAATGTAGAATCGCCAATCAACCCCGTGGCTGTCAGGTTTTTGCTGGCATGTATTGAGCATTTAAAAGTCTAATTGCTGGAAAAAACCCACACAGGCACGTGGAGAACATGCAAACTCCACACAGAGATGCCCAACCCGAAATACGAATCCAGATTAATAAAATAAGCGAAAATAGGTTTCATTGAGTTAGTTTTGAAATGTATTTTATATTAGAGCATTTATATTATGTTCTTTTTATGTAGGCTTATTTGTGGCATGCAGCTTGTTTTTACCAGCCTCAGGAACATTCTTAAAATAAATAAAACAATGAAGACCCATCAGTGAGCTATTTCTACGACCCTTTTTTTAATTACCACTATTAGATCATGTCCCTCATACAGAGGGTTGTGTCAGGAAGGGCGTCTGACGTCAAACTTTTGCCAAACAGCAGAAAATGGTTTGCTGTGGCGACCCCCCGATGGGATGAGCAGGGCTAAGCCGAAAGGAAAAGATAGACTATAATATATCAATTACAAATATGATTTCTTTTGCCCCAGATAAAAACATTTCTAACTAGAAAAGCACTCGGACAGCGCAGACCTCTGGCAGTTTTAGCTCCCCGCATATTGTGATTCACACCAAAAATAATAAGCCTACAATTTTTGGATCAGTCTTTGGTATTTTGTTGAACCTGTTGAAAACTTGCCCTCCATTTTTATTTTTCAAGTGCACTAACCATATTTTACACATGCACAAATGCTAAAAATGGTCCTATCTCGCAAAGTTAAAGAATCCTTTATAAACATTCCTGGATCCAGACGGTGATCCGGATCACTTCTTCCATATCCCACTTCCCACAATTCCTGAAAATGTCATCCAAATCCATTGGGAACTTAAATGATTTGGAACACAAACAGATAAACACCGCAAAAACATAACCTAGCATATGTTACAAATGGTAAATAAACTTAAACTTTAATACGTTTATATTTATAATTTTTTTCAATGTAATTGATTTAATTAATATTGTACTGTACATATTCATTAACACTTTTTTGCTTCAAATAAAAACATAAAAAATATTTTTTGAATCCAAAAAAAAGTAACACCGCCGCCGGCAGCCTCCATTTCATACTACCATAGATAAATAGTAAATGAATCTCCAAGATAAATTTAGGGTTCAAGCAGCTCTCCAAAAAAGTCCTAATAAACTTGATCACAGAATTACACAATTACATCAAGACGGGAAAGATTAGAGAAAAATAAGAAAGTAGAATAGGATGGAAGTATGAATAAATAATATGTAACTGTTAGCTTCTAATTTGTAGCGCAATAATACATAATAAATAATATAAATAAATAAATAATTATATTAATACATAATCCACGACATGAGTAAAAAGTAAAGTCCTATGTGTGTTATTTTGAATTCATTTTGTAGTATTCATATTATATTATAACATCAGGTAAAAAAATATATTATTTATTTTGCATTATTTAAAAATATTTTTTGAATTAAACTACATGTAAGAACGCCTTCCTTGGCTACCACATATAACCAATAATAAAAGAACAGATTGTACAAAAATATCATACATATGTATAAAAAAAACAATTATTTGGCCGGAATAAAATAACTGGAATTCAGCCAGGCTGTTGGTATTCACGTGAATGTCAGTGGCGTGTACACACGCACACACACACACAAGCAGTCTCATAGAGTTGAAGAACAATTTGCATTCATGTTGTTATGATAGGCTATGTAAAGCCTTATATAGCCATATATATTATAATATATCAATGTGTAAATAAATATTTCATTATGTATACTGTGTGTGTGTGTGTGTATATATATATATATATATATTATATTACAATACATATAGCATTCATAGCTGACATTGCCAGCTAAACTCTGCCAAATAGCTATCCAGAGCTGACAGCAAACATAAGTAGTGTGTGTGCGTTTGTTAGCTCGAGAGGTGGGATACGATGCACAACGTCTGAATGCTGGTTCCAGGTTCCTTCTGTCGTTTATTGTCTTGAAGTATGTGTGTTTGTTTGCAGTTGTAGACAGATTGTGCACACAGTTCCCTCCCAGGCTCATCAACGCCACAGTGTCCTAATGGAAAAGAGTGCAGATATTTTAAAAAAATGAGCTCATAGTGAGGTAGCTCACTTCGATCCGGCGGCGCTTGGACTCCCTACCTGCCGATGGCGTCTGCGTAATGTACTATTGATTGGGATTTGATGAGGGTCACGTTGCTAATGCATGCTCCCTGAAGTGGTAATGATGGAGGCCTGGGTGTGGGGTAGAGGTTCCTTCTGAGGACAATGTCACGACACGTCCATGGTGGGGGGGAAATACTGTTATAATATAATGCTATGCAATGTTTGTGCGGCTGGTGTTGCATCTCAGGGCAACAGTGCAGCTTTGAGAAATAGAGTCCAAACTCCAACGGTGTCTGTTCCGGAACCAATTTGTTCATCTGGAATAAAGAAATGGCAGAAGTAGAAATAATCAGCTCCAATGTCAAACGTTTGACTTTTAGGTAACATTTTAAATAGCGGTGCACAATTTTTAGAGATTAGGGAATAATGATGCCATAATGATAAATTCAATATTAAAAATACTCTAAAATAGTGAAATTACCCGTACTGGGCAGGTGAGCAAATGAAGGACTCCTTTTTCTTCTCCTGCCTGTGACGTTAACAGCCCTGGAGCTCACTTGTGGACAAACATTCACTTTCTGAAGAAGACATTTGGTCTGCAAGTTGAACCAAATGCTTCGCGATGAGAGGAAAAAAAGTACTCGAGTACACAAGAAACTTTCAGCCACCTGAAACGCCTGCATTGCGACATTTGAAAAGTGCAAAATGTTTGCCAGAGACCTCCTGTGGCGTCACACCGGCTACTCAGAGCGTGTACCCGAATACAGTGCACCTTTCTGGGCCAAAGCAGGTATCTATACTCTGGTTCTCCTGGTAGTAGTGATGTCATGATATTTGATTTGGACCAATCAACACTTGTTCGCATCCTCGTTTCTTACACTCCTTCTTAGCTCCAGCAAACTACATCTGCATTTTTAAAAGTAGCTATAAAAAAGTTATTTTCGTTGCTACGACCTACAGGCCCTTCAAATATTGCGGTTGTGTGTACGTTTACAAGTATGCTCTCTCACGGTGTCGTCTCCTCTCCCTCGCGCTCAGCAGCCTTCCCGTCCCTACTCGATGCCGGAGCGTAACCGGGACTATTCCGTGCGCAGCAAGCTCGCCCCGGCGAGGCGGATGCCCTTAATAAAATGACAAGAGTAATTTGCCTTTGTCATTCGGCTCCCAGTGCTTGGGACGACACGCCGCCTCAAAAATACAGTGCGGGAGAAGGCGGCTGGCTATGTGGCGTCGGCCGGCTTTAATTCCCTTTTTTTGCCTTTCCTATTTTCCACCGAGCTGCCTTTTCCATTACGCCGGAGGTGGCAGGTCTATTTAAAACCAACCCCGACCCCGGCTCCCCAGCGCTGCGAGAAATAAGAAATTAACATCAGCGCTGGAAAAAAGGGCAGGAATGGACATTTTGTTATTAGACTGTCCCTCACTTGTATTCAAATTATTCAAGCTTTCGTTCCTCCATCTTCCCCTGGCTGTTTTTTCAGGTGACACGCCTCACTCCGCCTGCATACGGCGCCTGCTAAGAAGCACCCCGATGGAAGCGTATTAGGACGAGGCGTAATTGACGCAAAATATGACAGAGTGGCGGCGGCTAGCGTGGCTAAGCGAGGAGCTAATGCGACTGATTAATGCCGAATCCCTCGCTGCTGATTTCACGTGGAAGAAAAAAAAGACTTTTTGTTGTCACGCCGACGGAAAAAGACCATTAGCTTGGCATCATTATCAATGGCCATATTTTCAAACTCCATTATGCCAATCAGGGCGGGCATGTGTTTAACAGATTTACTTCCATTTGGCCCGTAATTGATAAATAATCAAAATAGATCAATGTGCTCAAGACCATTTTCACTAACAATCAAGTGAAAGAGGCCCATTTACCACCTGACTTGCTCCAAATTAGGGGCTAAATTGATGATCAATTAATTGTGCGTGTGTGTGTGTATCATTGCTGAGCTTGTAGATGCTTCTCACCACAAAAACACTTGTGAATGGGGGTGGGGCAAAGTTCAGTGTCTCTCACGGGACTGCAATCTATCTGTGGTGGTATTTTGCATGGGCGGCTGGATTAGTTAATCTAATTTGCATAATTAGCTCTTCGGCCAGAGTGGCTAGTTTGATGTATGTAAACATCTCATGTTTATTTAAAGACAAAATCATGATGCTCATTGATGAGGGTTCCTGAGCTCCATGGAAGTGTGCGCTGATTTTAAAGATGAAGCACTACAGTTGTCCCTCCATTATGGTGGTTATTCGGCTCCAGATAGGGTCGTGATAAGAGAAGGTTTGCAAGTAAGTAGCATTCAGTATTAACAAGTGGACTATTTTTGTAGTTATGGCGTAGCAAGCCTGTTTACAGTCTTCTAAATATGCCTTTTAACATTACTAGTGCCCTCAAGACATGAAATAACGCCACTTACATTTGTATCACCTGGGGGAAGTGCAAAAATCATGGGGAGGCCGGGCTGCTAGCATTCACACATGAACACGTGCACACACACACACAGTGCAGCGGGGCACCTACATGAGGAGCAATGCAAGGTGATGTACTAGAAATTGGGAGGGAAAAAAGATGATTGCGAAACCAAATGCCACAGCCCCCATGCGGGGATATTCATAACATAAGTCAATATGGCACATTTGTTTGGATGAAAATCTCGTCTTAGTAGACAGAATAAGACGTAAATAAAAGTCCTGCTCTAACGGTGTCACGGTAAACGTGTCCCCCGGGGAGCCTTAGTGAGGAGTCTGGTGCCTGGCTCACCAAACACTGACACCTAGTGGCCAATGTCGAATAATACATTCACAATTACAATGCTTCTTCTGCCTTGTCATTTTATTGTACTTAATTTAGCTTATTTAGCCTTTTTTATGCTTGAAAATGCTTCATGTAGGCCAACAATAAGGAGTTTGCTTACATTTTTCAAACAATAGACCATATTCAACCACGAAACAGTGACCATTTATTCATTTTTGAAAAAAGGCATTATAGCAAGGGATTAGTGTATATTGATGAACGGATGCATTGTATTACACGACCATGTCAGTTGTGGGATGTGCATGGTGTGGGGTTTCCTTTAAGAACCATGTCGCACCACGTCTACAGTGGGGAGAAACATAGTTATAATTCTTCGTACTTTGCCTCTCAGGTCAATAGTGCAGCTTCGAGAAATAGATGAGAACCATCAAGGTCTAGCGGTGTCTGCTCTGGAACCAATTTGTTTTTATGGAATAAAGAAATGACAGAAATCAGAAATAATCAGATCAAGTGTCGAACTTTGTCAAACTGCCATTGAAGTAAAGTTATACCTACCGGTGCATGATTATTATCGGGCGGATATGAGCACGTCGTAACAATAAATCCGATATTCGCGCGTCTGACGAAGTTATGATGCCATCTGCTGTACAGAGTTGTAACGACAAGTTGCACAGATAGTCCCATTATAATGTGCTGTTTGTGTGCGCCGTCCAACCATCTTAAGCGCGTGGAGCGAACATCAACTGTGTGACGGTGGTGTGGTCTCTCTCGTGCAGGCTGGCCAAGGAGGAGGAGTCGTACAGAACGGAGGCCAAGCAGCAGGAGGAGAAGATCGAGCAGCTGAAAGCTTCGGCGGCCGACAGTTACCTCATCAAGCAGCACGTATGTTGTGTCCTGTCATCTACGCATGCCATGGAGAGCGTGTCAGATGCATGAGGCCCTGATGAATCTGTCTGACAGGACGTCGCTTCTGCCTGGCCGTCACCCAATCAAAGCGTCTCAACGGGATCTCAATGTCTTAGCTTGTTGTTAGCATGTGAAACAGTTGACCCGATTAGCACACTGACGCTAATGGGCGCTGTTTATGTTGCTTCTTCTGGTCTCAGGTCATCTCCATCCAGCACGCTGACGACTTTGGTAGATGATTTAGTCTTCAACGCGTCCCCTCGCTGCCCTCGCCGGCCATGTTTGCCGCTAGCATTAAAATTCTGAGCGAGTGTGTTTTGTTTGTTCATTCACTGCGTGGCGTTCCCGGGCCGGGGCCCGAGCGGAGCAGCACGCTTGACTGGCGTTAATGGCGAGATTGGGAGGCCAGATGGATTATGGTTTGGAGATGGTGTGTCTGCGGCAGGATGGATTAGAGGTTTTTGCTTTAATGGAATCAATACGCTCTCCTAAGTGTCGTCTTTATCCCGCGCTGATGGGATCATTCCACCGCAGCCAGAGGGCGCCGTGACTTTTCTCTGTCGTGGCTCGGCACCGCTTAGCCCAGCTCACCCCCTCGCATGTGGCCGTGCATTTGCATCAGCCTGGTACCTGGGTGGTGGTGGTGTGTGTTGTAAGCATGTTACTTTGCCACCATTTTCATCGCCAGCCCTGCTGACTTACCTATTTTAGTAGACTTTGGTCCGAATGAAAGTAAACCAAACTGCATCCCCGCAAGGCCCATGTGGATGGCTCTCATGTCTAATTGGTGTCAGTGGTGTAACCGGGATGATGCGCTTCCAGATGGAGGGCTTGCAGGAGACTATCATGATGATCCCAGACAGCCGACGCCGCTTGACCATCGCACACGCCGACCTGCTCCAGCTGCTGGTGAGTGAAATATCTCCTCGTGTAACGCCGTCTCCTTCCCAGTGCTACGCTAGGACGTAATGGTGGCTGGACCCAGAATGGGTCGGTGAGACGAGGCGAGATTTTAACAATATTTTAAAGAGAAGTACCATGAAAAAAATATTTTTAAAATCTATGACAGTATATTGCAGTTTACTTGTAAAACAGCTCAGTCCGTTCATGAACAAACATGCCAAGGTGCTGAAACCAATGCACAGAGTGAACTCCCTTCCTGCACATGGCAGTATAATGAGGCTGAAAAAAATCATCTTTTTTGTTTATGGTGTGATTGATTAATGTATTGTCATTCCGTGTCCACGAGACAGTTCTTTTCCTCAACAAGAAATCTCGTCACGTTTAAGGGGCCATTCACGCAGAAACCATTTTTGGTCCAAATGGAAGCCTATCATCCGCACGGAAGCGGTTTTCCAAGTGGGAATATCAGAAAATGCCGGCCCAGAGTGAGACTGTCGTTTTTTTGTGGACAAAACCCACTTTTTTTTTTTTAAAATGATGTCACCGACCCGTCACATGACCAGAAGTGAGTGCTGCCGAGACGGCAACATAGTATCTGAATATTTCGACGGATGTGACGTACCCCAGTCTACATTCTCCTGATAGTTTCTACTCCCATGGTCCTTAGTGACTCGCTGAAATAATTCCACTACTTGTACGTCTAGACGAGCCCCGGAAAGTGGAGGACGATGGACTGGTGTTCTTTCTTCTATGGTTGGTGTGTCACGTGGCTCCGTCTGCGTGTCTGCTCACAGCGCCACGTGTGGATGTGTCTTGTGTGTTACAGCCTTTTCACCCACTGATCCGTTCCCATCTGGATGCACCTGTTTACAAATCCAGCGCAGCGTGAACGCTAACTTTCTCCAACCATCCAAAAACACCCCCACGTCTCGGGGTCTTCTGCTTGCTGACCATTATAACTAGCAGAGACGTTATTAGCTGAAGAGGCGCAGCTTCCTGCACGGAAGAGACCCGTGTTGGGTGTTTCACACAGACGTCTCCATGCGGTACCAAACTTTCTGTTGCCTTGCTTCTGTTCTGATATTCTTATTATTGTTATGTTTGCAGGAGGCGGAGGAAGAGTTGGCGGAATCTGCGGAATTCCAAGAGGCCAAAAACATGTTGGACTCCGTCAAGTTGGAAGCATGATTTCTCTTGTCCCTGTCAGCTTGCACTGGCTTCTGATGTTCATTCCTTATCGCATACGGAACCACCCATGTAATTATGATCTTTATTATTATGACGATGGTTTGTGCCGCCGCTTTTTAAACCGCTCCGCTAACGATGCGACTGTCTTACATGAGACTGTACAATTTTTTTCTTTGTTTTTGTAATTATTATTTTGTCACTCAAATACACCGCAGGCTGATGCACTCACGTCTGTCTTCTGTCGTTTCTCAACAATGCATGAAAAAATCTAAACAAAATTGCACTCAATATGTGTGTGTTGCTTGTTGCTAGGTAGATTTCATTCCAAGGCCTATCGTCTGTAAATGGAAAAGACTCACAAACTCGGACAGAATGATCTCTATGACGATTGTTCCAGCGCTGTGCCACCTGCTGGATCAGGCTGGTGTCACGTAACGACCTCCATGACTTCATCTGATTGTGAACATGTTTTCTACTTTGGTAGAAAGGTATCAAACGCCTCCCCCAAAAGAGTCCCCTTACACCCTGATGAGACGCGTGACGTCTTTTTAAAAAAAAGAAAAACAGCTTTCAGATGCTGATTATGATATTTGGATGTGTGATTGTAGTGTTTTGGATAGCTCACCGCCTAATGGAGTCTTGGGGGGTTGGTCCAGTAGTGCTAATTGAGAGGTGAGATGCGACATCAGGGCTCATGTGACCAGGTTGAAGAACTACCAAAAGATGAACTAGAGACGTGAGCGCAAATAGTCATTTTGAGGGTTTTATTTATACGTCCTGCATGACCCATACCTCGTAGGTGAAGGTTGGGCCAGTTAATGTGGGCTTTAAATTCGAATTTGCGTTAGCATTCACTCCATTTTTTTTCATTGACATGTGAAATGGGAATGTGACCACAAAAAAAACCAGAACCGCTGGGGGACTATTAAATATTGTTAAGCTTACATGCATGGATCATTTGAAGTACTCTGACCCTAATGAGGAGAAGCGGCATAGAATATGGATGGATGGACGGACACATGAAGTAAACTTAAACCTTAAACTCACTTCTACGTAGGAGTCACTTACCGTTTGCATCAGTAAATCCTTTGGACCCGGAACCAGAATTTTGCAGGTGTGTGCCACTGAAACCTGTACACAGAGCAACCTCAGCAACATTTTCATCATAGTCCAGCAGCACCTTTATCATAGTCCAGAATCATCACTATTGTATCTTTATCATCATTCCTACAGCATCAATAGCATGTTTAGCATCATCTTTATTGTCATCCATCATCAGCAGAAGCATCTTTATTCTGGTCCAACATCATCAGCAGCAGCAGCATCTTTACCCTGTCCCTCCCAGCATCTTTATTCTGGTCCAACATCAGCAGCATCTTTATCCTGGTCCTCCAGCATCTTTATTCTAATCCAACATTCTCAGCAGCAGCATCTTTATTCTGGTCCAACATCAGCAGCGTCTTTATTCTGGTCCTCCAACATCTTTATTCTGGTCCAACATCAGCAGCATCTTTATCCTGGTCCTCCAACATCTTCATCCTGGTCCAACATCATCAGCAGCAGCATCTTTATCCTGTTCCTCCAACATCTTTATTCTGGTCCAACATCATCAGCAGCAGCATCTTTACCCTGTCCCTCCCAGCATATTTATCCTGCTCCAACATCAGCAGCTTCTTTATCCTGGTTCTCCAACATCTTCATCCTGGTCCAACATCAGCAGCTTCTTTATCCTGGTTCTCCAACATCTTCATCCTGGTCCAACATCAGCAGCAGCATCTTTATCCTGGCCCTCCCAAAATCTTTATTCTGGTCCTCCAACATCCTCAGCAGCAGCATCTTTACCCTGTCCCTCCCAGCATCTTTATTATGATCCAACATCAGCAGCATCTTTATCCTGGTCCTCCAGCATCTTTATTCTGGTCCAACATCCTCAGCAGCAGCATCTTTATTGTGGTCTCCCAACATTTTTATTATGGTTCAGCAGCAGTATCTTCTTTATCCTGGTCCTCCAGCATCATCATCAGCAGCATCTTTACCCTGGTCCTCCAACATCTTTATTCTGGTCCAACAGCAGCAACATCTTTATTCTGATCCAACATTATCAGCAGCAGCATCTTCTTTATCCTGGGCCTCTGACATCTTTATCCTGGTCCTCCAACAGCAGGAGAAGCAGCAGCAGCATCTTTATTGTGGTCTTCCAACATCTTTATTCTGGTTTAGCAGCAGCATCATCTTTATCCTGGTCATCCAACATCATCATCAGCAGCAGCATCATTATTTTGGTCCTTCCAACATCTTGATCCTGCTCCAACAGCAGCAGCATCTTTATCCCGGTCCTCCAACATCTTTATCCTGGTCCATCATCATTATCAGCAACATCTTTACCCTGGTCCAACATCTTTATCCTGGTCTTCCAACATCTTTATTCTGGTCCAGCGGCAGCAGCATCTTTATCCTGGTCCTCTAACATCATCAGCAGCAGAATCTTTATCGTGGTTCTCCAACATCTTTATCCTGGTCCAACAGCAGCAGCATCTTTATTGTGGTCCTCCAACATCTTTATCCTGGTCCAACATCATTATCACCAACATCTTTATCCTGGTCTTCCAACATCTTTATTGTGGTTCAGCAGCAGCAGCTTCTTTATCCCGGTCCTTCAACATCATCAGCATTTTTTTCCTCTTCCTCCCAACATCCTTATTCTGGTCCAACAACAGCAGCATCTTTTTTGTGGTCCTCCAACATCTTTATACTGGTCCAACAGCAGTAGCATTGTTATGATGGACCAGCGTCATTTTTCACATCATTTTTATCATAATCCGGAATCATCAGCATCGTCTATATCGGTTCCCTCTGTCACCTTCATCATGACCCAACACTAGCAGCATGATCTTCATTGCTGTCCACCATCATCAGCATCTGCTTCTTTGGTGCCACCAACGCCAACATAAACATGTACCATCCATCTTCTATGCCGCTTATCCTCATTAGCATGGCGGGTATGCTGGAGCCTATCCCAGCTGGCTTTGGGCGGGAGATTACACCTGTAGTCAAAGCTGTATCCAAATGCCGCCATAAACGGGACGAGGCCCCACTCTGTGCACACTATTCCGGATAAACTCGCATCCGTACCCCGAACCCTTAGATCATTTTTCCCTGTCCTTTTCATCCTTCGCGTCGATTCCGCATCCAGTCAGACCCGTGCGGCAGAAAAAAGCCGTACGGAGTCTTCATTTGATTGCCGCTCTCGGGTGTTGGAGGCCAAGCGAGACAAGGAACAGGACGGCCCATCCGTCACTCCGAGCGCGCCGTCGTCATCTTCCCGTCAGCAGGAGAGCTTTGAAAGGCGGCGTGTTCAGGCGCAAACAATCCAATCCGACATGAATGATGGGTGGCTCCCCTCTTCAGCGCCGGTGCTTCCGCCGGCAACAGAACCGAGCCCCACCGGCGTGCACGGGGACGAAATGCAATTGTTCTGTGGCAAGTCGATGTGGTAACCCATACTGGCACCATTACCCGGACCTGCAGAAAGTCTCAACAGTGCAAACAAATCCGAGGGTGTAAAAATGAATTTTGTACCATCCGGTACTTTGTACATACACAGCAAACTCAGCGGGTTCTACTGCGGCCCGCACACCACTCTTTTATTGGAAAAACTTCTTGAGGGATTGTTTCTTTTCTTTCTTCGTCTTTATTCCCGAAGCCTCCGGCCCGTCTCCCCATCTGCTCGTGTCAATGCATCCCCTTATTGCCAATGCGCTTGTTCATGCTGTCCTTATCATTTCTATGTTTGAACTGTTTATGGCCGCCCGTCTCCTTTTCCTGCCCACACGTCAGCTGCCTTCTATTTGCTGGAGAAATCAAAGTTAATTAGAGGAGCGAGGAGGAACGGACTGCTGGATTCCGCGTGAGCGGGTTCGGGCTGGCGGGTTCGCAGGAGGAAGGGGGGGGGTCTCCATCTCTGATTGGTCGTCTCGTGCAGGAGCTGCGGGCTTCATGTGCTGTTTAGGCGCCTCCCCGTCCCTCTAAAGTCCATTATAATGCAAGCAGCCCGCCTTTTAAGCACAGCCCGAATTTGCTTTCATTTAGGCCCATCTAGAACCCCTAAATAGGTTAAAGAAGGCATAGAGAGGTGCGTGTGCATGCGCGCGAGTTCCCCCTCCTCTCGCCCTGTGTTTGGGGGGGTTAGTAGTGGTAGTACTGCAGTAGTACTGTAGTAGTGGTGCGCTGTAGTACCAGCGGAGAGCGATGCTCTCCCACGCCGACCTCCTGGATGCCCGCCTGGGTGAGTTGTCCTCGCCCAACTCGGCTCTTCAACTCTGCTGTAAGCATGGAGTCTCTTTTTCATCTTGCGTGTGTGCGTGTGCGTGTGCGTGTGTGTGTGTGAGCGCTCACTGGCGCTCACTGGTAGATTGGAAAAGCAATTACTATTTTATTACTGCATAATTTGATTTCACGGTGACGGGGTTGAGTTAAGAGCGTTTAAGGGGCAGCGCGTCTTGCGTGGGGCTAAGTGCGCATCACGTGCTCCTCATGTGCGCAGGGATGAAGGATGCCGCGGAGCTCCTGGGGCACAGGGAGGCTTTAAAGTGCAGACTGGGCACCGGTGGACCGGATCCGGGTCGCCCCGGCCATGACAGCGTGGAGGGGGCAACTTTGCTCCCGGGTGAGGACATCGGCTCCAGCGGAGGCGGGGGAGGATCCAACCCCGGCCAGGTGAGCAGCAGCAAGGAGCAGGAGAAGCAGCAGAACAGCAGCAGCAACCCGCAGGCCGGAGGAGGGCAGCAGGCCCAGAAACAGAAGCGACACCGGACCCGCTTCACGCCGGCCCAGCTCAACGAGCTGGAGAGGAGCTTCGCCAAGACCCACTACCCGGACATCTTCATGCGCGAGGAGCTGGCCCTGAGGATCGGACTGACCGAGTCCAGGGTGCAGGTGAGCGTCTCCACTTTATTAGGAACCACAACAACCTTTCATTTGTTGCAAGCATAGCACAGAATTTTCTGTTTGGGTTTTTAAGCCAGCTCTCTGGCAAGCATCATCATATGCAGTGTGTGTGTGTGTGTGTGTGTGTTTTGTATAAAACTACAAAATCAGAACGAAAACACTTTGAAATCAAATCAGCCGAAAAAAACCACCAAATAATCACAAACTTAGCATTCGACCCATTTTCTTTTACAAATAATATGCACAGTTGAGCATATACAACAAGCCGGGCAAAAAAAGAAATGTTTCCATAAAATAATGGAGTTGAAATTGTTCGAGTAATGCGCAAATAAGTCCATTCGAACCTAATTCTGTAAAGTCTATTTGCATAAATGTACAGTATATGGAAGCGACACTGAAATAAATATAAATATATGAAGATGAGCACATCAACCCGCCAATAATCAGCATTAGTATAATAATTATTATGATACGCATTATGATTGCAATGCTTATTATCCAGTGACAATTAATGACTTTTAGACTGTCGCACACTATTTACTTCTTCTATTTTCCCCTGCCTTATATGGTATTATATGCACGTGGGGGCTGACGTTCTCACGCACGTCCGGAAAGAACAGAATTAATTTGTCGGCGGTGTTTTTCTCCACGACCATAAATCATATTTCATCCCTCGTGCCACACAAATCACTTCCTCTTTAAGAAATAAGGCTTTCTGTTCTTTCGGGCTAAAACCCAATCTCTCCCGAAGATCTCAGCGAAATGATTATTACGATGATTTGGAATGTCCGAGCTAAGGCGTGCAGTTTGAAGGCATCAAGACTTCAGCGTGCTGCTGATTGGTCGTTCTGTTGGTTCCCTCGCCATCGCCTGATCATAAAAGGCGCACCCTCCGACGTAAGGCAAAAGGAAACTACAACAAATGTGCTCAGTCAGTGCTTGTGGAAATATAGCAAAAGACGATAGCATAGAAACCAAAACACGTTTTATCTATAAATTGTTTTTTTCACTTAAGCGGCAATTCTAAGCAGGCCTGTAGCAGGGGCACCAATTAAGCTAACATTAGCTAACAACTTCCAAAACAGTCTGCCCTTAAGTTCGCGTTTGTCTCTGATAAGTGACTTTATTTTGTTTTTTTGTAAAAAAAAAATCCAAAATGATAAAACCGACAGATTATTTCACCAAATAAATGCATGACGTGACGCAAACGAGAACGCTAATGCTAATCTTCGTGCTAATGGGTTGTGAGTGTGTGCGGTGCATTCTGGGACGTGTAGTGCAATCTTGCATTTGTTGTCATGCTGCTTAAAGTGGGCTTATATTTATCTGCCCTGTAGTCCACGTGCCGCCCATGACGTCGATTTATTCCCCACACGTGAGCTGACATGTACAATGTGCGCTGCCCCGTTCGTGTGGCAGGTGTGGTTCCAGAACCGCCGCGCCAAGTGGAAGAAGCGCAAGAAGACCACCAACGTGTTCCGGGCCCCGGGGACCCTGCTGCCGACGCACCACGGCCTGCCCCAGTTCCCCTCCGCGGCGGCCATGGGCGACAGCCTGTGCTCCTTCCACGCCAACGACGGCCGCTGGGCCGCGGCCGGAATGGCCGGCGTGTCTCAGCTGCAGCTGCCGCCCGCCCTGGGCCGCCAGCCGTCCATGGCCCAGTCGCTGTCCCAGTGCAGCCTGGGCGGCGGGCCGCCTGCCCCCAACTCCATGGGGCTATCCAACATGTCGTCCAACGGCTCCGGGCTGCAGTCGCACCTGTACCAGCCCACCTTCCCCGGCATGGTGCCCGCCTCGCTGCCCGGGCCCACCAACGTGGGCGGCTCGCCGCAGCTGTGCGCGTCCCCGGACAGTGACGTCTGGAGGGGGAGCAGCATCGCCTCGCTGCGCCGCAAAGCGCTGGAGCACACAGTCTCCATGAGCTTCACCTAGTCCGCAGCTTCTCCTTGCTTCCTGCGCGGACGGAGCAATCACAGACAGGCCTTGGGCGGGGTTCCTTACCTTGTTCTCCCCTCGCAGCCCCGCCTCCATTGGTGCAGGAGCGATGATGATGATGATGATGGTGGTGGTGGTGGTGGTGGTGGTGATTGTCCCTCAGAATGGAAGCCTGCACGTGGACGTTCATCCAAGATGGAGGACAACCAATCACGACTGTAAGTCCGCTGCGTCCACGAAGCTCTCTTCCTTTCCCTTTCATGTAAAGATGATCCCAACGAGAAGAATAAAACGTCCCGTTTCCGATCCTTGCTGCGCATTTGTTTGGATCTCATTTCTCCTAAAAGTTCTTCTTCCTGGTGGAGCACCACCTCCACCTTCTACTCACGTTCAGACGCAGTCTTTTCAATCTACTCTCTGTTATGGAAATATTTAACCCAAGTGCATTTTCATATACTGTATTTCATATATGTATATTATGGAAATATGATAGATTTTAGTTAAAGTACATTTACATATACTGTATTTATATATGTATATTATGGAAATATGATAGATTTTAATTAAAGTACATTTACATATACTGTATTTATATATGTATATTATGGAAATATGATAGATTTTAATTAAAGTACATTTACATATACTGTATTTCATATATGTATAATATGGAAATATGATTCTTGCAGCAGAGATTTTAATTAAAGTACATTAAAGTACATTTACATATACTGTATTTAATATATGTATATTATGGAAATATGATTCTTGCAGCATAGATTTTAATTAAAGTACATTTACATATACTGTGTTTAATATATGTATATGTTATATTATGGAAATATGATTTTTGCAGCAGAGATTTTATTAAAGTACATTAAAGTACATTTACATATACTGTGTTTAATATATGTATAGGATGGAAATATGATTCTTGCAGCATAGATTTTAATTAAAGTACATTTACATATACTGTATTTAATATATGTATATTATGGAAATATGATTCTTGCAGCATAGATTTTAGTTAAAGTACATTAAAGTACATTTACATATACTGTATTTAATATATGTATATTAGGGAAATATGATTCTTGCAGCATAGATTTTAATTAAAGTACATTTACATATACTGTATTTAATATATATAAACATGTATAATATGGAAATATGATTCTTGCAGCATAGATTTTATTAAAGTACATTTACATATACTGTATTTAATATATGTATATTATGGAAATATGATTCTTGCAGCATAGATTTTAATTAAAGTACATTAAAGTACATTTACATATACTGTATTTAATATATGTATATTAGGGAAATATGATTCTTGCAGCATAGATTTTAGTTAAATTACATTAAAGTACATTTACATATACTGTATTTAATATATATAAACATGTATAATATGGAAATATGATTCTTGCAGGAGAGATTTTAGTTAAAGTACATTTACATATACTGTATTTAATATATGTATAGTATGGAAATATGATTCTTGCAGCATAGATTTTAGTTAAAGTACATTTACATATACTGTATTTAATATATGTATAGTATGGAAATATGATTCTTGCAGCATAGATTTTAGTTAAAGTACATTAAAGTACAGCAGTCCCTCATTGTATTAAAGTACATTTTGCAGCTTTTCAGCCAAAAAGAGGGTGCAGATGTACATGAGATATATTTCTATGATTTTCTGCAGCAAATGTTTGGAGTCCAAACAATCTAAAAGGTTCAAACTCCCTGATTGCGTTCCAGCTTTCTATGCGTATGTGTAAATATTTTCCAGCATTGTCTTATGTCTTCAGCTTTGGAGCAGACAGCATCTTTATCTGCAGCGGTTTGGGTTTTATTCGCAGGCAGAAGAAAGCCGAGCAGCGACGGTGGAAGAACTTGGTCGCTTGTAGAGCGTGAGGAGGGAGGGAGCGCTTCCTCTTGGCTGGAATGGAGCTTTTGGTGCACCTCAGCCGAGAGAAGAGAAGAGGAGTAAAAGATGTGATGTGTAAGAAAGCAGAGCAGCCTGCACGAGGATGAGGAGGTCTGGGCTGTCCCGCGTCCGCCGGGACACGTCATAATCCCTTCCAGCAGCCCCGCGGCTTAATTGGCTGCCGGGCTCGTGTAACCTCCTCCTTATTGGGTCGTTTGTCACAAGCTGACGAGGTATAGCCAATCGGTGACCGCCGCGCTGCTTGTGCATCATTTCTCCCACAATGCCGCGCAGCGTGTCGTTGGCCTCCTATTTGTTCCGCACAGGGAAATCAAATCGGTCAAGAAAGCCTCCGAGGGGGACCGCCGCCTCCATCTTGAATTATGAAGGGTGCGGGAAACCGCTTTCCTGCAGATGTCAACGTCGGCTCCCACGATGATCCTACAGGAATAACCCTTGTGACGTTTTGTTCTTGCAGCGGTTCACTTCTTTTTACACTTTCCCTGTGCACTCGCTAAAGCTGTCCCCTCGTCTTCCCTTCCAGTTGCGACACGCTAAAAACCCCCTCAGTCCTTGACGGGCCCAAAAGCTACAAAACTAACCAAGTATCAGAATCAAAAACATTTCCATACCAAAATAAAATGATAGTAATAACCAAATGTTATAAATCATATGTTACCACATGAAGATCAACATATTTATTTGACTTTTTACTGCACAATATGATCTTGTTACTCCTTCATGAGTCCAAAAATACCTAATATTATATAATAACTATTATTTGTCTATTGTATAATAAGACACACGAAAGCCTTTCTTTACAGAATATTTCGTGCAAATACAAAAATAAAAATGCCCAAAATTTTTTACTGTATATCAACATCTCAGGGCTGCACGGTGGATGAGTGGGTAGCACATTGGCCTCACAGTTGGGAGGTTGAGGGTTGGAATCTCCGTTGGGCATCTCTGTGTGGAGTTTGCATGTTCTCCCCGTGCGTGTGTGGGTTTTCTCCGGGGACTCCACTTTCCTCCCACATTCCAAAAACATGCATGTTAGCTTCATTGGCCGCTCTAAACTCTCCATTAGCGTTTGATTGGTTGTTTGTCTATATGTGCCCTGCCATTGGCTGGCGACCAGTCCAGGGTGTGCCCCGCCTCCCGCCCTAAGCCAGCTGGGATAGGCTCCAGCACACCCGCCACCCCAACCAGGATAAGCGGCATAGAAGATGGATGTTAAGATCCCGGCTGTATTACCTGCTTCTTCAGTGACCAACATGGTCTTGTTGCTCTCCACTGGCTCAAACCCGCCTGAAGAAATGACAACAATCATCAAGTGGTCTTCAAAATCTTTCCCTCTGGAATTGTGAATAGAAATGGAACAATAAAATATAGTAATATCACAAGAAGCAAAATGACATATTGTACATCTCAAAAATCTTAAGTAATAAAAGCAAACAATGTCATTGAGGAGAAGTCAGTGTTGCCACGGTGACCCCACATGACCCCCGCCGACCCCCCCAATTGAAGCTTTTATTCATTAAGCCCGAAGAAAAAGATGGAAGCTATTTGTCAGTGTTTGTCAGCGCTCCTAATGGCGTTGCGTGCAGCAGCAAAGGTTCAAAGGTCGCCTGGTGAGGCCGCCAAGGATGCAGGCGGGAGCGCGGCGGGGGAAACGAAAACACGGAGACTCTGAAACGTTTGTTTGCTGACACGACGCGCGACATGGCAAGCGTGTGAATCATGAATACAATTTTCATTGTCAAAAGTCCTCACTTCCTTCGAGAGCAAACGGACGTTCTTTATGCTGCGGTGTGAACTACACCGCGATCACATCCCGTACCGCCGATACCAGCCCGGATTCTACACGGTATCACATCGGAAACAAAACCGGCGCTGTCGCTCATCACCGACCCGTGCGGGGGGGGGAGGAACTCCGATGGTGCCTTCAAGGATCGACAAACAGAGTGGGACAAGCCGCTGCTCACATTAAACATGCAAAAGTGTGGGATTTCTAACTGTATGATAATTTTTACATCAAATAATATTTACAAAATTAATATTTACCTACATTTCTATGTAGTTTTAAATTTGTCATTGCGCCTGAGTTCACCAGCAAAAATGTTCATCTACTAACATTTCACATGCTAGCAAGGTAGCACTCTGTACCAAAAGTGCCAGGGCAGTGCTAAAGTGTCCCTGCATCACGCCATGTGTATGTTTGCATTTTGACATGAGTAAAGCTAACATGCTAAATATATATATATAAATATATATACATTTATATACATTTATATACATTTATATACATATATAAATATACCAGGGCAGTGCTAAAGTGTCCCTGCATCACGCCATGTGTATGTTTGCATTTTGACATGAGTAAAGCTAACATGCTAAATATATATACATATATAAATATATATATACATTTATAAATATATCAGAGCAGTGCTATACTGTCCCTGCATCACGCCATGTGTATGTTTGCATTTTGACATGAGTAAAGCTAATATGCTAACAGTTAGCATGACAACACCCAGCAAGGTAGCAGCAAGTGCAGAAAATTCCAAGGCAGTTCCATCTGCATTTGCATGTAGCAGACACGAATAAGTTAGCTAGCATGCTAATTGTTAGCATGCTAGAACCTAGATAGTTAATGGAGAGACATTTAATACCGTAAGGGAACCACTTTGGTAGAAATGGCTGCTTTATGTGATCATTCATGTTTATGTAAGTTAACAAACCTAACCCTCCAATCGGATCGTTCTGTTTTGAAAATATTCATCTCTTCACCCATCTATCTGGACTCCTATGGAATGGTCTAGCAGCCAAGAAAGTGGGTAAAATAAAAGTGAGAAACAGCAGGGAGGCAGCTAGACAAGATAGTGGGCAAAGTGTGTAGACGGTGGGGGTAGAATTCAGACAAGATGTTGGGTGAAAAAGTTGGAAAGCAGACAAGATAGTGGGCAAAGTGAGAAGATGGTGGGGGAAGAATTCAGACAAGGTGTTGGGTGAAAGAGTTGGAAAGCAGACAAGATAGTGGGCAAAGTGAGAAGATGGTGGGGGTAGAATTCAGACAAGATGTTGGGTGAAAGAGTTGGAAAGCAGACAAGATAGTGGGCAAAGTGAGAAGATGGTGGGGGTAGAATTCAGACAAGATGTTGGGTGAAAGAGTTGGAAAGCAGACAAGATAGTGGGCAAAGTGAGAAGATGGTGGGGGTAGAATTCAGACAAGATGTTGGGTGAAAGAGTTGGAAAGCAGACAAGATAGTGGGCAAAGTGAGTAGATGGTGGGGGTAGAATTCAGACAAGATGTTGGGTGAAAGAGTTGGAAAGCAGACAAGATAGTGGGCAAAGTGAGTAGATGGTGGGGGTAGAATTCAGACAAGATGTTGGGTGAAAGAGTTGGAAAGCAGACAAGATAGTGGGCAAAGTGAGTAGATGGTGGGGGAAGAATTCAGACAAGATGTTGGGTGAAAGAGTTGGAAAGCAGACAAGATAGTGGGCAAAGTGAGTAGATGGTGGGGGAAGAATTCAGACAAGATGTTGGGTGAAAGAGTTGGAAAGCAGGCAGACAAAAGAACATCCTGCAAGGTGGGCGGAGACAGCTGTGATGGCAGGCGAGATGGCGGGTGAAACGACGAAGGAGCAGGCGGGAAAGATGGGGGCTGACA
Source organism: Oostethus manadensis (assembly GCA_024372805.1). Taxonomy (NCBI): domain Eukaryota; kingdom Metazoa; phylum Chordata; class Actinopteri; order Syngnathiformes; family Syngnathidae; genus Oostethus; species Oostethus manadensis. The sequence goes on from QODF01000357.1 coordinate 23,821, forward strand.
GGCCGGGTGAGCCGGCAGGTGCGCAGCCAGCGCCACACGTCGGCTGAGATGATGGCTGAGGCTCCAAGTGAGTGAGCAGACAAAAAAACCCTTTTTTCTTTGTACACCTTCCATCACATTCCTCGCATGCACGACGCCGAGCCTCCTCCTGCTCCTCTCCGCCGCTGCCCTTGAGCTTTTCTATTACCGCATGGAAAGCACCTCGCCGGCCTGACAAGCGCGGCGGATCGACACTAAATCAGGAATCCGCGGCAGCCGCACATCTGAGCCAGCGTGAAGGTCACGGGCCCTCCGCCGCGTGTCATCTCAATCGAGGGGCGCGCCGGTCGACATGGCCAGGCTGATGTGTGACTTGCCGTGCGTGTGTGCGTGCGTGTCAGCTATTGTGGGTCATCAAATGGAGCGTGGAAGGCCTCGACCAAAATAGATTATAAAGGGATCAATAACTAGGACAACATTAATTGGCCACAATGATCATGTCTTTGTCCTTTTCATCAGGTGAACGGCTCACGTGCTTCCTTACCGCCCACTCTGTAATATTGGCCCACACTGCCATCTGGCGGACAGCGGCAAAACGGCACCCCCTCAGACTCCATTTCGTCCGTTTTACGTCATTGCAAAAAAACCCCATCCCGCGCTAACACGCGGTTTTGGTTGACGTGAAAGCACAGAGGAAAAACGTCAAATAAATGCGTTTACTTTCGCCGTGTACAAAAACCGTCCCCCACAGGCTTCCGTAGGCGAGTCACGTGAGCGCTTTGTTTTTGTCCCGCCCGCCGTCCGTCCTTGGGGCGAATAACACGTGGTCATGTGGTCACGTGGACGCTAAACGAGCCCCCAATCGCTGCCCAAGACGCCTGCGCTCGGTAAACTAGCCGAGCTAGCATGTCAGGATGTGTCGTTTCTCTTCCGGTGTGCGTCAAGTGCGATGACGTCATCCCCGCTCACTCCGCAGAATCCGCTGAAAATAAACACGGACGTCATGCTCCGGTGGATCTTTGGGGGTCGGGAAGCTCAGAGCTCCGTGGAGGTGAGCGGTAACGTGAACGTCACACACCCACCCACCCATCCATTTTCGATGCCGCGTAGCCTCGTTGGGGTCCCGGGTAGGCTGGAGCCTATCCCGGCTGGCTTCGGGCGGGAGGCGGGGCCCACCCTGGACTGGTCGGTCACAAAATGGCTTTACTCGTCCGTGAACGTCACACCGTGTCGTCAACAGCATTGGTTCGGTTGACTTATTGCAGATGTACCCGAACGTCACGTGCGATGCAGTACCAGGACTGTTTCACGCGGAGTCGTCAAGATTACCGACTGTACGTCAATGTCTCTTCAGAGCAACACTACGTTGTATTCTGAATTACTTGGTGTGCTTGAACGCCACTTCAGTGCAACAGTAGAAGCCTTTTTGTTGGGCTATTCCAGATTACTTAGTGTACCTGAACGTTCCATCTGTGCAACACTGTCATATTTTTGGTAGAGAATTCTAAATTACCTGTTGTGCTTGAACGCCTCTTCAGTGCAACAGTAGAAGCCTTTTTGTTGGGCTATTCCAGATTACTTAGTGTACCTGAACGTTCCATCTGTGCAACACTGTCATATTTTTGGTAGAGAATTCTAAATTACCTGTTGTGCTTGAACGCCTCTTCAGTGCAACAGTAGAAGCCTTTTTGTTGGGCTATTCCAGATTACTTAGTGTACCTGAACGTTCCATCTGTGCAACACTGTCATATTTTTGGTAGAGAATTCTAAATTACCTGTTGTGCTTGAACGCCTCTTCAGTGCAACAGTAGAAGCCTTTTTGTTGGGCTATTCCAGATTACTTAGTGTACCTGAACGTTCCATCTGTGCAACACTGTCATATTTTTGGTAGAGAATTCTAAATTACCTGTTGTGCTTGAACGCCTCTTCAGTGCAACAGTAGAAGCCTTTTTGTTGGGCTATTCCAGATTACTTAGTGTACCTGAACGTTCCATCTGTGCAACACTGTCATATTTTTGGTAGAGAATTCTAAATTACCTGTTGTGCTTGAACGCCTCTTCAGTGCAACAGTAGAAGCCTTTTTGTTGGGCTATTCCAGATTACTTAGTGTACCTGAACGTTCCATCTGTGCAACACTGTCATATTTTTGGTAGAGAATTCTAAATTACCTGTTGTGCTTGAACGCCTCTTCAGTGCAACAGTAGAAGCCTTTTTGTTGGGCTATTCCAGATTACTTAGTGTACCTGAACGTTCCATCTGTGCAACACTGTCATATTTTTGGTAGAGAATTCTAAATTACCTGTTGTGCTTGAACGCCACTTCAGTGCAACAGTAGAAGCCTTTTTGTTGGGCTATTCCAGATTACTTAGTGTACCTGAACGTCCCACCAGTGCCAAACAAAATGCTATAGCTACTTTGCTGAACAATAACAAAAAAATCATGCAAAATAAACAGAAATATTGCGAAGATGTGACGATTTAAGCATTAGTGGAAGTCTGATTTAGTTGCGTGTAAAAAAACAAGTTTATGTGTTGTTATGGCAACAAGATACTTGATTCAGTTTCCGACCCGATACTGAGTCACTGCTGGAATTCAGGCGGCATCTGTGATACTGAAGCTTCCTATCACACACGCCAGTCCATGAATGTCACATCACAGAAGGTCTAAATGAAACGGTGAAAGTGAAAGTGAAAGTAAGCTGCGCTTTGTTTCTGTCTTACGTGGGCAGAAAGGCGGCGTGTTGACCATCGGAGAGGAACAGCCCAAGAACTGCTTCACTGAGCTGCAGGTGCTGAGAGGACATTTTGACATTGTTCGATTTCTGGTGCAGATTGATGACTTCAGGTGAGCCCCCCCCCGGCCTCTTGAGGCTGATTGACAGGAGAGTCTCCACCTGCGGAGCGTGACAGGAGCGCCATCATCACCGCCTACAGCACACACACCTGCTCTCCTCGCCGTGGTCCAGTGACAGAACATAAGCGGGCCCATTGGGCTCGATAACACAACAAAGTGTGTGTGTGTGTGTGTGTGTGTGTCACTTCACGCCCGGCGTCCTCCAGTAATAACCGCGTCCTCCAGTCCTGGCCTCTGCACGCACACACACACACACACACGTGCACAGTTGGGGGGCAAAGGCCAGAAAATTCCCCCCAGATTGCTTTTGAAGTCAGAAAATGTGTCGCCTCGGCTCCTCCTGTCTCCTTTTGTCCGCCTCATCCTGTCTGCTGCTTCCCTTGGCGGCGCAGGGGCAGTGCAAGGGGGGGCAAAGGGTACAGATGTTTCTTTAGGACCTCTCAGGTGCACACGCTGAGGCGATGGTGATGGCGATGATGATGATGATGATGATGGTGGTGATGGTGATGATGATGATGATGTGTGTTTGCCAGATGTGCGTCCGCAGGCGATGATGGCCTGGTGCTGGTCTGGAACGTTGAGGTAACGGCGAGCACCTTTTCAGTAACGCACCCTTTAGCACCCTTTAGCACACTTTAGCACCCTTTAGGACACTTTAGTACCCTTTAGCACCTTTTATTACCTTTAGTACCCTTTAGCACCCTTTAGCACACTTTAGCACCCTTTAGCACACTTTAGTACCCTTTAGCACCTTTTAGCACACCTTAGTACCCTTTAGCACCCTTGAGTACCCTTTAGCACACTTTAGTACCCTTTAGCACACTTGAGTACCCTTTAGCACACTTTAGTACCCTTTAGCACCCTTTAGCAGACTTTAGTACCCTTTAGCACACTTTAGCACCCTTTAGTACCCTTTAGCACCCTTTAGCACACCTTAGTACCCTTTAGCACCCTTGAGTACCCTTTAGCACACTTTAGTACCCTTTAGCACCCTTTAGCACCTTTTATTACCTTTAGTGCCATTTAGCACACTTTAGTACCCTTTAGCACACTTTAGCACCCTTTAGCACCGTTTATTACCTTTAGTGCCCTTTAGCATGATGCCAACTTCCGGCTCCCCCGACTGTGGTGGGACGGCTTTGCTTTAAGATGTGTAGTGAAGCCTGTCTGTGGTGGTGTGATGTTGTTTTCGTGTGCAAAACTGCTAACTCTGCGGTGGAATAAGACGGGTGAGAGGCTTCGGGAGCTGAGGGGTCACTCCCAGCAGATCACGGCCATCACCGTCTTCCGCCGCGGCGACGAGCTCACGGCGCCCGCCCGCCTCATCACCGCCTCCTCCGACCGCAGCGTCAGCGTATCCTCTCGGGGTCAGGGGGGGCAAAACGGCAACGTCCGATTTTTGGCTTCGTCTGTCCTTAACCTCCATGCTCAGTTGTGGGACCCCGACACAGGGAACCGAGTGCAGACCGTTTTGGATCTCCAGTCTTCCGTTAGGGTAACGAGGGTTTTCCGTGGGGTCACGTGATCGGGAAGCCTCACGCCGTGTGTGTGCGCGTTAGTGTCTGCTGGCGTCGGAGCGTCTCGGCGTGTGGATGTCCGGCGGGGCGGAGCTGTGCGTGTGGAGCGAAGACTTCCGGCTGCTGTGTGACAAAGACCAGCACGGCGACACCGGTGGGTGGCTCCACCTTCAGCCCGCGCCTTTCAAAATAAAAAAGTGTATTTTTCGCTCTTTTTGCAGGAATCAGCGCTCTGATCGAGCTGCCCAAGAACTGCGTGGCCGCCGCCGTGGACAGAACCATCGGTACTGCCGCCTCCCACAAATCTTTTTATTTTCANACCCTTTAGCACCCTTTAGCACCTTTTATTACCTTTAGTGCCATTTAGCACACTTTAGTACCCTTTAGCACACTTTAGCACCCTTTAGCACCGTTTATTACCTTTAGTGCCCTTTAGCATGATGCCAACTTCCGGCTCCCCCGACTGTGGTGGGACGGCTTTGCTTTAAGATGTGTAGTGAAGCCTGTCTGTGGTGGTGTGATGTTGTTTTCGTGTGCAAAACTGCTAACTCTGCGGTGGAATAAGACGGGTGAGAGGCTTCGGGAGCTGAGGGGTCACTCCCAGCAGATCACGGCCATCACCGTCTTCCGCCGCGGCGACGAGCTCACGGCGCCCGCCCGCCTCATCACCGCCTCCTCCGACCGCAGCGTCAGCGTATCCTCTCGGGGTCAGGGGGGGCAAAACGGCAACGTCCGATTTTTGGCTTCGTCTGTCCTTAACCTCCATGCTCAGTTGTGGGACCCCGACACAGGGAACCGAGTGCAGACCGTTTTGGATCTCCAGTCTTCCGTTAGGGTAACGAGGGTTATCCGTGGGGTCACGTGATCAAAAAGCCTCACGCCGTGTGTGTGCGCGTTAGTGTCTGCTGGCGTCGGAGCGTCTCGGCGTGTGGATGTCCGGCGGGGCGGAGCTGTGCGTGTGGAGCGAAGACTTCCGGCTGCTGTGTGACAAAGACCAGCACGGCGACACCGGTGGGTGGCTCCACCTTCAGCCCGCGCCTTTCAAAATAAAAAAGTGTATTTTTCGCTCTTTTTGCAGGAATCAGCGCTCTGATCGAGCTGCCCAAGAACTGCGTGGCCGCCGCCGTGGACAGAACCATCGGTACTGCCGCCTCCCACAAATCTTTTTATTTTCATATTTCACAATTTATGTGCACAATCATTACTATCTGTTTTTGTTTATTTATAGCTATAATAATTAGTGTAATATATTTTATAAATAGGGATTGTCGTGGTTACTCAGCAACGTTCATATTAAAAAATATAAATTTCTTATTTTAAAAACCATAAAAATATTTGATTTTGGAATTGATGTGGTCAAACTTAATCTATATTCATAATGATGAGTCAAATTTTATAATGAAATATTTATATTTTTTGCTATTTATGAAGTTAATATAAAAATATGACTATGTAAAAAAAATGTTTTCAAATTTGTATTTATTTGGTTAATTAGAAAAGTTAATACAAGTTAATATAAATTTAATGTTAATGTAATATAACGTCAAATATTTATATATACAATAATATATAATCATTCTTTTAAATGGAAAAAATGTATGTGGTTAATCAGCAAAGTTAATATAAAAATATGATTTATGTGTAAAAATCTTTTTTAATGTGCTATTTATAAGTTTAATCAGCAAAGTTAATACTTGAATGAATACATTTATATATATTTATTGATAATACTTTATATAATTTCATTTTGGGATATATATTTGAAATACATATTTTTGAAAAATGCAATTGATGAGGTTAATCTGAAAAGTTCATGTTCAATATTCAAATATTTTCCGGAATGAAAGAGTGTAAATGTTTTATTTTGAAATGCTTCCTTCCTCTTCCTGTCAGTCATCTACAAGCTGACAGCGTGTGATGATTCTCTCTTGGTGCTGGAGGTCCACCGCCTGGTAGACCACCAGGACCAGATCCGAGCTCTGATCAACGTCGGCGGTCAGTCAGTCGGTGGGCGGGCCGGTGGGCGGGGCTTACCCCTCCCTCCTCTCACCCCATGTCTTTTCAGACGGGCTCTTCGCCAGCGGCTCCCACGCGGGCGAGTTGATGGTTTGGGACGCGGTGGAGTGGAGCGTCCTGGCCTACGAGCACATCCTGTGGGAGGAGCCTCGGACGAGCGCACACGCCCAGACGCAAGTGGGCGGGCCCGAGCCCAGTGAGATGTCCGTTCAGCACCTCACGTCCAATGGAAAGGTGAGTGCACGCCAGACACTTGATTAGGTACACCGGCGTCGGCGTGATGAGACGTTAGTAAGCACGCCGTGACCACAGCTCATCCTGGCGGCGGTGGGAAGCGGCTTGTACGTGTTCAGTGTCCTGACCAAGACGGTGGTGGCGTACAGGAAGTGCGCCCACGACTCCAACGTGCTGCACACCATGCTGCTGTCTGACAGGTGACACGCCGCACCGGACGCCGTGTCCACACCGCCGCCACCAGACTTTAACCGCCGCTCTCTTCCACTCAGCGAAATCATGTCCTGCTCCGAGGACGGCAGCGTCAGGATGTGGGAGATCCAAGACCTGCCTCTAGCCGGAGAACCTGCATCTCCAGGTAGCATGCAGCTTTTGTTGCATACCTTTCATTCAAACTGCCCATGTTTTTTGGTTGGGGGTGGGGTTAACCTGAGCCAAAACCCTAACTCTAACTAAAACCAACCCCTAACCAAGCCTAGTCACAAACCCTAATCCTAACCTGAAACCCTAACGTTAACTACAAACCCTAATCCTAACCCAAAACCCTAACCTTAGCTACAAACCCTAATCCAAACCTGAAACACTAACCTTAGCTAAAAACCCTACTCCTAATCCCAAACACAAACTTTAGCTACAATCCTTAATCCTAACCTGAAACACTAACCTTAGCTACAAACCCTAATCTTAACCCGGAACACTAACTTTAGCTACAAACCCTAATCCTAACCTGAGAAACCCTAACCTTAGCTACAAACCCTAATCTTAACCTGAAACCCCAATTTTAGCTACAATCCCTAATCCTAACCCGAAACACTAATTTTAGCTACAATCCCTAATCCTAACCCGGAACACTAACTTTAGCTACAAACCCTAATCCTAACCTGAAACCCTAACCTTAGCTACAAACCCTAATCCTAACCTGAAACCCTAACGTTAACTACAAACCCTAATCCAAACCTGAAACACTAACCTTAGCTAAAAACCCTACTCCTAATCCCAAACGCAAACTTTAGCTACAATCCTTAATCCTAACCCAAAACACTAACCTTAGCTACAAACCCTAATCCTAACCCGGAACACTAACTTTAGCTACAAACCCTAATCCTAACCTGAGAAACCCTAACCTTAGCTACAAACCCTAATCCTAACCTGAAACCCCAATTTTAGCTACAATCCCTAATCCTAACCTGAAACAGTAATTTTAGCTACAAACCCTAATCCTAACCCGGAACACTAACTTTAGCTACAAACCCGAATCCTAACCTGAAACACAAACCTTAGCTACAAACCCGAATCCTAACCAGAAGCCCTAATCCTAACCCGAAACACTAACCCTAGCTACAAACCCTGATACTAACCCGAAACGCGAACTTTAGCTACAATCCCTAATCCTAACCCGGAACACTAACCCTAGCTACAAACCCTGATCCTAACCCGAAACGTGAACTTTAGCTACAAATCCTAATCATAACCTGAAATGCTAACTTTAGTCATAAACCCTAATCCTTCCTGAAACCCTTACCCTAGTTGAAAACCAAAACCTAACCCTAACCTGAAACGCCAAGCCCAATTACCCTAGTGCGCCTTGTATGTAAGCGTTGGAGTAATGGTTAGGGTTTAGGGTTGAGGTTAAGGGTTGGAATTTTGGTCAATTGTAGGAGTTTGACATCCCTTGAAAAGGCATTCCAGTGACTCTTCTTTCTTTCCATCCGCCATCCAGGCTTCTTCGGCATGTGGAACTTCACCCGGTCCAGCAAGCAGGCGTGCCCTCTGTCCAATAAGACCTCCGACATTCCCAACATTAGAACCCTAGAGCTTACAGGCGACCTGATTGGCCACTCGGGCGCAGTCCAGGTCTGAGCAACGTGACTGCGCGCACACACACGCACACACACTTGACGAAAAGGAATTATGTTTGCAAAAGCAGAATGTTTTGTGTCGGTTCTTCTTAGTTTGTGTTCCTCACGTGTTTCCTCGTCTTCCTTCCAGATGTTCGTGGCCTTCGAGGAGAACGGCCTGGTGACGTGTTCTGCCGACCATCAGCTGATCCTGTGGAAGAACGGCGAGAAGCAGTCGCGCCTCCGCAGTCTGGCACTTTTCCGGAAACTGGAGGAGAACGGAGGACTGTGACTTTGGAAGAAGAGTGCGGGTACGAAGGAGGACGGGTGGGGGTGTTGGCTGACCTCAGCAGGTTTGCAGGGCGCTTAGCAGGTTTCAAGTGCTTAAGCACCTTCAGACCTTTAGGGCCGGTTTCACGGCTTCTTCTACGAGGGTTTTAGGAGCTACAAATCTCTTCCATGCTGACAGTCTCAGCCTTTTAATTCTCGCTTGTCGTGCAAAACCCCGTTTTGGACAAAAGTATTGGGACAGGTGGTCGTTACACCAACAGGAAGTGAATGTTAGGTTGCTTCTGGTATTCAGAATGTCTTCACGTGAGGGATTCTGATCCAGGAACGACCAATCCATCCTCCGAGATGTGTCCTGCTGCGTTTGTCCATACAGGGATGAAGCTCACTGTTTTCTCCAGAGGAACAAAAAGGTTACAAAAAACAAGCAAAGCAAAAGATCCTCACCCGATGGAGGATTGTTACCATTAAACGATCAATTACCAGTTTAGCTGAAACGTGTCACATGTTCCATTTGTGAACCCAAACGGTAAATGATCAAAAATGACATTCATAGTTGACGAGCAAGTTTTCATCAAGGTAGTCATGCCAAAATGTGTTGCTGCTGGATGTTCACAGTTTCCCAGTGATGGACAGCCACTTTCAGGTCTCTTCTTTGCAGTGATCATTTCACAGACGGCTGCTAGGAAGGCCCATTTTCACAAGAAGCATTTTGGCGGGAAAGTACAGTACAAAGGATATTTTGAAGAAGGATGCTATGCTACAGGGAAAAAAGAATGGAAAAGAGAGTGAAGGGGAGCGGTAGCTCGTCATGGCTGGCTGACGTTTATCGTTGGCTTTCAAAAACAAAGAATATATGACACATTTAAGCAACGTTGATAAATCACGTCGGGGACGTTCTTGGACGAACTCCTGTGCCCTCACTGAAAACAAACTGGTTAAAAAAAAAAAAGCGTTTCATCAATAAAATCAAAAAGCTCATCAAAAGCCCCCAAACTGACAAGCTGTGTTGAGTAATAAAAGAAAACATTTGACAGTTAATACTTTTAAAAGTGGTCATTGTGGCATAGTAGTTCCTTTATGTGCAACTTCCTGGCTACACTAGCCCAGGATTTGCTTCTGGTCCGAGCAACATCCTGGTGGAATTCTGGGTTTCCTTTCAGTTATTAGGATCCTCGCTCGCTCATCGGTTTGACAGCTGGAGAGGAAAAGTGCATGTCTGCGCTTTTCCGCCTGTGGGTGCAGTACTCGGTTCGGCCGCTAGAGGGAAGACGTTTTCAAATCTGCCATCTTTCCAAGTGAATGGCGGCGATGAAGAGGAGGAGGAGAGATCTCAAAAATGTCGTGGGAGGGGGCAGACACCGGCACCTCCATCTTAGTATGCTGGCTCCCCCCGCCCCCCCGTGTTCCAGCAACATGTCGGTGGTGCGCATGACAGGAAGTGCTGGGGACGGCTTCCAATCAGGATGGCGGCGGAGGACGCGGGCTTTTACACTTCATTTCGTCCAAAGTCTTCCAGTACTTGTAGTTCTCCGACAGGTGCTCCATGAGCCCCGGCAGGCTGGCGAAGGCTGCAACGACACAAGCCGTTGGTGGGATTGTTGCTCGTCGTGGAAACGCACGGAAACTAGTCAACATTGTTACACCCGGAAGTTGACGTGTCCGAGGGGAAAAAGCCATACATACTCGCAGAAAACGTCCCTACAATCTAATCTTAACCTGTTGGTTAAGAAAATGTTAAATTAAAATCACCGGCATTGCCACGGAGGCGCCGAGGAAAACGTAACGCCAGACAACGTTTACTTCCGGAAAAGCTTCCGTAAACATAAGTCAAAGCGCGTGACGGTCTGCGCATGCGTGTCACTTAACTTTTACTTTTGGTGACGTGAACGATCACGAATAAAATCGGATTTGAACCAAACAAATCCAAATACTAGACAAATACTAGTTAAAACGGTGTGTAGCGAGTAAAGTTTAAAAATATCTCACTCAAAAAAGAGTGCTCAATTGTCCGAGAACAAAGTCAAACTATTAAGATAAAAAGGTTGCAATCTAATGAGAAATTTAAATCATTTTAGTAGCCTAAAAATGGAATATTAAAGGAAAAACAAGTTTTTTTTAATTGTAATATGAGAAACAAAGAAAGTTATAATTTTTGGAAAATTATGTTGGGGAAAAGTTATACTATTACAAGAATTGGTCAAAATATTGTAGGAATAAAGTGGTATGATGAGAAAATAATTACTAGAAGAAAGTTGAAAGCTGAAAAATTAAAAAAAAGCAAACTACTTTTTACGAGATTAAAGTCAAATTATCAAGAGAAAAAAGTCCTAACAAGAAACATTTTAAAATTTTATGAGAATGAACTTGTAATACACAAATAACAGTAATATTATGAGGAAATGTCACATAATTGTATAAACATTTTTAGCAGGCACTTATATAAACACATAGTGCTATTATACTAGGTGTTAGCATGCTAACATGAGCTTACTAGCATTTTTTGCAATTTTTATGAATATCAACTTCAGCAGACACTTAGTGTTATCATGCTATGTGTTAGCAAACTAATGTTAGCATGATAACATGCTAACAATTATACTAACACTTTTAGAATTACAGTTGTGTTAGTAAGTCGAGCTTGTTTCCGGTGAACAAGGCTGCCCTTTGTCACCGATTCTGTTCATAATCTTCATGGACAGAATTTCTAGGAGCAGTCAAGGTGTTGAGGGAGTCCAGCTAGGTGACCTTAGGATCTCATCTCTGCTATTTGCAGACAATGTGGTCCTTATGGCCTCATCAGGCTGTGACCTTCAGCGTTTACTGGAGCGGTTTGCAGCTGAGTGTGAAGCTTCTGGGATGAGACTCAGCACCTCCAAATCCGAGGCCATGGTTCTCAGTCGAAAACGGGTGGACCGTACCCTCCGGGATGGGAGTAAGGCCTTTCTTCAGCTGGAGGAGTTCAAGTATCTCGGGTTCTTGTTCACGAGTGAGGGAAGGTTGGAGCGTGAGATCGACAGACGGATCGGTGCAGCATCTGCAGTAATGCGGTCGCTGTACCGGACCGTCGTGGTGAAGAGAGAGCTGAGCCGGAAGGCAAAGCTCTCTGTTTACCGATCCATCTACGTTCCCACCCTCACCTATGGTCATGAGTTATGGATCATGACCAAAAGAACGAGATCACGGATACAAGCGGCGGAAATGAGTTTCCTCCGTAGGGTGGCTGGACTCACCCTAAGAGATAGGGTGAGGAGCTCGGCCATCCGGGAGGAGATCAGAGTAGAGCCGCTGCTCCTTCACATCGAGAGGAGCCAGTTGAGGTGGCTCGGGCATCTAGTCCGGATGCCTCCCGGGCGCCTCCCCGGTGAGGTGTTTCGGGCATGCCCAGTCGGGAGAAGGCCCCCGGGAAGACCTAGGACACGCTGGAGGGACTATGTCTCACAGCTGGCCTGGGAACGCCGTGGGGTCCTCCCGATGGAGCTGGAAGAGGTCGCTGGGGACCGGGAAGTCTGGACTTCCCTACTGAAACTGCTGCCCCCGGGACCCGGACCCGGATAAGCGGTGGAAAATGGATGGATGGATGGACAGTTGTGTTAGCATGCTAACGTTAGCATATTAGCATTGTTAGCAGTCATTCAAACCCATGATACGTTTTCATGGGCAGGGAATCTAAATATGTAGATGAAATAAATGTAGGACTAATATTTATGGTGTAAATCACAATAAGGGAGAAATATGGTGCTTGGTTATTATTGTTATTAACATTGTTACGCCTAAGAACTTTGTCAATGGTGTAGTGACACCTCGCCAAACCGCGCTGGCTAGCTATCAGCTGTTTAGCTAGGAGTAGCCTTACCACACCCTTGCTCAGAATGCCTCGGAGCTTCTGTGTTTTTGATGCTAGGTGTAGCGTTCCTTTCTATGTCGCTATGTGACATCAATGCACCCAGGAAGAAGGAAATCAGCAAAATAGTGTAAGTATTGCATGTTATCATGAATGTGCCTGTTACTAGGTGCTCACAGCATGGATAGAAAACCACAGAACCTTGTTGGAGCTCTTCGGACCTCTTCTAATAGCCGCCTTTCTAAGCGATAGAATAGGCGTGTCCCATTACGAACATGAATTAGCTGCCTCTTTTTATCCCTTTTTGTATCTCTAGAAAGCACAGAAAAGAGAAAGACGTGTGTTCATGTCTCGCATAAGGATTGTGGATGATGGGCAAAAAAAGAGCAATTTTCATTTCATTTGAGTAAATAAAAGTTCCCGATTGGCCGAAGGATGCTCCAAAACGCGATCACGTCAGATTTGTTTCCTGTTTATACGCGAGGGAGCCTTGGCGTGGCAGAAGGAGAGTATGGTAAAACCCCCGAACTCCGTCCCGACACCAAGGAGGCTTCTCTGTGTCCCTGTTGGGCCTGAGTGGAATCTTTCCGTGACATCAGAACCACGCTGGACGGTAAACAAGACAGCGCTTGGGGAGAATGGAACAGGATTTGCAGTGGGAAGGAGAAGAAGCTTCCCAGACTAATACGTCTCTTGTGTGATGATGAAAACAGTGATGGATTCCTACCGTCCCAGGCGTCAAACATGTCCGTGATGAAGTAGTCTATGAAGGACAGCTGGGACTTGGGGATGCTGCAGGTGTTGCGGTCAAACACTGGCATCACCACAGGCAACCCCTGCCTCTTCTCCTCATCCGTCTGCCAACGCACAAAGAGATCACCATGACGACGGGGCCACACAGGCGGCGGCAGAGACACGCACCTGAGCAAAGTACTCCTCGGAGATGCGCGCCGCCCACTCGATGCAGAGCTCCAGCGGCCTGCAGGGATTGGCCACGTCTGCACACTTGATCAACATGCGCTTTATCAGCAGACGGTTCTCCGGGGAGTTTGCTTGACCCTCGCAGTCGCCGCTCATGCTCTGCAGCAAAGACGCAAAATATTTGCTTTCTTACACCGCCTGTTTCCCACATCATGGCCTGGGGGTGTTCGTTTGCTCAACTACAGAGAGTAGCAGTACTTTATCGATCACACATATTGCAGGTTTGAATCATCAGGCACAGAAATAATGACCTTCTTATTCCTTCCTGATGTCACTTCCTGTCCACACGTTTGGAAAACATTTGTTATTTTCTCTGATTATGTCTATATTGGGTAACAGACGTGAAAAGGTGACCAGAGGGGTGTTATCCTATTGCTTTATCTATATCCTATATCTCCTAGTCCTCTAATAATATTAAAATGTGTATTTACAAAGTGGCAAGCAGGTTTTCTATGCTCTATGAAAATATTTGATTTATGAAAAAAGGAATCATACTTCGCAGAACCTCATTTATTGCAGCCTGGGATCAGAACCAAATAAGCGTAAAAAACGAGGGACAACCGTACGTACAGTGGAACCTCGGCAAGCGCCCGACCAGGTTAGCATGTTTTTCAGGTAAGGTTTAAAATTGACGCCAACATTTTGCCTCGGTTTGAATTCATATTCTGGCTGGCGTACAATACAGCGCACGTCTTGTCGTGTTATGTTACACCGCATGAGTCCAATTGCGTTCTTTGTGTCTTGTTTTTTTAAAAATCACAAAACATCCTTAGCTTCTAACAAAGAAGTTTGAAAAAACATCACTTTCCTCTCCACTCACCTTAACTCTTTAGCAACAGCTAAGTGGCTACAACAACCTCATGACCCGGAAGTACACAAATGTCTACAACAATATTGTGGGTTTCCTCCACAAGACATACGTGATGTCACACATATCGGCATCGGTTGATATTGGAATTGGAACTCGTGTTATAGACGACGTATCGAATATCAGCAAAAAAGGCAGTATTGGACATTGCGGTATATTTTTATTATGGATTATAAATAGTGATGTTGACAATACCATTTTTAGCATCAGTTTGTGGACAATAAACATTTACAAATGCACAGCTTTGTTTTGTGGAGTAGTTAAATATAGTACTTTTATTAAAGTTAATGTCGTGCGTTGTCTCGTCTCAGGAGTTGGGTGTCTTGTGACAACCTTCATAAACACTTCAGCAAAATTCAAGTTTATTGCTTTTGATACGGTGTACTTGATTGCATTCATTTGAAGAACAATTGTCTTCTTCCTTTGGGTTTATCCCTTCGGGGGTCGCCACAGCCAATCAATTGCCTCCATCTAACTCTGTCTTCTGTATCCTCTTCTCTTACGCCAACTACCTTCATGTCCTCTTTCACTACATCCATCAACCTCCTCTTTGGTCTTCCTCTAGGCCTCCTGCCTGGCAATTCAAAACTCACCATCCTTCTACCAATATATTCACTATCTCTCCTCCGGACATGTCCCAACCATCTCAGTCTGGCCTCTCTGACTTTATCTCCAAAACCTCTAACATGTGCTGTCCCTCTGATGTGCTCATTCCTGATCCTGTCCATCCTGGTCACACCCAAAGAGAACCTCAGCATCTTCATCTCTGCTACCTCCAGCTCTGCCTCCTGTCTTTTCCTCAGCGGCACTGTCTCTAAACCAAACAACATCGCTGGTCTCACCACAGTTTTGTACACCTTTCCTTTCATTTTAGCTGAAACTCTTCTATCACACATCACACCCGACACTTTTCTCCACCCATTCCAGCCTGCCTGCACACGCTTCTTCACCTCTTTTCCACACTCTCCATTGCTCTGGACTGTTGACCCTAAGTACTTAAAATCCTCCACCTTCTTTATCTCTTCTCCCTGTAACCTCACTCTTCCACTTGNAAACTGAAAAGATGAATTCATGGTATACCCGGGTATTTTATCTATGAATCACTCACCTCACCTCTCTGTCCCTTTTCGAGGCGTTGGTTCATCACGTGACAGCGCCATGTGAGCTTAACATATGCTGCATGAGCCGGAAAGAGAATTGATTAGTTCATCTCTCGAGTCTTCGGGTTTGAGTCGTTCGTTCTTTTGCCACAGGACCGCTTTTCCGATCAGTGCCGCAGTCAAATACTAAAGTAAAACTCTATTTGTTATATGTACGATCATATTTAGAAATGATCATAAAACTATCCAAAGATGTATAAAACACATTTTCCTCATTTGTGGCATTGTCATTTTGTTCATGTTTCTTGACAGTCTGTGATCTTTTTTATATATTAAAAAACGGATATAAATGAAATATGAAGTTGCCTAATTTGTTCTTTTTTTGTCTTTGTCCATCAGTAAGCAAACCATAGCCTAATAAAACAATCAAAGCCTACATTTTACTTTTATTGAATAATTGACTTTTATTGAATAATCATACACTGTTCTATAGTAGTGCTCATTTTTACTGTATGATAATTGTTTTTCCTATTCAGACTTGATATATTTGTATGAGAAGATCGGTCAAAAAGAACATTGACAAGCATTGAAAAGCAAATACCATTTTGAATTTGAAGGATGAATGTTAGTTTAAAATACTAACTTAATGATAACTCTAACTTCAAGTTGCAACCCCATTTTGAAATTGAAGTGGAGAGCTGAAGTCATTTACTTAGAAACATAATGTGCTTGGGTCGCACGTGGGGCTGTCACGTGATAAACGAACGACTCAAACCGGTGACTCGAAAGGTGAACTAATCAATTCTCTTTCCGGCTCAGTCAGGATAGGTTAGGCTTATGAGGCTGTCGCGTAATGAACAAACGACTCAAACCCGAAGACTCTAAACAGGTGAACTGATTCCACTACAGAACAGATAGGATGTTACGCAAATGCGCATGCGTGACTGAACGAACCACTCCCCGAGACGATTCGTTCTTCCCGAGTCCCATTTAAGATTCGTTCAAAATGAATGAATCGTTCATGAAGGACCCATCACTACTTTCCTTTCATTTTAGCTGAAACTCTTCTATCACACATCACGCCCGACAATTTTCTCCACCCATTCCAGCCTGCCTGCAGACGCTTCTTCACCTCTTTTCCACACTCTCCATTGCTCTGGACTGTTGACCCTAAGTACTTCAAATCCTCCACCTTCTTTATCTCTTCTCCCTGTACTTAAAATCCTCCACCTTCTTTATCTCTTCTCCCTGTAACCTCACTCTTCCACTTGGGTCCATCGCACTTTTCCAAAGCGTGCGGGACACATACAAGTATATATTCACGCAGACTGATTTGGTGTACGAACGCAAACGGACCCACAAGAAGGATTCTTTTCATTGAGGATAAGCGGGTTTTCTTGCACCGTGTGCACTCACATTACATTTCATCTCTAAAAGAATCCACTCACACACGTGTGGGCCTCATCGATGGGCTTGTTGATGCTGTTGACAAACTTGTTGACGTGCTCAAAGTGCCTCGTCATCTCTGTGGCCAGCACCATGTCGATGATGGCCTGCCGCAGGGTCCGGAACTGGTTCCTGTCAGGCGAGATGTGTAATTCCATGTTCAAGAGGCCGACGGCGTGAAAAAAAATGCAGCACTGACCGTTCCATGTTCTTGAAAATGTTGCTCTTGCTGTCGCGCACCGTCAGCTGGAAGGCGAGGGCGGCGTGGTGGCTCTCAAGTACCGCCGTGTCGTTGTACAGGATGGCCAGCTGGCTGCTGGCGTTGCACAAGAAGGAGTTGGTGCGGCCCGGGTGGTCCACGTCGTGAACGGTGGCTGCTATCAACGCCGCCACCTCGTCAAGCTGATCTAGACTGCTCTGTGCAAACAAAAAAACGCAGACGTGCAGTAAAGTCAGCAGTGTGGCGGCATGACACGTGACTACATCTGGCATCCATAGTGGGCGTCCCACAAGCCTCTGCCTTCTGCCCCCTAATCTTCTCAGTATACAGCACTGCGTAAGAAGTAGGGGTGAGTACCGTTCATGCCCGGTACCTGGGAATGGATACTGGTACTCAGCGGTACCAATTTCTGATACTTTTGTGTGTGTTTATGTGGTAAAAATGTTAACTTACTCTTGTAATTTATTTCTTTTTCTACACACGATATTCAATGCAGAATTTATTAATAATGCACTTATTTCTTTTTCTACACACGATATTCAATGCAGAATTTATTAATAATGCACAAATGAAAATCCTAGCATCGTTTCTGTGTGGACAAGGCCAAAGTGTCTTCTTCCAAAACATTCTGACATTAAACAGGTCGGTGCCTATAAAAGTAACGCTATCGACACCCGTCCCTAATTAGAAGTATGAGAGCACCAACGCTAACCTTGACTCTCTCTTTGCGCAAGAAGTGGGCGGTGGCGTGCAGCACGTCAGCGGCGTGTGTGGAGTTGTGGTAGGAGTTGGATGAGTGGTAGCTGGCCTCCATGAGCTGCAGCCATGAGCGCAGCGACGCCTCATGGCAGTTCAGGAAGTCACACACGCCGAAACCCGTGAAGATCTTCAGGCCAAGGTATGTCAGCGGCCTGAGGGGAAACACACGGAGGACTTGAAGTCAACAGGAGTTAAATAGGACGGTGATGGAAGATTAACAAAAAAAAGAAGACCTGGTACCGCTTGTGCGTAGCTGCCTCCAAGTCCAGGATGTTGAACTCCCAGTGTTCCTCATCAGCAAGCATGTCTGCAATGGACTGAGGGACATCGCTCAGAGTGATGGGAATAGCGAGCTGGCTCTGGCTGTTGTCTGGAAGGAACACTGAGAGTTTGATTCCGTCCATCCAAAAAACATTGAAAAACTGCATTTTTTGGTGTGATCTGGACAGTAGTGTGACCCAACGCTTACTTTTGGAGAAAACGTACTCGTTCCCAGAGAGCCGCCGCAGTCCGTCCTACAGGAGGAAATAAAACAAAGGAATTGCTTATTAAGACTAAATGAATTTCATTTTCTTCCGCTTATGTAGGTCTAAGTAGGGAAGCCCACACTTTCTGGTCTCCGGCCACCTTTTCTAGTTCTACTGGGAGGACCCTAAGGTGTTCCCAGGCCATCTGTGAGACATAATCCCTCCAGTGAGACATAATCCCTCCTAGGTCTGCCCCGGGGCCTTATCCCGGCTGGGCAAGACCCCGAGATACTTGAACTTCTTCACCTGGGGCAGGACTTCACTGCCAACCAGAGGGTGTAATCCACCTTTTTCCAACTGAGGACCATGGCCTCAGACTTGGAGTTGCTGAGTCTTATCCCAGAAGCATCACACTCTGTTGAAAACCGGCCCAGTCAAGGCTGAAGGTCACAGCCTGAGGAAACCATCAGGCCCACATCGTCTGTGAACAGCAGACATGAGAGCCTATGGCCCCAAAACTAGACCTCAGTGAACAATGGCACCTCTTCAATGAATACAGCTTACATTCATTAGCCCCCCAACCAGGTCGTTGGCGTGGGGGTCATCTTCTTTGGAGGCCAGCTGAGGAGAGTAGAGCTCTGTGGTCCTCAGGATCTCCAACACACGATCCAGAGCCTCAACCACAATCAGCGGGCTGCTCTCCTGGGCAGCGTTGATGATGTTTATCACCTTTTGGAGGGGGTGGAAATCACATAATAGTGGACATGAGTAGATGGATTATCTTAAAAGGGCTTGATGTTGGCACGTACCTTGGTGATGGGGGCCTCGATTGTCATGGAGTGGATCCTGGCAACAGACGAATGCCTCCGATTCTGTAAACTGGAAGCTGGAATGAACACATGGATGTTTGGAAACTACTTGAAGACACAGCTAGGTGGGCCAGCTTAGGAATCTTGGAGTTCTTACCGTCGCTACTTCGAGAGCTGAGCGACCTGGTATCCATGGAGTCTTTCCTCCTGTTGCGGTGGCGTAGAGAATGGCACTCTTTAAACAAAAAAGTATTCATGAGATGAATGAGTGTTTGGATACTAAAAATAATATGACAAAAATCAGAAAAATTAAACGCTAACAGCTCTTAACAAGGTGAATTATTTGGCTAAAACAAGCTAAGGCTATTTGTTTTTAATTTTTGCCTGAACCTTTGGAACAAATGAATAACAATATTGCCTATAGCCGCTACCAGCCTGTTAGCAGGCTAACAGGCTAATAGATTGTATAAGACTCTAACAGAGGCTAACATACAACAACCGTGAGCTAATAGCTAGTTATCAACTTCTTAGGAACTGTTAGCAGGCTAAAACAAGCCCAACAGAGACTATATTGCCAATTACTGATATCAACCCTGTTAGCACATGGCTAACAGAGACTAGGAGACATTATAAGTCACTAACATATGACAGCAACGGGCGAGTAGATCAAGTCATCAACTTGTGAGGAGCTGTTAGCAGGCCAAATCAAGCCCAAAGAGACTACATTGCCAGTAGCTGCTACCAAACGTATGTTAGCACATAGATAACTTTTAGACATTAAACATCGATACCAGAAGCTAAAATCAGCTGTTAGCAGGCTAAAACGAGCCTAACAAACACTATATTACCAGTAGCTGCACAAAAACCTACGTTAACACGTGGCTAACTGAGGCTAATAAATGTTTTAGGCTGCTAAATGAGGCTAACATACGACGACAACAAACTAATAGCAAAAGTCATCAAGCCAAGTGGGGAGCTGCTAGCCTAACAAAGGTTACACTGCCAGTAGCTGCTACCAAACCTGTGTTAACACACGGATAGCAGAGGCTAATAGACATTATAAGTTGCTAAAAGAGGCTAACGTACGACAGCAACACGCTAATAGTTAAAATCATCAAATTGGGAGGCTAATAGATTATTGGTTGCTACATACGACAGCCGTGAGGTAATAGCTAGTAGCACATGGCTAACAGAGGCTAATGAATGGAACTATAGGTTATAGTAAATGAGGCTAACACACACAAGAAGCTAACAGCTAAACTCATCAATGTGCGAGGAGCTATTAGCAGGCTAACACAAGCCTAACAAAGGCTATGTTTCCAGATGCTGCCACAAAACCTGCGTTAGCACCCGGGCTAATAGACGCTAACAGAGGCTAACATACAACAGCAACGATAACAGCTAAACTCATCAATGTGCGAGGAGCTATTAGCAGGCTAACACAAGCCTAACAAAGGCTATGTTTCCAGATGCTGCCACAAAACCTGCGTTAGCACCCGGGCTAATAGACGCTAACAGAGGCTAACATACTACAAGCTAATAGCTAAACTCATCAACTTGGGATGAGATTAGACTAATAGATGTTATATGTCGCTACATAGGACAGAAAACAGGTAATTGCTTGCTTAAATCATTCATTCATTCATTTTCTCTGCCGCTTATCCTCATTGGGGTGGCGGGTATGCTGGAGCCTATCCCAGCTGACTTTGGGCGGGAGGCGGGGCACACCCTGGACTGGTCGCCAGCCAATCGCAAGGCCCAAAAAGGCTTTATTGCCAATAGTTTCAAAGAAACCTAAAAAATTAAAAGGCAATGAACCTGAGTAAGAACCTTGTACCCCACTTCTGTCCTCCTTGTAGAGCTTGGGCACCTGATACACACAGAGAAAGAGCGTTTCACTTAGGGAAGGGAAAACAGTCGCAGGGAAACTGAAATGATTTATTGATGTTGATCCGAAACCAGCAAACAACGGCCCAGCTACTAGCAACGCTTTCATACTACGGCAATAATCCTTGCCCTTCCTGACTTTCCAGGTGCTCCAGTGGGACCCCTGCAAGGTAAACGGGATTAAAAAGGTATCGACATGTTTAATAATGCGCCGGAGACGGACGAAGAAGCAGAATTCCGGTGGGGATGACACAAGTCCTCGAAGTCCCGAGTGTTTACAGAAACACGGCTAACTGAAGAAGCCGATGAAATGGAAACGGCAGGTCGGCGGCCAAGCGCGCGTGCGGGAATATTCCTGGAACAATGCAGGGTTTTAAGTGCCTCGAGGAAAAACCCGATAGCCTGAAAGAACGTCTGTGGCTGCGGGTTGCCGTCGTTTGTTGGGATTATGGCCTCTCAGCGAAGACGCCTCGCGACATCACTTGGCCGAAAACGTGTCTACACAAAAACTTCAGGGCACAAAAATAGCTCCTTTTGGTCTCTGTTCCCGGAATCCCATCAGCCGCGCCGGACTCCCAATCCCAACCAGCAGGAATGAGAGCCAGTTGGCAGAAAAGACTGACTCACCTAATGTTTCCACGGCAGAGGTAGGCCTTCGCCAGCCTTATCCCCGTGCTCAGCCGGAGCGGATTTACCCTGTGCATCCCGTCGGTTCATCTGTTTGCAAACTAGCTGGGCCGTGCGTTGTCGACTCTCGGCAAAGTGTGACGCTTCCTCCGAGCACAAGCCCTCCACTCAATTTCCTGTCAGCTGCACTTACTTGATTATTGTTGTCCACGTGAGGTCGCTTGATGGCGACAAAATGTCGTATTTTTCTGGGAGAGGACACCTGTCAGTGCTTTCCAGTTCCTCGGAAATGTGCAGCCGCGTTGTTTGCTACCAAGTCGACTCACCCTCCTTGGCCGACGACGGGCGTTATGTGGACGTGTTGCTGTATGCTGTCGCCCGACTTTTTCCTGGCGTAGTAAATCCCCTGCCATTCCTTGACCGAAACAACAGAGTGAAGCTCCGCCCACTTCCTTCACGGGCCGTAACAGCGGCGCAGGACTCACCTTTCCCTTTTGAACACAGGTGTCGATGGTGTCCAACAGGTCCGCTCTGTTCTTGTCACCCTTCAGCAGCTCGGTCAGCTCCTTGCCGACCAGCTCCCCCTTGTGGTAGCCCATCGTGCGCTCGAAGGCGGGGTTCACATACTGGCGCATGAACCGCAACATGTGACAGCGCATGCAGAGGTAGATAAAGCTGAAGGCACAACTGGATGATACTTCCACTGCAGCTACCGCCATCGACCTTGAAGAAATTTGATGGGTTCTCAACCACACCGGCCCTGCTTTTGCAGCCACGGTGGCCTCTCGCCTGCGTAGCGCTTTGCCACCGTGAACCTTTGACACGGCTTCCGCATTCACCTACTGTTGAGGCAGCATCAGGAGCAAGCAGGGGTTCAGTTTCTTGCCAAGGAAACTTCGACATGGTCATGGGAGGACGAAGGCTCGAGCAGAAACCTTCGGGTTGAGAGACGACTACTCTACCCGTTTGCTTTTGCAACCCGCCTGCTTCACTTTACCTGCACCGGGTTTTGAACACCGGAGCAGTGAGCACACGCACCGGCTGGCTTCCGTTACACTCCCTCCTACCTGTATGATGTGGTCTTCACTCGTGATCTCCACAGCCTCCTGGCAGTTGTCCAGTGCCGCGAACACGGCGTTACAAGCCCTGCGAAGCCAGAAAGGCCACAGTTAGGAACCTCGGCCGTGTCGCCGCCGCGTTGTGCGTCTGCAGCGTGACGGCCGTACCTGAGTTTGAACTGGCATCGCACTTCTCCGTGCTGAAGCTGAAGCAGCTCGTTGTAGCAGGCCGTCACGCTGGTGTTCTCCACAAACCTCTACCGAGAAGAGTTGAGATCGGGTGGGGGTTTTTTTACGCTACAACTCCGTGCTTCTACAAAAGGTGATAGGCTGTGGCGCATACTCGGCTGAATCCAGCGCACAGCAGAGGGAGGACAGGAAGCTCCTCCTGGTCGGATGGCCTGCACCACAACACAGACACCGGTGTGGAGGTGCTATTAAGACACTGGGGATGATCGGGAAACACTTACCGCTGTGGCACGATGGCCAGGATAACAGTGTTTTCGGAGGGCTTTGTGGCCCGGATCGTCCTGCAAAACAAACAAAAGAAGATGAAGACAAGAGCAAACAATGTCAGAGATGATTGAGCGTTGTGAGGAGGCAGGCCAGGAAAAACAGCGAGGAGGCGGATGATACTGATGGATGGGATCCAGTGACTCATGAATTAACTTAAGTGCTCGCCTCGCTTGAGTGCTCCTGTCGACTTCCAATAAATTTCCTATCGGTAATTAATCCAAGAGTGTGCAATGGAACTTCTTGATTGAAAATGTTTTGATATTCGGCAGCCGCCCGCCCAGACACGATAGCAGAAAAAGGTTCCGACAGGCTCACCGGCACACAACCTCCGGCTGAAAGTAGCGCGAGTGGCGTCCATCGATGACGACGAGCTCGTGGTGCTTGTCCAGGAAACACTCCAGCGCAGACTCAGGTGTCCTTGCGATGTTGCACCTGAAGCCGGCGCGGTCGCAGGCCAACCACAAGGCGTCGCTTTGGCTGTCCTCCCTGGCGAAGACCAGCAGGACCTGCAGAGAACACCAGGCGGGACACGTGTTAAATGTATACTGATGGTGGCTGCAGGACTGGATGGCTGCTTTTTGCAGATGTGGTCCTGCTGGCTTCTTCGGTCTGTAATCTTCAACTCTAACTGAATCGGTTCTCAGCTGAGAGTGACGCAGCGGGGGGATGAAAATCAGCACCTCCAAGTTCGGGTCCATGGTTCTCGCCGGGAGATCTCTGGGGATGAGATCCTGCCCCAAGTGAAGGAGATTAGGTACTTTGTGGTCTTGGGCACGAGAACAGCGGCCAGATTGGTGCCACGTCGGCAGTGACGAGAACTCTGCATCGGTACATTAAGAGGGAGCTGAGCTGAAAGGGAAAGCTCTCAATTTAGCGGTGGATCTACGTTCCTACCCTCACCTATGGTCATGAGCTTTGGGTTAGTGATGGAAAGAACAAGATGGCGGGTACAAGCGGCCGAAATGAGTTTTAGGGTGGCCGGGCTCTCCCTTAGAGATAAGACGAAAAGCACTGTCATCCAGGAGAAACTCAGAGCAGAAGCCCTGGGAGGTTGGACCGGTAGGAGGCCTCAGAGAAGACCCAGGACACACTGGAGAGACTATGTCTCTCAACAGATCTGAGAACACCTCGGGTTTCCACCGATAGAAGCTGGATGAAGTAGTTAGGGAGATGCTGAGGCTGCTTTTACCTCAAGTGGAAGAGGATAGATGGATGTTTGTATAGCAATGTTTTCAAACCAGCGACCACGTGACATTTTTTTCTAACTTCATATGGTTAACATTATTAGATGCCTGTAGACGTGAAATAACACGCCTACAACCAGGTTTACTCTCCTGTTATTGATTGTTTACACCACATTGAAACTCTAGGGAGTGAGCCAGGGAGATAACAACCTTGCTTGCTTCTGAACTTAAGAGGCCAAAAACTTACCACATCCACACAGAATGGGAGGAGAACTTTTTTTTCTGTCTGACTTCATGACTTGATGCGGTGTTAAGGTAATGTCAAGTAAGCTAATTTGTCATTACAGCCACCCAGTGACCACAGTACTACATATTACTTGTATTTGAATATGTTTGGACTCGTAACAGAACATAGTCTACCAGCAAACAGCCATCTTTTGTTAATGAACTTGGCGCTGAGAAAAAAAACAATGTAGCAAGCGAGAGATCATAGAACGGCGCTATTGTGAGGGACTAGTGTAGTTGGTACGGTTGGGGAAAAAATAAAACGCGATCACTCGATCTCATTCTGCACAAAGTGTATTATATATGCGTCATCCACAACAGACGGGCCGAGGGGAGGTGGGGGCAGAAGATGAGGTAGTCTCCGCAAACGCCTGCGAAGTGTCCACTGGTCTTTGATCCCGTGCTGGCTGGTGTTGCCGCGGCGACGGCTTGTGAGCTCGATGCGCTAGCACGCGAAACTCCACAAACATCTTACGTCGGTGCAAAGACATCTGACCTGCGGCCCAAATCCTGCCAAGAGCCCGGGTGTGATGCACGCATGTGCACGCTATCAGCACCAGACATGTCTTACGCTGCGTTCAGGAAACTGGGACGTTTCCAGTTCAAGTCATTCACAGTCTGACTGAATTCAGACCTCGCAAGCTCCAAGTGCAGCGTCTCTAAACACACACCGACCAGGACGTAGTTCAGGGGTGTCCAAAGTGCGGCCCGAGAACCATTTGAGGCCCACAACTGTTTTTGTGGTTTGAACGTAATATTTAACGCTTATTAAAAAAAGAAAAAAGTTGTTATCAACAAGAAAAATATGTATTTGGGCGAGAGGCGGGCTTCACCTTGGACTGGTCGCCAGTCAGTTGCAGGGCAGACATACTCACATTTGTACCTTTGGACACTTTAGAGTCGCCAATTCATTATTAGCCGTTATTTAATGAAAAACAAAACAAATAAAGTTGCAATTTGTTGAAAGTTATGATTCCGCAAAAGTTATAATTGGGCGCACGGTGGATGAGTGGTTAGCACATTGGCCACACAGTCAGGAGATCTGGAAGACCTGGGTTCAAATCTCCGTTGGGCATCTCTGTGTGGAGTTTGCATGTTCTCCCCGTGTGTGTGTGTGTTTTCTCCGGGTACTCCGGTTTTCTCCCACATTCCAAAAACATGCATGTTAGGTTAATTGGCGACTCTAAATTNAAAACATGCATGTTAGCTTCATTGGCCGCTCTAAATTGTCCATTAGCGTCTGATTGGTTGTTTGTCTATATGGGCCCTGCGATTGGCTGGCGACCGGTCCACGGTGTACCCCGCCTCCCGCCCAATGTCTGCTGGGATAGGCTCCAGCATCCCCGCCACCCTAATGAGGATAAGCGGATAGAAAATGAATGAATGTTTGGAAAACTGGGCTGGGGAAAAAGTTACAATAGTATGGAAATAAAGTCAAAATATTACGGGAAGCAAAAGTTGAGGAGGAAAAAAGTCTTTGAATACTTGAAAAAAATACCAAGGTTCTACCATGATGGGAATAATGGGAATAAACAGAGCAAAGAAGGAAGTCCATACAAATACCAACTGTGTATATTTCCCGACACATTCTTAGCATATCTTTACTAAGTTGCGTCCGTTCATTTTTCACCATTTGGACGCCCCTGATGTGGTTCATCACGAGCCGCACACAACAGAAGAAATGCCGGCCGGCACCGTGACCCGCTTGAAGTGCGTTTCGAGTAAACACGCGACTCACACGCCGTCTGCACTGTGGAGGACAAGTTCACACAGCAGCATGACTCACTGCCTCACGGTCCACAGCTTCATCCGCCACTCGGCTTATGAAACCTTCGCCATGAAAGCTTCTGTGCGTCACGAAGCCTCAAGATGGGTGTGGCCTGGAAGTAACACCGCCGTCCGAACGACACAACACACCACACAAAGCCACTTAGCCACTGCACCGTGTGGGCATACAAATACATGTCTACACACAATACCCATGCCAAAAAAACGCGCATATTTTCCTGCCGCAAGGCATGCCGGGTAGCTCAAACATTTGCTGTGTTTGTCACATTTTTGCTCGATGGCAAAATATATTTAGGAGGTTGTCAGACAAGTAAACGCGGGGGGACGTTGACATACTTTTAATATCCAATTTTTCCTTTCCATTTTCCTCCACTTATCCGGGTCCGGGTCACGGGGGCAGCAGTTCCATGTTTGTTTTTTGCTTAGCTTTTGCGTGACACCGACGTAGGAGTACTAGTTGACTTGCGTGGTGCTTTTGTCACGTTGCACCGTGAGCAAGTACGTCACATGATGACATATAGACTGCCCCTGGGATGCCCCCCTGCAACATCTCCACATAGCCGGCTGCTGTTTGACGCCCCTGCACAACCTGAAGCTCCATCCTTGCATTGTGGGATCATGATGATGGAAAGCATCTCAGGTGGGATCTCCTTGTCCTGCCAGTAACGTTGGAAGCCATCAGGACCGTCAAGGGAGAGGAGAACTTTCTTCCACCTTTCAATGTCCCATGTTTGCTGCTCTCCTGGAGGCCAGGCCTTTGAAGAGCTTTTTTCTTTTTAGAAACCTTCTTAAAAGCAGATGGCGTCTGCGGGTTATTGGACTGCACTCGGCACCAGTAACAACCTCCATTTGGGCCCAGGATGGTCCTGATGGGACCCTCCGCTGACATTTGTTTGGGTCTACCACTTGACTTTTTAGTTCCATGAGGCTCAGGATGTGAGAAGAAGTTAGAAATGAGCATCCTACCGCGTCCAAGCTCAGCGAGCTCATGCGGCTCAGCAATCCCAGCGCCTTCAAAGACAGAAAGCTTTCTTGCCTTTGCCATCAGGGGGTGAACACCTGACACTAACTCACATTCAATCCTCATTTTTACCAACATTTTGCCTACTCAAAACCTTTTTTCATCCCACTCCCATTTCTTCTTTTTGCATTTGGAAGCTCTCCTTAGAACCTCCTAAAGATCTGACAGTGCAAAACGGAAATGATTGACATTTTCCAACGGCTCTGCGCATTTTGGTCAGGGGTGTATGCCTGTCACAGCTCACCTGTACGGGCTCCTGGCTCGCTCTCATGGGCCCCACACGTTCTTCAGCAGAAGAAACCTGCAGGGCGAGGACAAGAATGAACAACAGCCGCGACACAAAGCTGACCATTTCGCCAGTGAATCATCCCACACAACAACACGCAAGCTACGTGTTAGCATAGCGGGCGGAGAAGCTTAATTTCGCGGAGGTGGCGGGCTGGGGGTGGGTATGACATAATGACATCATCTAATTTGCATAATAGCCAACGCGGGATTTGTATGAAAGGCACCACACATATGTTGTTTCTATGTGAGGGCTGTTGGGAATGGAATATTTTCCCTCTGTTGTGCCGAGGCATGCCCAAAAAGCCATCTTGGCTAGAAAGCACCCTGTCGCCGTGGTTACCTCACACTAGCCCTGTTTTCGTCAACGACGGCGTAATAACATCACCCTCTGATTTGCAAAACCGGCCAAGGAGGATTTGCATGGACAGCACAACAAATACGCTTTTGTTGTTTTTTTCTGTGTGAGTGCTGTTAGGAAGGGAACATTTTCCCTCGGTTGCAAACAAATGCCGAGGCATGGCCATCCAGGCCATCTTGGCTGGTGGAAAATCCCCCAGTTGCCATGGTTACCTCACACTGGCCCTGTTTTCGTCAACGATGACGACGATGAGGTCATTTTGTTGACAAAAACGAGACGTGGCAAGCTCAACATGGCTCCCTGATGACCGTGTGGGCTTTTGGTGATCGGGTGGTCCATCTTTTTATCACAATTTTGGGGTCCTCAACCTTTTCCGACCCACAAACCGGCTCGTGATCCCACCAATCCAAAACGGGGAGGGTGTTATGTTGCAGCGGAGTTTTTGGATTCGTTACGTCATGATTTAGTCGTGATTTGCTATGTAGACAGACGAGAGAAGGTACAGGCATAGCTGAGGACAGCTATTTGGGGGCTTGTGTCAATGTGACATGGATGTAAATAGCATTAGCAGCATGCTAGCTAGTCACAGTAAAAGATTTTCAACGCCTCAGCCAAACATACGTACATTACAGCCGACTAATTGATTTATTTTATTATTTATCGTGTAAAACTAAGACAGCAACAACATCAAATTAAAAGCACTAAGTGAATGCAGACCCACCATCCACCAGTACCAGCCCGGGTTTGGTAAATAAGAGTGTAAAGGTGACCATAGGGGTGTTATTTTGTGTGTAGAGGGCTCTAATTTTATTAAAGCCATAAACAGGTCTCCATGCGCTATGAAAATGATGGAATCCTACTTAAATTCACTTATCGGGTCTGGAACAGAGTCATCGAGGAAAACGAGGGACTGCATTACAGAACATCTACGCATCGTTTACACTGCAGGCAGCCATCTTTGAAAGCCAACCCGGGGTTAGTGAGGATTCTCCCACTTTGCGAGTAGGAAATCCGACCTCCGGGTGCGTTCCAGTTGAAGCCTCCGACTAGAAACTCGACTTCCCAGTACAAACGGAAGGCAGCATAACCCCAAAAGTCTCTTCAAAACCAAAGATTTGTGGTTTTGGTGGGAAAACGATGCGGCAGGTTCTGAGACCTCACTGAGCGCTTCCTGCTCTTACCGTCAGTTGGCCCGATGTTTACGTGCACGTCGGATTAAACCAAGCAGACACGTTGACATGACGGCGACTCATCAGAAGACGTCGGGCAAACTTCAGGATCTGAAGCAGAACACGGCAGCACTTAGTGCTCGCCATTTGTCCTGGTTCCGCTGATGAAGCCCCGCTCTGTCAGTCAGCCACCCGACAAAAACAGCCATGGGGTTGTCATGGTTCCGGAAGCTGGCCCTCGCTGCTGACAAATAGATCAGCGACCTTTCCTCCACGGAATGTCCCTCACGGGATACAACTCATTGTGGGCACCGAGAAAAAAAATCACTTTGGGCAGCCGTCGTCACAACATCTCTAGGACTTCCGTTTGTCTTTTGGAAAAGAAAACAGACCTACAGTATCGCTTGGGCACTGTGAACATCCAGCAGCAACACATCATTTTGGCACGGCTACCTCCAAGTCCACGTTTGTTTACTCGGCTTTAACTGAGAGGTGTCACCCCGATGGGGGGACGTTCAGGTCACGCCTGAGCGATAGGAGGCCTCGGGGAAGACCCCGGACACGTTGGAGAGACTATGTCTCTCAGCTGGTCTGGGATCGCCTCGGGTTCCTGGGCGAGGTAGCCGAGGAGAGGACGTCTGGTCCCACGACCCGACCTCGGGTAAGCGGAAGATTTGAATGCTCTCGTATGAAAGAAAAAAAAGCAAACAATTCATCCGCTTGGATTATTTGGGCTTGTTTAGACACGAGTGGAGACACAGCGTGTGACTTTTTGGGCACTTTGTCATACAGGAAAAGGTTTTTGTGCCCAAAACACACACACACACACACACTTAAGAGGCAGTCACGCTGGACGACCCGATCATGTGCACGCTCGCCCCCCTGCCGCAGAAGGCAGCCTTTCGGACCCGGCGGCCTCAGTAGTGTCAGCTCCTTCCATGTGACTCTTCACACGCTGACCGGGGGGGTAAACAAAGCAAACAAACTCGGGGGCGTGACGGATGGGCGAGCGCCTGCGGACGGGGGCTTCGGTGATAAATAATAAATGGTGTCATTGATTGGTCTTCTGAAGGAACGGCTGATAGAGCCTCACACACACACACACACACAATTGACTCGTGACCACTCCCGTACACAGAAATTAAACAGTGGCCATGTTGTCCACGGCAGGGGCAGGCAAACGGCGGCCCGCGGGCAACGTCAGGCCCGCCAAACATGACTTGAGTCACAATCTGTGGCTTCCAAGCAAAACAACACAAAGTAACCTACCCACTGCACCATGTGGTACCCACAATACCCATGCCAAAATAACACCCATATATTCTCGCCGCAAGGCATGCTGGGTAGCCCTGTTGAAGTTGTCAGAGAAGTCAACAAGGAGGAGTAGACATACTCCTGATACCAAACGCTTTATTGTTTGTTGTTCATATTGTTGTTACCGCCGGACTACCCAGCATACCTTGCGGGAAATCCCAGTTTTGCTCTTTGAAATAAAAACTTTGAAATAAAAACCACGTAGCGGGACGCACCTATTCCGACTATAAAGCCTCCCTAAATTAAGAGCGTGATGTGACCTGCACGCCAGGTCCCCAGGACCCGGTTCTCCTGACCTCCGTGGCGTCACACCGGCGCGTGCCCGAATACAGGTGGCTCCTCCCCCTCTACAGTCTGGTTCTCCTGACAGGGCTGACGTCATGATATTTGATTGGCTGCACTTCCTCCCATCCTCGTTCCTTCCACTCACTTCTCACCTGCAGGTGAGCACGAGCCGCTCTTGCATCTCCACGCGTTGGGTCGATATGGAGCGGTATCGGCACCATGAGAACCAGGAAGTACAGGCAGGGCTTTGGGAAAAAGATACAGTATTGCGCATGTCCAACACCGTTCAGGCGCACCCCGACCTACGCAGCAGAGGCGCGAGCGCCATGCTGCGTGCACGCCGACGCACGGCAATGCACGTGGCGTGCACAGGTGTGGTGACGTCCCGTGCACGGTGCGAGATCGGCACGCAAGCAGGCCTCGTCGTGCGCGTGGTTACCTGCACGCCGGGGTTGCTGGTCTGCGTCTCGGCCTCGATGAGGACGTGCGCGCCGCCGCCGCTCGACCCCACGGTCTCCCGGCGGGAATTGCAGCTGGAGCAGCCGGTAACGGACGGGATGGTGTCGGCCGCGTCGGTCTTGACGAAGAGGCCACGCAGCGCGCCGCCGCCGCCGCCGCCCTGCGAGATGGTGGTGGCGGTCTGATGCGGCGAGTTGGACTCGTCCGAGTCGCGGCAGTAGATGACGCCGCTCTGGGAGACGTGGATGCTGGGTGCGCAGCCCATGCCGAGTCAGAGCCGGGAGAACGGACGCTGGGGCGGCGGCGCCACCTCCCCTCTGGCGGCTCCGCCTGGAGATCTTCTCCCCGCTCGGGAGGCTGGCCGTCACTTCCACCAGCAGGTCGGCGGTTCTGCTGCACGCCGTGACGCTCGTTCTACTCGTGTTCCAACGGACTTAGGCACTTCATTC
>QODF01000357.1:65843-110752 GCA_024372805.1 Oostethus manadensis
ACATAAAAAACAGGACATAAAAAAACATGTTTTTGTCCCAAAACTGTTTTGTCGCTTCCGTAGTCACCGATCCCGTCTTTGCCGAAGCAAACGTATCCGAAAGCTCGTCTCCAGAAGGTGCAGGGATGTTTAAGCAAGCTGCTACACCAGCAGTGAGGAGGCACTTGAATGTGTTAAAGGTGTTAAAGTGCGAGCGCTAGAAATCCGTTCCACCGCGAAAGAAGGCCTTCTCCTGCGCTGTGCTTTGTCAGGTTGTGTGGACATGGTGGCCGTGGAAGGCCGCTTCACCTTCACTGCGGCGCGTCCTCAGCTCAGCTGCGCCGCCTTCTTCATGGCCGAGCCCCACGAGGTCGTCGGCGTGGAGTACGACAGCGTGGACATCGACTGCCAGGCCGGGGACTTCATCACGGTGAGGCCACAGCGGCGGCCCTTGAAATTGTCCTGACCTCTCCTGCTTCTCCTGCCTGAAGGTGTTTGACGGTTGGGTGATGAAAGGGGAGACGTTCCCCAGCTCCCAGGACCACCCGCTGACGCCGCGCCAGCGCTACGTGGACTACTGTGACTCGGCCTCGCTCGGGAGCGCCGTGATCTCCTCGCAGAACGTGGCCATGATCTTCTTCCGCGTGCACAACGCCGGGAGCGGCTTCACCCTGACCGTCAGGAAGCTGGCCAACCCCTTCCGTGAGTGCTTGTACTCCTATTTCCTCGCCCTTACGAGAACTCCTCCTAGCCATGCCCCGCCCACTAGCGGTTGCGTGCTGCACGATCGCACGTTTGATTTTTACACGTCGAGCTCAAACCACAAAAAGTCATGGCGCTAAGGCCTGAGAGCTCCCGGGCCACGGCTTCCCTACTCCGGGTTTGTACCATCCATCAGAACCAAATGCATGCTGCTGACTGCAGGTGTCTCCTTCGCCTCCCGTGCAGCCTGCAATGTCATGTCGCAGTCACCAGAGGGCAGTTACACCATGGTGATCCCTCAGCAGCACAGGAACTGCAGCTTCTCCATCATCTACCCCGTGGAGATCCACGTCTCCGAATTCACCCTGGGGCTCCGCAGATACTTCCCCAAGGTGACCCAGTTTCCTCCCGGGTGTAAGAAGTGTAAACATTGTCATGTGTGTCGTTTTGGAAGCCTCGCCTTTGGGTCGGCAGATGCAATAGTAGCTTGGTCTGACTAAAACTGGACTTTGGAGGTCCGGTAGAACTTCTTGAGTGGTAGGATTGGAAGTGCAGCCAAACGTCTGGAATAGAAAGAGACCTTTAAAGTTGCAGATAATCTTGGTGTGTGCTTCTCAAATAGCGGGGCGGGCCCCCCTGGGGGAACCACTGCCTNGCCACGGCTTCCCTACTCCGGGTTTGTACCATCCATCAGAACCAAATGCATGCTGCTGACTGCAGGTGTCTCCTTCGCCTCCCGTGCAGCCTGCAATGTCATGTCGCAGTCACCAGAGGGCAGTTACACCATGGTGATCCCTCAGCAGCACAGGAACTGCAGCTTCTCCATCATCTACCCCGTGGAGATCCACGTCTCCGAATTCACCCTGGGGCTCCGCAGATACTTCCCCAAGGTGACCCAGTTTCCTCCCGGGTGTAAGAAGTGTAAACATTGTCATGTGTGTCGTTTTGGAAGCCTCGCCTTTGGGTCGGCAGATGCAATAGTAGCTTGGTCTGACTAAAACTGGACTTTGGAGGTCCGGTAGAACTTCTTGAGTGGTAGGATTGGAAGTGCAGCCAAACGTCTGGAATAGAAAGAGACCTTTAAAGTTGCAGATAATCTTGGTGTGTGCTTCTCAAATAGCGGGGCGGGCCCCCCTGGGGGAACCACTGCCCTGAACCAAAAGGCAAGGCACTTAATACTGTAAATGATGAGATCTCCATTTTGATAAGGGAAGTGTTTCTGAATCAGTGACGTTCCTGGACCTTGGAGGTCATCCCGCATATGGCCGCCGGTCCAGTTAAGAGTCCAGGTCTGTGTGGACCGGCTCGTCGTGACGTTCTTGCGGGGCGACGTCTAAAATATCGTCTTCCGCAGAGGTCCACGGCGGGTTGCGCGTCCGAGACGGGGGATTTTGTGCAACTCCTGGGAGGAAGCGGCCTGGACTCGTCCAAGCTGGTTCCCATCTCGGACCTCTGTGTCGCCTCTGCTGGTCCCGGTAGGTACTGCGGTGGCGTTGTCGTCCTTTCCTCTGTAGTGCAGAACCAACGGAGTGTGTCCGCGCAGCACACGTGCGGGTCGGCTGTGACAACGCGGTGGTGCGGATGGTGTCCAGCGGCCGCTTCGTCAACAGGGTGTCCTTCAGCTACCGCCGGCTGGACAGCCAGGAGGCGCGGCGGCTCAAAGTCAACAACGTGGAGGACTTCTGCTCCAGCGACTGATGCGCATCCGTCTGGGCGGCTTGAGGCTTCCTGACGCCGGTCAGCAGCTTTGTTATATTTGATTTGGACTTATGTTCTGCGCCGCGCCACAAAGCGACGCTCAGAGTTCCCGGCGCCGCTGCGGGAAGGCGTCGTTTCCAGAAGTGACATCACGTGGACGCAGCGAGTGCAGACGGACGGACGCCCACCTCGGGAACTCTTCTTGGCCGCCGCCGGGGACTCTAAAAGTCTTTTTTTGCACGTTTTGCTGTCTAAACTGGAACACGGTGGTGAGATTACAAAGAATAAACCATCAGAACCTTGTGTGTTCTCTTAGCCAAAGAGCAACCTGGAGATCCGTGAAGGCTGCCAGGCCGGCGTGTGTTTCATTGTGTGTGATCATGTGACCGCGAGCGTGCATGACCGCCCCGCCACTAGAAGTAGTCCTGCTTTGAAAGAAATGACGACTTTCCCGAAAATGCTTGTGGTTGGACCCGTTCTCCCGACGGGACGGGTCGGCGCACAAGATCCCATAATTCCTTTGAATAATAAATCATAGAAAAATGAATGAAAAGGGATTTGAAATACACTACGTTTAAAAAATGACCAGATCATAAAGTACCGGTGTCGGCCCGGTGTAGGCCCGGTGTCACCGATACCGGCCTGGATGGGAAATGAAATCGGTGGCATGGTTGGCAGGGAAGAGAAAGGAAGTGGTTTCTTGCGGGATGTCTTTTGGGGGCGGACAGGTTGATGGTTAGCCAACCGCGGGGCGAGAAGACGTCCTAACAAATGGCGGCAAGCGTGCGTTGGTGCAAACAGCAGCCGTGATGCATTCACAGCCTTTCACGGAGCTGGACATTTTCAACGCTTTTGCGGGTGTTAGCCGCAACGGGGAGGCGGAGGAGCCGCGGGTTGCCCACCTCCAACCTCGCCGCCCTTCGGCTTGGGAGCGCCACACGAGGGAACGTTAGACTTCTTCCCGGGGGAGTGGAATAGCTTCTTGCTCGTAAGACACTTCCTAGCAAGCCCGAGGCCTGCTAGCTTAGCTAAGGGGGGTTTCCTCAGCCCCCCCGGCCTTCGGCATGCTAGACGCCATCTTGGAGGAATGACGGTTTCGGGGGAGGGGCAGGTGTTTTATCTTTGACAGATGTGTGTGTGTGTGTGTGTGTGTGCGTGTGTGTGTGTGTGCGTGTGTGTGTGATTCCTGAGGGTCTCCGGCTAACCAAGGAGATGAAGTCCAGATCTTCTCGTTTGTTTGTCCGGGTGAGACGGGGGAGTGAGGGGAGGTTTGGGGTTCGGAATGAGGCCAAAACATCCAAATCCTTCTTTCTTATGTACTTTTAGTTCTTCTAGTTCTTTGCTGAGGGAATATGTTCCTGCGCACCCAAACCCGCAGATGCCCGAAGGGAACATGATGGTGGTTGGGAAGGGGCGGGCCGGCGTGAAGAAAGACGTTCTATTTGCACTAACTGACCTAAAAGTCCTGCCAAAGAAACCTGACCTGACCTCTGGGAAGACCAGGGCTGGTATTGCGTCTTTCCGCATGATCACATCCTAGCAACTGATGTGTCATGTAGTACACATCCTGCTATTATACTACAACATACATACAGCAGCATGCAGTAGTCTCAGGGTTCCTCTCAGTCCTGACTCCTAGTGGCCAATGGGGGGAACTACACTGCAATTGAAACCTCCTCTGCTGTTATACTGGATTTCTTTTCTATGGTTGAAAATGCTGCATGCGGCAAAAGACACGACGCTTTCAATCACAACAACCACAAAACATCATGACTCGGTCCGTGTCCATCTGAGCTTGTCATGTGTGCCTTTTGGTGAGGATCTGGATAAAGGTGCAGATACAGTCACTCTGCGCTCCACGGAACTAGGAAGTAAACACGCTTCCCACTTTGGGGCGTTGGGGGAGATCGTGAGCTCGGTAACCATGGCAACCGCAGTCGTCCTTTCTCCACTTGCATGGCATTCAAGCTCCAAATTCCAACATTTCCCTGTCCTGTCTGGGAATTCCAAACACTCTACTACGGGTGCTGCTGCAAACACCAAATCGAGGTAGTTCAATGCAAACGCTGAATGGAGCGAGGTTCCCAGGCGGGTAAGGTTAGCATGTCAGCAGCAAAGATGGCGGCATGACAACAATGTTACCATGATGTCCCAGGCCTGCTTTCATGTGGTCACATGCTCACATTTGTGACGTTTAACTGGCCCGGAGTGAGTAGAGCGAGGTTCCCAAACAGATGAAGTTAGCATGTTGACAAACCCCAGCGTCCCGATCGGGCTTTCTCATGCTGGTGCGACCCTAATGAGGATAAGCGGCACAGAAAATGAATGTATGAATGAAAATGAATGGAGTGAGGTTCCCAGACTGGCGAGTTAGCGTGTTGGCAAACCTGCAATGTCACGGGACCACGTTCACGCGATGACGCGCTAAACGTTCAGCACAAACTGCCGCAAAGTTAGCATGACAACAAACTCTGTTTATAGAGATTGAACACAAGCCAGCATGACGTGAATGGAGCGAGGTTCCCAGGCTGGTGAAGTTAGCAGGACTACCGACTGGGAATGTCGTAGGATTGCTTTCATGTGTGGACAAGCTCCAACTTGATATGACAACACAAAGTGATGTGAGGGGAATGGAGCGAGGTTCCCAGGCTGGTGAGGTTAGCATGATGGCAAAAGCCCAACGCTGTGTTTCACACGCTAGCTGCCATGCTAAGCGAACCTCCCAAGCAACGCAGCCGAAAAACAAAACGTGAGCACGAAGACGACAAGAAGCCTGGCCAGGGACTCGCGCTCCTCGCCTTGACTCCATCCTGGCAAGAGAACCGTCAAACATCAACACCGCGTCCGGGAACGACGCCGCTCATCCAAAGACGGAAGGAAAATCCCAGCTGGGATTGCCCGGAGCAGGAAAAGGACAGAAACTGCAGGACACGGATTGGACTGTTTATTGGACCCGCAACACGAGACGCGTCATTCCCCCCCCCCACGTCCTCATCCAGTCACTCGCTCCTCCTCTGCTGCTCCCGGAAGAAGTCGTTGCAGGCGACGGTGAGCGCCGCCACCAGCACCACAAACTCGCCGAAGTCCACCTCGTTGTCTTTGTTGGAGTCCAGATCCTTCATGATCTTCTCCACCAGCAGCGGGTCCTTCTGGGCCTGAAAGGCGAGAGCAGTCAGAGATGGGCAACGTCTGATCCCAGACGCTTTTCAACGTCACACTCGGGAGCTTTCCGATGAAGAATACGCCAAAGTTGTACCGGACTCGTCGTTTGTTTACAAATATTGTTTTACATACACTAGTAGTATTTTACTAGTATACGCTTTTTTCAAATATTACATCCAAATACTGGAAAATGCTAAACTGAAAATAATTTTTTTAACTCATCATTTTTAACAACTCATAGGATTTTGTTATTTATTCAAACTTTTCCTATTGAATTTGTATTTTTTTCATATTTACTTTTAATATTGTTTTTAATGAATAACAAGTGTGTACACACACACAGGTATGTACATGTAATGTAAATATACAGTACACTTACAATTTACAATGCATTTATAATAATCGACTTAATATTTACAATAAAATTATACATGTAATAAAAAAATACACATCTAGAAACACGTACATGTATATTATTATTAAGAATATTTGAAAATACGTATTAAAATGAAAAATTGAAGTGTTTAAAAGTAAATATCAGAACTAATCAATTTACATATACAGTATAAAATATACAATATACGGTGTATACTGTATGTACATGTAATTGTAATAAAATATGATTCAAAATATCACAATATTCAGTATAGATGCAGATAGAGATACAATTATAAGTAAAATATGAATAATAATATTCAGTATAGTTACAATTATAAGTAAAATATGAATGATAATAAGTATAGATACAATTATAAGTAAAATATGAATAATAATATTAAGTATAGTTACAATTATAAGTAAAATATGAATGATGATATTCAGTATAGATACAATTATAAGTAAAATATGAATAATATTCAGTATAGATACAATTATAAGTAAAATATGAATAATAATATTAAGTATAGATACAATTATAAGTAAAATATGAATAATAATATTAAGTATAGATACAATTATAAGTAAAATATGAATAATAATATTAAGTATAGATACAATTATAAGTAAAATATGAATAATATTCAGTATAGATCCAATTATAAGTAAAATATGAATAATATTCAGTATAGATACAATTATAAGTAAAATATGAATGATATTAAGTATAGATCCAATTATAAGTAAAATATGAATAATAATATTAAGTATTGATGCAGATAGAGATACAATTATAAGTAAAATATGAACAATATTAAGTATAGTTACAATTATAAGTAAAATATGAATAATATTCAGTATAGATACAATTATAAGTAAAATATGAATAATAATATTCAGTATAGTTACAATTATAAGTAAAATATGAATAATAATATTCAGTATAGATACAATTATAAGTAAAATATGAATAATAATATTCAGTATAGATACAATTATAAGTAAAATATGAATGATAATATTCATAGTCGCGGCTCCACATGAAAGATGGATTTGCTCTCCTGCCTTCTTAGGGGGCGTGCGAGAAGACAAAGGTCCACCATCAGCTTGCAGCCTGGGGCCCGTGATGACATCACCACGTCTATATTTGGAGGCGATGCGGCTCCCCGCTGACGACGGCGCGCCGACACCTCGGGCTTTCCATTCGCACGCCCAACAACTGAACCAAACCTATCTGAGGCCATCAGAGCTTTGCGTCTCCACCTCGTCGGTCGCCATGACAGGAGGTGGCGTTCCTGCACAGGCCCGGGGGCCGAGGGCTCTTATGTGCAGCGGTTTCCTGTCCCGCTCTGTCCTCTACATCCCATAATGCCGTGAGGGATGGCGTCGGTGCCAACCGCAAGGTCTAAGGAGGCTTTCCTGGACAATGTGGGGCTCAGCCTCCGGAGGGCTTGTCATCCAAGATGGCGGCGTCACTTTAACGTGACAGCCGTCATTGTTAAGGTGCGTTCGTTGGCCCTCAACGTGACGTGATGACACGCTGGTGGGAGTTTCTCCTCCCGCGGTTGCTTCTTTGGCGGCCGCCGCTCGGACCACGCAGAACTTGGCTTCCAGTTCGCCACCGAAGGGAAAATCTGAGGTGGAAGTGACGCGACGAGCGGTGCGAGCTCGGCCCCATGGTGTGTCTTTTTTCTGACACTTCGTAATGTGAAAACATTTTAGGTGAGACGGCGCCTTGACCTCACCCTCGCTATTTGTGGAAATGCAGTAAAGGCAGCAGGAGGCGAACGTCGGCTTTACCGTGAGGAAGTCGGTGAGCTCGCTGTGCAGCAGCTGCTTGAGCTCGCCCTTGTTCAGCTTGTACTTGTCCCCGTCGTGGCCCGAGTAGTTGTAGAAGACCGCTATCAGCGCGTCCATGGCGCCCTCCAGCTGGCTCGGCATCCTGCCGGGTCCACCGGATCGCGGCGGCGGAGATGAGGAGTGGAAAAAACGGTGGAAGGAGCACACGGAGGGAGAGTCCTACCTGTGAGGAGAGGTGCTCAGGTGTGATGGCGCAAGGCAGCTTGTTTGTCAGGAAGTGAGCGGCACGTCAGACGGGCCGCCCCGGGGTCTAATTAATTCCTCAGGCGAGGCGCCAATGGAAACCCCCTTCCTTTCCGGGCTCATTGAAAAACAAAACATGTGCTGATGCGACCCGCCGCCCCCCTGGGTGCTCATCAAGGCCTTCAAGCGCATGTCGAAATTTGTCAGCCGTGTGTTTCCGCACGAGACCACTCGCCGGTGCTCCGGGTGCGGTCCGCTGTGCTCTCTGGCGGTGTGAACGTCGAGAGGCAAACCTTCATTTGACTTTGTGTCCAAATTGTGTTTTTTGTCCTCAGCTTGTCACCACTGCTGGTGCGGAGGCAGCAAAACAAGCAGAAAATATGACTTGTTGCGGCGACGCTCGGATGAGCTTCGCTGCTGATGCTGCGAATGCCGAGAGACAAGCGTTCGCAGCGTCAAGGTCACTTTCAAAAACCACCTTTCCTATGCTGCGTCAAAAGCGTGGTTTTTTCCTCGGGTTGTGTGAATGCGGAAAAAAACAAGCATTCACACAACCCCAAAAATAGACCCTGATGCTGCGAATGCCGAGAGACAAGCGTTCGTCTAAAAAAGCAATCAAAAAATAATGGCTGAGAGAAAAGCGTGGCGTGAATGCTTAAAGCCGCGTCAAAAAAATGGTTTTCTTCCTCAGATGGTGTGAATCCTTGAAAACAAGCATCCACCCCAAAAATATGATTTATTGTGGCGACACTCAAACACGCACTGATGCTGCGAATGCCGAGAGACAAGCGTTCGCACCAACAACGCCACTTTGTGTCCCCGGGATGTGTGAATGCAGCAAAACCCCGCCAAAGAATGTGAGCTTTTGTGGCGGTGCCGAAAGGCAAGCGTCAACGCCGGCGCGGTGAAGGATGAGAGACAAGCATTCACAGCGCCGGCGTTGCTTGGTGTCTCTAAAATGCTCTCATCCTCAGGTCATGTCATGAAAGTTATGGCGTGGATGACGGATGGCTGATGAACGCGACTTCTTCTTCTGCGAGCGCAAGCAGGCGATGCTGCTTAACGCAGCCTGCCAAGCAGCCCACCGCACCTGCAAGGATCTTGGACAAACAGGACTAAAGCGTGCTACGCCTGAAAGAGGGTCCATGTTGCAAGACTTGCAGCGACTTGTTGCTGCTCGCCTGACAGCACCTCGCAATCCTGCCCGCTTCTTTGTCCTTCCTATTTTTAGCCTTTTCCATCCACGCCGCCGCCCTCCAAGGAAAACCCCCCGCAGGAGCGTCGGGTGCGCCCGCGACAGCAAGCAAGCGTAATTGAATTTTTTGATCACGCCAGGCGGATGAACGGAAGCACGCGTGAGATGAGATCATGCTTGGCTAGTTTTTATTTATTTATATTTTTTTTCCACTCTCCGGCAGGCTAAAGGTCACACTGAGGGCCTGACAGGAGGTCTCACTCTGCGCAAAACATCTTGTCATCGGCAAAACAGCGATGTGGGGGCTTTGGAAAGACGCGGGCGTGCAATCACATCCCTGAGCTGCAGAGGACCCCTCACACATCCTCCAGATGGCGGGGGTCCTCATCTGCAGATGTGCGGATCTACTGCCCTCTAGCGGCCGTTTGGGGGAGCAAAGGAGCTTCTCCTTCCACTTTCCCCATAAAATCATGGAAAGTGAAATAATCCCTTCCCGGGGTCCAGCTGTGGTCCTCGTACTAGTCGCACAGGCATCGGTACGGTCAGGAACGGTATGGAAAAGACACCATTTCCTAATTAAAAATAAAAAAAAGGATAAATAAATACATAAAAATAGTGAATGACTGCTGTAAGTGTAAAAAGAAGCCCGCCACCGTTAAGACACAAAAGAAGAAGCAATAAAACCAAAAAAATGAAACATAAGGCGTTTGTGTCCGGCGTGCTCCCCAGGATGATTGGAAAAAGAAAAAGCAGTTTATTGCAAGGAAGCAGGAGAGGAAACAGGCGGACCAGAAGCTTAGGAGCAAAGCGGGAAAAGGCAAACATAGAAATAGAAAGTAGGAAAAGGAATGTGTGGGCATGCTGGATCTTTCCAGAAGGCTGGTGGAAATGTTGCTCCAGCTTCACGGGCGGCATCCACGGTCTGGAGCTCCATTTTTCCATCCCTCCCCAAATGTTCTCCAGATGCTGATCTGGGTGAGGGGAACACGCAGGATGAGCTTATTCCTCTGGAAGAAGTCCTTTGTGAAAAACAGAGCCGGGTGCCGTTTGACGCCCATGCACAATCTGACACTCCATTGTTCCATTGAAGGATCATGATGGTGGAAAACATCTCAGGTGGGATCTCCTTGTCGTGCCAGTAACGATGGAAGCCTTCAGGAGCGTCAAGGGAGAAGAGAACTTCCACCTTTCAATGTCCCATGTTTGCTGCTCTCCTGGAAATTCCAAACCCAGAAGGAGATGTTGTTTCTTCTCTGGCAGATGGTGTCTGATGGCTGTTGGACTGCACTGGGCACCAGTAACAACCTCCATCTGGGCCCAGGATGGTCCCGATGGGATGTGTTTGGGTCTACCACTTGACCTTTTAGTTCCATGAGGCTCCGGATGGGAGAAGAAGTTAGAAATGAGCGTCTTCCTGCGTCCAAGCTCAGAAGGCGCCGAGGCTGCGAGAGGTCTTGCTCATGCAGCTCAGCAGTCCTTCAAAGAGAGAAAGCTTTTCTGCCTTGGCCATCAAGAGACGATGGCGGCGTGAATAGCTGACACTGACTGACTCATGTCACTCAAGCGTACAAAGAAGTTCAGCCTTGGAGACCAGAATGGTCTGCGTTGTTGTGTAACATAGAAGGCGGTCCAGTCAGTATTTAGGATTTTGTTCCTATGGAATATTCAATTCAGTTTTCCCGGCGAGGACAAAACGTTGGACTGAAAGCAAAGTCAAGCGGACAGGAAGTTCTATTGAGATCTGACAGCATCCGCGTGATTGATTAGCCTCCACGCGGCGATCGGAACACGAGCCCACTCAGCCCCGGAATGCTTCTGGTGGCTTTGGAAAGTCTTAAAGGAGACGAAATGACAAACTTTTTTTGAGGGCTTTGAGAAGAACGGCCGAGAGCATCCGTGGGCGCTTCTCCCGGGTGCTGGCGGCCATCCATGGAAAAGGGCTCCTTACAGAGCGCCCTCGTTTGGGGGGGGCTAGGTTGGAGGCGGGGCTTGGACATAAAAGCTCAAGGCTGTCCAATTTGGCACGACACACACACACACACACACACACACACACACACACACACACCGTCGCTTTATGATTGGATCGTTCCTTTTTTCCCCACCTGGAAGAATCCTCCTTTTTTTCCTGGGATGAACATGACAGAAGACCCCACTCGGAGTTTGGCCCTGCAGCAGGCCTGGGACTACCTCCGCCAGAACCACCACGACCTCCTGAGGAGCCCGCCGTTCCCCGTGGTGCTCTCTGTCTCCACCTACTTCTTCCTGGTGGGCGTCTACACCGCCCTGGACCTGCTGGCACCCACTTGGCCCAGCATCAACCGCTACAGGATGCATCCCGACCCACCTGTCACCTGGCCCAGCATCTGGACCACCCTGGTGGTCACCGCCTACAACCACCTGCTCTACATCTTCCCCGCTGCTGTGGGACAGTGGCTGTGGAGGCCGCCCACGCCACTTCCCCGCCAAGCCCCCACCCTGTGGGAGTTCCTCCTGGGCATCCTGGGCTGCGTGGTGGTCTTCGACTTCCAGTATTACCTCTGGCACCTGCTGCACCACCGCCTTCCTTGGCTCTACCGCACCTTCCACGACGCCCACCACCAACTTTGCTCCCTTCTTCTCCCACTGGGACTGGCTCGGGGGCACCCACACACTGCTGGCTCCCCCGGGACACAACGAGCAGGACCAGGAGAAAGCTAGCAAGGAGTTTTGAGGAACTTTGCTCTGTTCTTTTATTTTGAAACGGCTAACAATAAGGAAGTAACGGTTTAAGGACGTGCTCGGCGTACAGCCCCTGATTTAGTTTCCGATAACGTGTCGGAGCTCTCAGGTCGTCATTTCCAAGAGGAGGGAAAAATAAAGGCACTGACTTGACGGCTGTGTCGGTTCTTTGAACGACTCTCAGCGGACCGCCGGGTTCTGTGCGATCTCGGCCGCGTTCCCCTTCCTCGGCGTCTCCCTCCCTGCCCGTGAAAGCGCGTGTGGCGTCCTCCTTCTCACGCCGCTCCATTGAAGGGCCAAAGCCTGCAGAAAATCCAAAGAAAAAGCCAAGCCGCCCTTTTACAGCCCAACTCTGTGGGCGATACTGCAGATTTGATATCAATACCGGGCCAGTCTTGCAAAAAACCAACCAGTCTTATTTGAACGTTTTCAAGCGCGCGGAAGGATTTTTACTTTGTCCTGGGAGTGCCCGATAATTATCAGACGGATCCTTATTGGGCGGTATGGCCAAGGTGGTCTCTCAACCTGAAGAGTTGCCGGTTTGATCCCCGTGATCATGTCAAATGTGTCCTTGGGCAAGGTACAGAACCCTGATGAATGCCTTAAAGGTGGAAAAGTGAGAGAGAAGTTACCAGTTATCGGGCTGATATCAGCAATTAGGACGTCGTACAGATAAATCTGGTAACAATAAAAAAAGCTAACCGACAAAAGGGCCAGGTTAGGTGAGATCGCCCCAGCGCTTGGAAACAAACATTCCCTGTAAGAGGAGGGATGTTCTACCAAACGCTCGCAAAAAAATACTCAGAGCACAAAATCTTATCAGCCGCCTGAAACGCCAGCGCCGCGGCGTTTGAAAGGTGCAAAAGGTTTGCCAGAGACCTCCCGGTTTTTGTGCTGTTTTTCTTTTTACTTGATAATTTTACTTTCATTTCCAATTTTCTTTCATAATAAAGCGGAACCTCGACTCCATGCAAGAAACACTTGGGCTTGGGAGATATTTCCGTCCAACGTTAACAAAAAACATTCCAACTCATTCACCTCGCTCGACCCGACAGGTGACGTGTCATTATTATTATTATTATGAATATTATTATTCTCTATATTCATTGCTTTAATTCTTCTGTCACATTCATGCACGTTTAACGATTATGTTGTCAATAATCCA
This sequence comes from Oostethus manadensis, assembly GCA_024372805.1. Lineage (NCBI taxonomy): Eukaryota > Metazoa > Chordata > Actinopteri > Syngnathiformes > Syngnathidae > Oostethus > Oostethus manadensis. The sequence goes on from QODF01000357.1 coordinate 78,887, forward strand.
CATATTTCTTTCGGGTGGCTACGATGTTCATACTTTACACCTCAACAAATACATGGACATCTTGGCTCATCATTCCAAAATTCCCAGACACGGAAGCCGCTCCGGAACCAATTCATTTTCTATCTTGTTAGTTTTACGGCTAAAAATACTAATACTGCTGTCAGTTTTACTTTTCTCTTAATATTTTGACTTTATGGTTTTATATCAACATCCTAATAAAATGTTTTACGTATAGAATGTTTTATATACAGTGGCGTGAAAAAGTATTTGCCCCCTTCCTAACTTTTTAGTCTTTTGTCACACAAAATGTTTTCGATCATCAAACCCATTTGAATATTAGTCAAAGATAACACAAGTAAACACAAAATGCAGTTTTGAAATGAATGTTTTTATTATTTAGGGAGAAAAAAATCCAGTGTGAAAAAGTCATTGCCCCTGCACCTAATAACTGCTGGGCACCCTTAGCAGCAAGAACTGCAATCAAACGTTTGCCATAACTTGCAACAAGTCTTTTACACGCTCTGGAGGAATCTTTGCAGAATTGTTGTCATTCAGCTTTATTTGAGGCTTTTCTAGCATGAAGCGCCTTCTTAAGGTCATGCCACAGCATCTCCATGGGATTCAGGTCAGGACTTGGACTAGGCCACTCCGACGTCTTCATTTGGTTTTTCTTCAGCCATTCAGAGGTGGATTTGCTGGTGTGTTTTGGGTCATTGTCCTGCTGCAGCACCCAAGATGGCTTTAGCTTGAGTTGACCAACAGATGGCCGGACATTCTCCTTCAGAATTTTTTGCTAGACAGTAGAATTCATGCTTCCATCTATCCCAGCAAGCCTTCCAGGTCCTGAAGCAGCAAAACCAGCCCAGACCATCACACTACCACCACCATATTTGACTGTTACTTTTATTCAACTTTTGTCTCGTCAGTCCACAAGATATTTCCCCAAAAGTCTTGGCGGTCATCATTTTGTGTTCAAGGATGTTATCTTTGACCAATTAACTCTTTTTTATGAGCACAAACATTTAAGTGTGGCAAACATGAGGAAGGGGGCAAATAGTTTTTCACACCCCTGTACACAATGTTTACATATAAACACCCTAATATGTATAAAACATTCTATTAGGATGTTTTCTGTATAGAATTGTTTTGCTTTTGCTGTGCAGATTCCATCATACTTCTGCCTTTGACTGTTCTGTAGCTGAGGTTAGCTAGCTAGAGATTAGCTAGTTGCTGATCCGCTCCTTGAAGGATATTGAACTTGATACTTCCTGTGCGTCATTCCTGTCTTCCTTTTCCATGTTGTCTTGTTGATCCTGTTAGCATTTTTCCAGGTCCTTGATGTCTTTGACGACCGTCACTCTCTCTCGAAAATGTTACCGCTCCAAGTGCTTTGGATCTTTCCCCGCTTCCTCAAGTCCCGTGCTTTCTTGGCAGTTTCAGCGTTTCGTTTCGTCAGATGCTCCTTCGTGTCGACGTTTGTTCCCCTCGGCTTCCTTCCCTGCCGTTAGGGAATCGAACGACGACGCCGGGCGTGGTTTTGTGCCATGATGCAAGCACCGATGGCGTTGACGTCTGCGCCCACTTCCTCTGAATGTAGGAACGTCGGTGAAGCGACATCTCCTTCGTCTGGTTCATTTTCATTCCCGACCGCTCTGGTTCTGGTCCATGTCATCAATTGTGGTCTTCGGTTGCCCGATACGCTTGTCCTTTGCTCCCACGTTTGCTTTGAGAGCGCGCTTGAGCAACGTTCCTCTCCTGTAAAGACTTCTCGTCCGCTGTTGTTGCGCTGCAAGAAGCAGGGACTTCTTTGCAGGGGGTCTGCACAGTCCACATCCATAAACTGCCATCGCTTTCTCAGTGGTAGCATTCATGTCCCCTGGGGGGCCTGCCGGGAAATACCGGAGCAGCTCTGCTTTAAGGAGAGCATGCCGGCGATGGAAAAGGAACAAAGACCCGCACCTCGTGGTCCAGCCTAGGAAGGCACCGGTTGGCCCGAAACGCACACGAGAGCAGGTGAATGTTTGATGATGTAGCGACACGTGACTCGAAGCAAAGTCCCGGCTTCTCCCCGCTGTGGATGAACGGGCCGGAACCGGTTAGTCGTGTTCTGCGCTCTACCAGCGACCTCGCTGTTGCAACGGGGTCATGTTTATCTTGGCGGCGTTGCATTTGATGCGCCTCGGGGCAAGTTGAGTCTGCCTCGTCACCGCAATCCGCACGGGATTGGGAGGACTGGGACTCTTTACTTTGTTACCGGCCAAAATGAGAGGAGAGGAACTCGTGCGCGCGTTAGAAGCCTGCGGGCAAACGACTGTTGGCGTTTACGAGAAAGCCAAGCGCATGCAGTGGCGCACACTGCAACACGCAAAAACGCAGAGGCACATAAGCAACTGCATGCAGAAGCGCCCAGACATCCCATAATACACCAGGCGGCCGCTCGAAACTTTGTTGTGAAGGAGCATGCAGCGCACACAGAGGCAAAATAGGGGGGGGCTTCCATGCGGGAAAGACCAAGAAAGGCAAAGCTGCATGGAAAACTCCGCCTTTGCAGGACGCACCCGAAGGCATAACCAGCATGGAAATATCAACAATAACATTGACAACCGCATGGCGTCCGGTTTTGGCCTTTTCTGTTATACCGGGGCTGCTGGTGCATTCTAAAAATAGCTTTGCGCAAGAAATCAGCAAAAGTTGTCGCCCAAACAAGAAACGTTGCGTCATTTTACTAGCACAAAGTTGAAATATGAAACAAAACATGTAATATGATGCGAGAGAAAATCAAATGTGGTTGGGGAATAAAGTCCAAATATGACATGAAGAACATATAGCATGCTTATTATTTTGAAAGAGCTGTATTTCTACTTCCTAGCAGATTTACTAAACTTCCATCCTCGCTTCTCCTCTTCCACGACCACGTGGGAAATCAATTCCTCCTTACAAACAAAAGCTGAACAGGTTGGAAAAGGAAATGTCCAAAAAGAAAGTCCAAGACTTTTGTGTTTTGACTTTGCTAGCACGAGCCTGAAATACAGAAAAGGATCAATAATAACGAGACAAAAGCAAATAAAGTTTATTACTGGAACACTTTGTTGGGAATAAAGTCGTCGCGTTACAAAAGGATGGCACTTTCCAAAAATAGAGCTTTTCTCCGAGCGGAAATCGCCTCGCACAGAAGGATAGCAAGGAAAAGGCTGCAGCACCTTCAGCTTGTCCACCAAAAACTGCATCCGGTTCTGCTCATTCCATGAAAGGCGTGGAGTGGGAATCCAGCAGCCAGAAGAAGAACCAGCCGTGGGTGGGAGCCGGGATGGTTGCCCCATCCGGATGTCCACACCCACAAAGTGAACGGGTTACCCGTGGGACAAAAAGACGCTCCCAACTAACCGCACTGCTGGTTTCGGAAGCCAAATGTTGGATTCCAATGCGTGGGAGCATCTCAGAGACACAAACAGCGCAGAGGAGAAGGCGAGGAACTGATCTAAGCTTACATGTGAGCCTTCCCAAATGAGCGCTGGTACGCTTCCCAGGTCTTGCGGAACTCCGCTTTGCCCGTTTCCAAGTTGGTCGTGTTGGGCTTGAAAGCTTCGTCGGCTTCTTCCGGGAGTTCTTCCAAGGTAATGTTCTCCTTGGCTGAGGTTTGACAAACAAGCAACACGACACTCGGCGGCAATCATTCACCTCCCGGGGGCGCCGCCTGACCCGCCAGCCTTTTGTTACTCGCACAGCGGCAGGCGGGGGCGGCTCTGGGGGCGGGGTCTTGTCTCCAAGTAGGCCAGGGGCATCCAAACTCTTTCCAGCCCCGGCCGCATACACGAAAAGAGAAGAACGCCAGTGAGGGGGTTGGGGTGACGTTCGCCCCCATGATCATATTTCATATTTAAGGCCAAAAAAATAACATGTTTTGTTTTTTTACAAATATTTGGGTGTTTTTTCTCATATTACGTTTCTTTCTTTAATATCTGCACTTGATGCTCATTTCCCAGTATTTGGTGTATGTTCCTAAATCTTTCAAGTATTTGTAAATTGTAACGCACGTATTGCTCCTCTCAACGAGCAGCGGGGCTGCCTTGTCGAGGAAAATACGTTTGCTTTGTCATGTTTCTTGTTTACTTCAAAAAAAGACCCATTCTGCTATGAAAAGAGGATCTTCCCTGCCACAGGTAGATCGCAGTCCTGTGGGCGGTAAAGATGCTCTGGGACAGCAAACAATCTCATATTTATCATATCTGACTCAAAATGCCAAAAAGGGCCAAAAAAACAACCCGCGGGCCCCAACTTCTTTCAAAGCCATTCCGTGGATTCCTGTCCTTTCCAATGCGGGGCAGCCGGAAGCTCCGCGAGTCCGACCTGCCGAGTCACCAGAACACTAAAAGGAGTTCCACAGAAAGCGGCAGGTTTTTTTAGCATTTATTAAAGAAATATCCTCGAGAATAAAACGTATCTTTGATCTGCACACGATTCCCACACGGAACGTGGCGAGGTTCCTACTCCTCCTTCCCAAGTCCAGGCTGAAAAAGGTCCACAGCGAACCAAAAGTATTTTTAAATAAAAGACAAAAAAAAAAAAAAAAAAGTTTCCACGCGTTCACTCTTGAAGGTTCCAAAATATCCCGGTGGAATTTCAGGTTCTGTGATATGTGTGGGTGTCCCGTCGTGACCTCCTCGCAAGCGGCGGCTAGCAAGAACTGCTCTGCGTGTTCCCCGACTCCGACACGTAGGACTTGCTCTTCCTGGAGTACTTCATGGAGCTCCAGGAGACCCTCATGCGCTCCACGGTCCGGTTGCTCCTGCACAGCAGTGTGTTCTTCACGTGGTTGCGGAAGTCCTCGGACACAAAGTAGTAGATGAACGGGTCCAGCACGCTGTTGAGGCTGGCGAGGCACAGCGTGGTCACGTAGAAGCTGTAGCCGTTGTTCTCCACGCCGTCCTTCAGCAGCGAGTAGTGCACCACCAGCATGATGTTGCTCGGGACGAAGCACAGCAGGAAGGTGAGCAGCACGGTGAAGATCAGAACCACCGCCCGCCTGCGGTTCTTAGCCACCGTGCTGTCCTCCATGTTCCTGCCCAAGGCTCGCAGGAGCAGGATGTAGGCCACCACGATGACCACGCACGGCACCAGGAACACCACCAGGCCCATGAAGATGAAGTAGAAGTAAGGCAGCCGCACGGACGGGAAGGGGTCCAGCGGGTCCTCGATGATGTTGATGTCGTGGCAGGTGGTGATGGCGGGCTCCCGTACCCGGGCCGTGTGCTGGTAGAAGTAGAGCGGCGTGGTGCTGAGCCAGATGAAGACCCAGACGACCACGCAGACGCCGACGGCCACCTTGTTGTTCTTCCTCTGCTGGGACAGCGGGTGGACCACCACCCAGTAGCGCTGCACGCTGAGGCAGGCGATGAAGATGATGGAGCAGTACATGTTCCCGTAGAAGAAGCCCACCAGAACCTTGCACAGCGGCTCGCCGAAGGTCCAGTTGTTGCCACCAAAGTGGTAGGCGATCTTCAGCGGCGTCCAGATGATGAAGAGCAGGTCGGCCAGCGCCAGGTTGGCCATGTAGATGGACGACGGGTGCTTCTTCTTGGTGCGGAACAGGAACACCCAGATGGCCATGGCGTTGGTGGGCAGGCCCACCACCAACACCACGATGTACACCACCGGCAGAAAGATGGTGGTCAGCCCGCTTTGCAGGGTCTCCGCCGTGGCCCGGTCCACGACCACCAGGTCTGTGTTTTGGGGATCTTTGACCCCGATGTAGCCGCGTCCTTTTCCTGGGCAGCGATAAAAAGCAAAGTGGGGAACCATCAGCCAAGTTCTTCATTCATCTAACCTTCAAAACCCATCCTCGTCTACTGGATCGCTTCCGGCCCAAAGCGGTGCCGCAGCCGAAACCAGGCCGCCCATTGGAGGACAAAATGTCTCCTGGCATCTCCGTCCCCGCCGAGGAGGCTGAGAACGGATGGAGCATCTAGCGCTCACGCCCATGCTAAGCTAAGATTAGCGTGGGCCTAGTTGGGCCTAGGAGGTACCATTTGGGCCATGGAGGACATATTTGCACTGAGGTGGGAGTTCCTCTTTTTACAACCACAAGAGAATCCTCCCGGATCGGGCCGGATGGGAGGTTCTGGGTTCCACATTTCCGACACTTCCGCTCGGGTTCTGCTATAAACCCAAACATTGCTTTTCATTGTGATGTCAGAACTTCATTCCCCCCACCTGAGAATCCAAACGTGATGTTTTATTGTTCTGCTGGAGTTTATTCTCCCAAAATGTCACTTTTTCCTTCCTTATGTTGACTTTCTACTCGCTAACGGGTTTTTTATTAGTTCTGGCTTTCTTCTCCCAGCATTAGAACCTTTCCCACAAGCTCCGTATTGGGGCTTGGCTTGCTAAGCTGGTAGTGACTGGGAGCAGCCCAGTTGGAAAGCGAGACGCCTTGCGTGTATTAGAAGAAGAAGGAGAACTGCTGCTCCTCCAAAGGAGCCCGCCCGGTCAAGGTGCCTTTTGGGTCAAGTTAGTCATTAGCAGAACCAAGCAGGGGCTGTGCAGTCGTCTGGGCTGCTCTGCTTCGCCCGACAACTTCCTGATGAATCAAAAACAAACTTGGAGTTCCCGCAGCCATCAAAGTCTAGACGTGTTTCGTCACAATGCCGGTCCAATCGGACCGGCCCCCAACCACGTTTGCCGTCAGGCCGGACTGCAGCGCAGGGAAGCCGAGATTCGCGCTCCAAACTCGGACAAAAACGAACCGCGACAAAGTTAGTGACTGGCGTCCGAACCAAACAGGAGCTTACCTTCGCCATCCGCGACCCAAACGTGGCCCAAGACGATCGAAAGGGTCCAAAAGCGAGCAGGGTCCATTTCTCCTTGGTTCCGTCCGAGTTTCTGCCGAGCTAGTTCGGTCCCGTCTGTCTCTGTCCGCGCCCTGAAACGCTCGCTCACCCGCCGACACGCCCTCCTCGGGCCGTGCAGGCGGCCAGGCCACGCCCCGAGACTACCTGCCCGCCTGATCTCGCTGACGTCATCGGCGAGAGGCCCAGCCCTTTTCCCTTTCGTGACGTCACGGGCGCTGCTCGCGAGGAGGTTTCATGACAACACAAATCTGTGCAGTATTTCAATCAAATGCTCACTTGGGCCGCAATATGTCACAGTAAATACACATCCTTGTCACGTGAACATAAGCAGTTATTACACCAGCTAGCTTGTGTGGCTACATCTAATAAATCCTAGTAGAAGCAGTAAAACAAGCTATACAGAATTTTTTACATCAAGTTTCACATCAGACCGCAATATGTACACGACGCCATTCCATGTTGAAAGTTACCGTACTGGCGCTAATATTGCAGCTAGCTAGCTAGCTAGCTAGCTACTTGGACGATAAAGCTACAGTTACCGTACTGGCGCTAATATTGCAGCTAGCTAGCTACTTGGACGATAAAGCAACTTTTACCGTACTGGCGCTAATATTGCCGTTTGATGAGCTTATGTGTGCACTTTACCATCCGCCTGCTAACGTTTGTTAGCTTATTCAGCTAAATGTTAAATACAGGTACGAAAACGGTATACCACCACAAAAACATTTTGGTGCTTTAATTCCTGCAGTGAAGAATAACAAGCCAAAAGGCAAATATCACACATGAAATTACTTTAATCACATTTAAAAAACATTTTTTCCACATGCTAATGCGAATGAGAAATATGGTGGCCTCAAGGGCTCAATTGTGGCGTGAGTGCTACAAGTTCCTCACTTAAGGAGTGCAAACGCCCGACTCATCCCACGGCACTGGAGTCGTGAAACCGCAAACAGCCAGACCAAGAGACATCAAGGATCCAGTGACTCAAGTACAGGGCAGCACAAATCAACAGCGCTAACTGACGGTATGTTTGCAGGACACCGCGGGAAATGCTAACAGGCTAATGCTAACACGGCGAGCTCCCCGTGTTGCAGCCGGAATCGGACGTGTAGGCGTGGCTCTTCTTGGAAAACTTGAGGGCGCTGAAGGACACCCTCATGCGCTCCACGGTGCGCTGGCTGCGGCACAGGAAGGTGTTCTTGACGTGCTGGCGGAAGTCGTCGGAGACGTAGTAGTAGACGAAGGGGTCGATGCAGCTGTTGAGGCCGGCCAGGCACAGCGTGGTGACGTAGAAGCCGTAGCCGTTGTTCTCGGCCTCGTTCAGCAGCAGCCCGTAGTGCACCAGCAGCATGATGTTGCTGGGCGTGAAGCACACCAGGAACATCAGCAGGACGGTGACGATCAGCACCAACGCCTTGCGCCGCTGCTTGCCCACGGCGGGGTCCGTCATGCTGCTGCGGAGCGCCCGCAGCATGCGCACGTAGGAGATCACGCACACCGTGGCGGGAACCACGAACCCCACGGTGGCCACGGTGAGGAAGTAGCCCGCCGCTATGTTCTTCTGGCCCGGTCGGGTGACGTCGTGGCAGGTGAGGATGTCGAGGTCGGCGATTCGGACCTGCTGGTCGTACAGGTAGAGCGGGATGGTGAGGAGCCACACCGCCGCCCAGATGCTGACACAGACGGCGCAGGCCGTGCAGGTCTCCCGCCGCCGCCGGGACAGCGGTTGGGCCACCACCCGGTAGCGCTGCACGCTGATGCAGGCGATGAAGGTCATGGAGCAGTACATGTTCCCGTAGAAGAAGGCCACCAGAACCTTGCACAGAGCCTCTCCAAAGATCCAGTTGTTGCCATTGAAGTGGTACGCTATCTTCAGCGGGACCCAGATGATGAAGAGCAGGTCGGCCAGCGCCAGGTTGGCCATGTAGATGGACGACGGGTGCTTCTTCTTGGTGCGGAACAGGAACACCCAGATGGCCATGGCGTTGGTGGGCAGGCCCACCACCACCACCACGATGTACACCACCGGCAAGAACACGGTGGTCAGCCCGCCGCTCAGAGCAGACCTGACCTGCTGGCCCACCCAAAGACCTTCGCCGGTCTCGGTGCCGGTCCAGCCTCGCTGACCATCTGAGGAAGGCAATCAGCAGGTTGCAGTAACATTTTCTCCGAGTACGACTTTAAAAAACGCACATCCCCGTCGGTCGGTACCGCGACGGCAAACGGAGCGTTGGACGATATCGGCGAAAAAGCCAACACCGGAGCAACCGGATCAGGAGTTGAGACACCACCTGCCAGTTTCTGCCTTCGCAAATTGGAGCCAAAGAAAAGCCTTTTGATGAAGAGTTGAAGTCAAACAAATAACTCACGGCAAAACAGGAAGGTGGTGTTGGTGTTGCGGCCACCTGGGAACACCCACGTCACGTCCACCCATCACTTGAAGTTTTCTTCCCCATCCATGTTTTGAGAATCAAAAGCAGCCCCCGGTTCCCCTTTTTTGAAGGGGGGGGGGGCATACTTCCGATTTCCCAGCTGTCCTGAACGCAGCTAACCAGTTCTGTTAGTTTTCTACCCCGCAACTCCACCCGACCTTCAGCACACAACCGCCCAGCAGGATCCCACTTCCGGTCACGTGGCGGCACCTTCCCCTTTCCCCCCCCCCGTCGCCGCAGACACCACTTCCGGTGCTTCAGGTGAGCCAAAGCTGAAGCTTCCAGCCGCCAGCGTCGCTCCGTCCCTGAAGGTGGACAAAACAAACTCACCTGTGTTGTCGCACGAGCATGCGCGTGGGCAGCAGAGAAGAAGCAGACAGCACGTCCAGACTGTCATGGCGGAGCCAAAAGACCACGAGCGACGTCGACGACGTGACATCCGCGGGAGTGGCGCCCCGCGGCAGCTTCACCTGCGCAGGTGGGCGGATCGAGCCAAACAGTGACAGCGTCGATACCAGGGGTAGTGGCCGCATCGGATCGATGCCAGCGTGACACGACCGGCCTGCCATGTTGGCTCAAACACTTGTGTGTGTCTTCCTCCTGTCGATGCAAAGTGTCGGCATCGGTATCTTCAACACGCCAAAACACTGGTATCGGTGTCCGGTATCGGCCATCCGGTCTTTGAATGCCTGGAATAGGCCTTCTGCGTGCTAGGCCCCTCCCACCGGAGCGCAAAAGCCCCCGAAAGGAAAAGTATCAAATGTATCACAAATACACACCTCGCTCTGCGCCGACCACCATTTGACACAATTATATGAAAATATGCCCAAAAGAAATATGAAAGGTACAGCGGGCAGTCCGGGTCCTTTCCGGGTTTGGTGACGTCACCTGAAGGCTTCTTCTTCTTCTTCTTGCTGTTTTTTTATTGGCGGTTGGCAAGCAACTTATGGTGTGCATTACCGCCACCTTCTGGTATGGAGTGTGGATCGAAATGCTAACATATATATATATATATATATACACCTTTAGCTTAAGTAATACTACTATTAATCTCATCCCTACACTCTTTTATGTCAACCTGCTTTCCTGTGTGCACTTCCCTAATCCCTTTATGCTCGGAATCTCCCTTTAATATTTCCTCAACTGCCATCCTGATATTCTCTCTTTCATTTCCCCTTTCATGTTTGTACTTACTACAGTAAAGTAATACATGCTCTATGTTTTCTACTTTATTACAATACCCGTACTATGTTTACCTACTCATTTTAGAGAACTATTTAAATATGTATGTCCAACCGCATTCTTGTATTCCCAGCTTAGCAGAGAGTTTAGCAGCAGTCCCAAGCTAGCTAATGTCCCCGTTAGCTAAAAGACAAAGTGGCTTTACGGCGAGGACTTCATGAAGGTAAATGGCTGACAAGGAGCGTGTGTTTGGACAAACATACAAGAACCAACCGCACACGGCTCACATACCCAGCAGGGAGTGCAGGCCCTATTTAGCCTGGCGGTGATGAATACAATACTTGTGTTTACTGTGTATGTGTGCCCAAAGAGGTAAATACTCGGCGATGCATGGAGTGACGTCACAGCGTGCCGAGCCTCGATGCTTCGGTCGTTTTCTGCATTTCAAGCCATTTTCACCGAAAGCAATAAGGGTTTATTTTTCTTTTTAATAATGGGAGCCATCATGAATACATTTATAGCTAGCACTCGGACACGAAAGACATGTTTGCATTAACATTCGAGTTGCAAAGATGTATTTTGTTTCGCAGCTGCCACTTGACTGAGCGGATTACTAGACAGAACAGGTTTGATGGCTTTGTCGCCGTCTAGTGGCTAAAACTGCACCTTCACCTCCTGCCCAGCAGAGGGCAGCAGCTTACAGTTACTGTATCTGTCAGTACAGGACCAAGTGGTTTTAGAAGCTGCTTATTTCCACACGAGCACATAACAGTGCAAAGTAAGATAAGAGCATCAGTTTAACAAGTGCAACAAAACGTTTTTAATGTAGCAGTTTCACTTGCAGCTCAAGTGCAAAAGCAGTATTCCTTCATTGTTTCTCACTTCTTCCAATGATGTGCAATATGGCGCACGTGATTCATCCTGCTTAAATACGTTATGCGTTGTTTTTATTATGTTCTACGATCAAAGTGAATGCGACACCCAAGACAAAGGGGCCCGCAGCTCCGCCTCCGGAAGTGACGTCACCACCGGGCTTCTCAATGTAGATGGTTGACTCGCTTCGGTTGATTTTAATCAAAATAGCAGTCATGCCAAAGCAGTACACTGCTGCTGGATGTTTACAGCATCCCGGATGTGCACGTTTTCTCTTACAAAAAGAGGACTTGACAAAGCAAGTGCAAGAACACCTCAGTTCTGTTTGTTGCCGTGATCATTTCACCGTTGCCTGCTGTAAGAACCATTTGGCTTGAAAGTACCCACCTCGAGAAGGGTACGAGCGTCAGCCGAACCTCGGTTACAGGGGCTGCAATGTGGTTTTCGTCCCAAGGGTACTGGAGGGTATGTGGGAGTTTGCCCAACCGGTCTACATGTGCTTTGTAGACCTGGAAAAGGCATTCGACCGTGTCCCTCATGGTGCTCCGGGAGTACGGGATTGATGGTCCGCTTCTACGTGCCATTCGGTCCTTGTACAATCGAAGCAGGAGCCTGGTTGGCATTGCCAGCAATAAGTCCAGCTGGTTTCCGGTGAACGTTGGCCTCTGCCAAGGCTGCCCTTTGTCACCGATTCTGTTCATAATCTTCATGGACAGAATTTCTAGAAGCAGTCAAGGAGAGTCCAGGAGGGAGTCCAGCTTGGTGACCTTAGGATCTCGTCTCTGCTATTTGCAGACAATGTGGTCCTAATGGCCTCATCAGGCTGTGACCTTCAGCGTTTACTGGAGCAGTTTGCAGCTGAGTGTGAAGCTTCTGGGATGAGACTCAGCACCTCCAAATCCGAGGCCATGGTTCTCAGTCGGAAACGGGTGGACTGTACCCTCCGGGTTGGGAGTGAGGTCTTGCCTCAGGTGGAGGAGTTCAAGTATCTCGGGTTCTTGTTCACGAGTGAGGGAAGGTTGGAGCGTGAGATCGACAGACGGATCGGTGCAGCGTCTGCAGTAATGCGGTCGCTGTACCGGACCGTCTACGTTCCCACCCTCACCTATGGTCATGAGTTATGGATCATGACCGAAAGGACAAGATGGCGGGTACAAGCGGCGGAAATGAGTTTCCTTCGTAGGGTGGCTGGACTCACCCCAAGAGATAGGGTGAGGAGCTCGGCCATCCGGGAGGAGCTCAGAGTAGAGCCGCTGCTCCTTCACATCGAGAGGAGCCAGTTGAGGTGGCTCGGGCATCTAGTCCGGATGCTTCCCGGGTGCCACCCTGGTGAGGTGTTTCGGGCTCGCCCGGTCGGGAGAAGGCCCCCGGGAAGACCTAGGACAGGCTGGAGGGACTATGTCACACAGCTGGCCTGGGAACGCCTTGGTGTCCTCCCGGGGGAGCTGGAAGAGGTCGCCGGGGACCGGGAAGTCTGGACTTCCCTACTGAAGCTGCTGCCCCCGCGACCCAGACCCGGATAAGCGGAGGAGAATGGAATGGAATGGAGTACAGTATAAACCAATTTTAAGAAAAGGATGCAGGGAAGAATGAGTCAAAATGGCCACTGACAAAGCCAGTCTTGTTTACATAATGATGAGAAATACATAGCATGAGGGCTGCAAAGCATTAGACATGTGATCTTTTCACAGCCATAAGCTTACATTTACCCACGTATGCAACCAAGAAGCAGGTTAAAACAACCAAGGGACAAGCAATTTCAGAGTATGTTTGTTTTGGAGGCCACCATTCCTCATCTCCACGTCTTAAGTCTATGTTCTAAAAGTTCTCTATCTCCAAATGTTTCTTCTTCCATAAAAACTATTGACACGTCACTCACGTCTGCTGACATCACCAAACATCCGCTGTCTTGTACGCTGCCGTGTTTGTTTATCCGTCCATCCAGCCGCTTATGCTGGTGGGCTATGCTGGAGCCTATCCCAACTGGCCTTGTGCAAGTGGCGGGGTGGACCCGGGCTGGTTGGCAGCCAATGGCAGGTATAGACAGGCATTCATGCCAGTGGATAATTGAGTGCTATGCTAGTTTAGCTGAGGGGTATCACGCCAGGGCAGCACTTCCAGGGATGAGTGTGAGCAGCTCGGCATGGCTAGCACCACCAATGCTAATCTACTCTTTGTGTTAAAGATAATTACAAACAATATTTACACAAATAGAGGATCTTTGGTTCTTGAAATAACATTTAATGCGGTCCAAAGAGGTCCCAAGTTTTTACGGAAAAGACATGAAATGCCTCAAAAGACAACTGTAGTGACTTTGTGGGCGATTTTGAAGGACCCTTGAACCGGGTTCCCACCTTGAGAGCAGGCCGGGTTCCAGTGGTGGTGGCAATGCACCTTTTAGTTTGCTTGAACGTCCGTTGGCTTTGTCTTCAGACCAGAAGCTTCTTGTACTGACCCCCTTGCAAGGAATCCTGTTTGGCAACAGAAGCGCTGATCCTTGAGGTGTCCGTGCGGCCGGATTTGAGAATGGTTCTGGTGCTGGATCTGTAAGAGTCCGACGAGGACCTGTTGAAGCTCTCAACTATCTTCTGACACCTCAGCAGTCCGGCCATCTCTCTCTGGCACTGAGAGGAGCCAAAGAAGTAGAGCAGCGGGTCCAAGAGGCAGTTGAGGCTCCCCAAGCACAGAAAGACCAAGTAGGCGGCGTAGGAGCCTTCGGGAGCATCCTGGACCCTCCTGTGGAGCTGCACGTAGTGGAACAACAGGAGGCAGTTTGTGGGCGCAAAGCACAGCAAGAACATCACCAGCACCGTCAGCGCCATCACCACCGCCCTCCTTCTTCTGCGGGAGCTAGAGGGTACACCGTGAGGGACCGTGCTCAGAGACCACATGACGCGGGCATAGGATACCACGGTGACCAGCAGGGGGGCGACGAAGAGGGCGCAGCACAGTGTGATGAAGTACACCTTGTAGCGCCCGATGAGCTGGTCCACGCGCTGGACGTCGTGGCAGGTGGTGATGTTCAGCTCCGTCAGGTGCACCGTCTGCTCCGACACCGCCAGCGGCACCGAGGCGGCCAAGGACAAGATCCACATGGTCGTGCAGGCCGCCACCGCGACCCGGGGCCTCCTCCACGCCAGGGAGTCGATGGGGTAGACCACGGCGAGGAGGCGGTCCACGCTGATGCACGCGATGAGCAACACGGAGCAGTACATGTTCCAGTAGAAGGCGGCGGTGACCACGCGGCAAGTGACCTCGCCAAACGTCCAGTCGTTGCCGCCAAAGTGGTACGCCACCTTGAAGGGCAGCAGTGAGGCGAAGATGAGGTCCGCGCACGCCAGGTTTAGCATGTAGATGGCGGCCGGCTTCTTGGGACGGATGCGGTGGGCGAAGGCCAGCACGGCGCAGATGTTGATGGGAACGCTCACCAAGCACACCAGCGTGTAGAAGGACGGGATGAGGACCGTAGACACGCGGCCTCTCAGGAACTGCAGCGCCGCCTCCGAGACGGAAACCCTCCTGGTGGTCACGTTGCCGACCCTTGAGGTCGGCTTCTCCTTGGAGTCCACGTCGAGGCCGTAAAGGTCGCCAAGGGTGAAGGGTTCATCTGTGATGGACGCGTCGAAGAGGCCAAACGTTCTTCCTCGTGCGCTGCCTGAACAGGATGTGATATTTTATTAGCATGTTGCCGAGCACCATACGGGGGAAAATACGTTATGGAATCAAGAATGATCCGTTGTCACTTGCTCTCAATTGCTAATGTCAGGGAAATATCAGTAGGGGTGCCCAAAGTGAAGCCCAGCATGGGCCCAACATGACCGCAAAACCGGAGTAGCATAGGAAAAATAATGTCAAAGTGTTATACTGGGAATAACGTTCCAGAAGCATGGAAGGGATATTACAAGAAAAAAGGCATATTAGGACAAATATACAGTAGAAAAAGATGCTTTCTAAAGTCTAAAAATGAGTTCTATCAAGACAAAGTCATCATTCTAAGAGAATAAAAGGGATTTTTGGAGTTGATAGATGAAATTTTAGGAGAATAAAGCTACAAGGTAAAAAAAAAGTCAATGCTGAAACATTCAACAGCAAGCAACATAGACAGCGATTGAAGAGGAACGGACGATACCAATATGCTAGTCGTGGTGGTGCAATACTGCAGGGTATGTACCACATGCATTACTCTTGCCCGCAGGGGAACGAGCTTCCACCACACTCCCATCTTTCTGATCAATCTAAAGCCAAGCGATAGGTGCTCTTCATCGGTATGAATGATTGACCTGTCAGTCAACTCGATTGAAAAGCCACTCACTGTTCCCTCCTGCAGCTGAGGCAGCGCACAGAAGAACCAGCAGGAGAGTTCTTGGGAAGTCGGCAGGCATCCCGCAGCTCGAAGAAGAAAGTCCCAAGAAAAGCAAACAAGCGTCGGCGTTGTTGACTCGTCGGGGACCTTCTCTATCTGTGTGCTGCTGGTTCTTGCTCTTTCCCAGGATGTTCTGCAGACCCCCCCTCCACCGAGAGGGCCCCAATCAGGAGAAGGCTGTGAGCAGACTCAAATTCTTTTGGGATGATGTCACTTTCCCGGTCATTCCTGCAACAGGATCCAAAGTGAGACTTTGATCAATCTGCCTGAAATCATCCAAAACAAGAAGCTTCTTAGCGATGGTGACACTTTTGGAAGTTGTAATAACTTAACACACAAACAATCAAATGATTATGATATAATATCCATCCATTCTCTATACGCCGCGGGTATGCTGGAGCCTGTCCCAGATGCAGGGCCCGTGTGATGTCAATCTCGATGTAGTGTAACTGTTAATCTTGAAGTTACCAAGAAGCTACCAACAGTATTGGATTCAGAATGCACTCGCATGCGTTCATTACAAACCAGAAGCTACACCGAGGAAGGATAGCGCGGCTAACTTTGTGTACGACGTCTTTGCGCCAAAGAAAAGGAAAGCCTGCCACTCCTTGGAAGACAAAAATGAACTTGATAAAACGCTTTGGTAGAGAAGCCCCCGCCCATATTGACTGCGTTTTCGGTTGTGCACATTAATGTTCAAGATCCTATCCTTGAGCACGTTAAAGGATCTGCTCCTACCAGCCAAGCAGGGTAGTGGTGGTTTACTATTTCAACCCGTTTTCTTCCGCTCGACAGCAGCCTAAGCAGGGAGGCCCAGACTCTTATTTGGAATGTTTACATTTGTCCTGGAGGTGACATGAATAAACCCACTCAAGAGCCGTTTCCTGTTGATGTTCCAGAAGAGCCGTCCTATGGGCGAGCAGATCTGCTGGCTGCTGTGACACTGTCTGTTCATGGAGGACGTGTGGGGTTGTTTCCTCGGGCCGCTTGCAGCCGTGAGCGTTTTGCCGTACGCTGGCCTCTCCGGGTTGTCCTGATTGGACAACGCCGACAAATAGAGAAAGATCAAAGAATGAAGGTTTTGGTGTCTGGTGCGGCGGGACGTCCTGTCAACTCCCGCAGATTGGATCCTGGAAAGAGTGTGTCGGTTTCCGACCTGCGTGACCTTTTGTTGTGCGCGTTTAAAAGGGAGGGGCTCTAATTTGCTCAAACGAGCCACATGGTTACTTGTGAAGCTTGAAAGTGCTGTTGTTGCGCAACGGGGACCAGATGGCACTTAGACCGTGTTGGTGGGAAGTTTCCACGCATCACATCAAGTACAATCAAATCATTCCCACCTCCCAAAACAGCGAACAGACGGGGCAGCACGGTGGCCTAGTGGTTCTGGCTTGACCGTACCGTCCCACCATTCTGTACAACAGAACGTTGTTGCAGTACGGCCGATGTCGTCACTCGGACCAAAGGTTGCTAGTAGAAGTATAAGGTGGTAGTAACTACTTCATGTTGTATGTTTTTAACTCGGGCTTTCCCAATGCGTGTTTATTCGCCCTTTCAATTTCCTCACCATCAGTTTGTATTTCCTTACAAGTACCTCTTCTGCTGTTACCAAGTAGCATCATTTTTGTTTGACTTAGATTCAAGGATCATCTCTTTTTATCAAGCCATTTTTTTTTAGACTAATCATCTCATCTGAAACTTTTCTTCTTAGCTCTTGTGTGTTTTCTCCAGAGCCAAAAGCGGGGCTTTCATCTGCAACTGGTACTAGCTTCTGGTGTTTTGTCACTTTGCAGATGTCGTTAAATAACTTTGGTCCCAGCATTGACCCTTGTGGTACGCCACATAATATCGTCTAATGACATGTTACCCTTGTAGCAGGTTGATTTGTTGGAAGTCGATTGGTCATGCCTGTTGACTGGGGCCCACAAGTGATGTCATGTTAAAGAAGTCCGTGTGGACGTCCTACAGTATGCGATTTTTCATAGACTATTGGGAGTATTTTCATTGGTGTACATGTTTGTTAGCTAAATGACTTCTTCCTTTTCAGTCTGGTATGAGTGTTGGACCACATCTGAAGTTCAGTCCAAGTTGAATCCTTTCAAACTCCCGGATGGGATTGTCAGGACAAGATGGAAGGTACGCGGCGACGCCAAGCTGGCGTGCATGTTTGGTTGTCTGTTTGGGGTTGGCGCGAAGGGACCAGGACCGGGGATTGTGTCGTGTAGGTGTCAGCTGCGGGAGCCACTGTTGTGCTGGCTGGCGTGTCATCGTTCCTTGCAGTGATAAGCGTGTCGATCAACACTTCCTCATGGCTGCAATAGGGTGTGTGCAGACGTTACAGGATGTAGGATAGTCATTCACTTGAATATCTGCACATGACATTTCATTCTAATCTGGTGGCGCCAAACCACTTCCTCAAAACTTTGGTTAGAGAGTTAGTCATATTTGTCAGATAGAATGAATCATTGTGTTGCTTGCTCTTTATTCAAATCAATCAATAATAACAAATGCCGCAAATTGTTGTTTGTTTCCGTCATTCATTTATGCCTGATTCTCTTATCTAGCAAACGTTACCTGCAGGAGTTGACAGTCCCAAGGCTACGAGTCCGTCTCCAGGAAAGGGAATGTTCTGTGTCTACTGCGCTCATCATCATCTAGAAGTCCACAGCTCTAGGCACAGAAGCCAACATCCATGGACCTGCACAGAAGGGACACTTTGATGAAAGATTGCGACCAAGGATTGTTGGACGGTGGATAAAGGTCTTTATTCCAAAGTAAGAAGCCATTTTTGTAATGATGCAAAGCCGATCATTTCTGGTTTGTTTGTTTCCATGTACAAGAGCTCGCACCAATCCACAAACCTTTAGGGAATGGCTATGGAATTGTTTTTCCTCCCCTAAGAGTTAGGGGTTAAGAGTAAAACATGTTCTTACAACTTATCCTCAGCTGGGATAGGCTCCAGCATACCCGCAACCCTAATGAGGATAAGCGGCATAGAAAATGGATGAACGGATCCTTAACTGGGATCCATTTTAATATCTGGCAAAGCTACATTTGAACCAATGCTCACATTTTCCAGGAATGCAGTTTTTTCTGCTATAGGAGGAATCATACAGACTTGATGGGGGGGGGCAAATATATTAGTCACAAATTGAACCAATCCTAATCAGACCCGAAGGGAGTGTTTCTGTTCTGTCGGAGAAAGAACCCTGCTGAATGTGCTGCCTTTTCAAATGTTGTCCCCGAGAGATAAAAGTGCTTCCTGTTGATGTGCCCGTCCGGAAGACGGCGCGTTCTTGTGCTGTTTTGGGATGAATGCTAAATATAAACGAGCCCCCATTTCTGCCACCGCCCTTTCCCTCCAAATAAGCAAGACTGCTGTTTTTCTTTTCATGGCCTCAGCAGCAGGGAGAAAATGTCAGCGGGGGCGTAGGACCCGAAACAACCCTCTGCGTCCTGGATGACGAGCAGCGGGGCCGGTTCCAGTCGTGCACACATTGAGGGGGGGGTGCAGTCAGAAAGATGAACGGGGAATTAAACCTACACACCATGCACCAGCATTTCTTTTGTAGATGTTTTTGTTACGCCTCCACCCGGAGACCTGTCCAACTTGGGTGTCCCGCCTGAACACTCAGCTCCTGCTGGTATAGCTCTGAGGGTCATGGG
Source organism: Oostethus manadensis (assembly GCA_024372805.1). Classification (NCBI taxonomy): domain Eukaryota; kingdom Metazoa; phylum Chordata; class Actinopteri; order Syngnathiformes; family Syngnathidae; genus Oostethus; species Oostethus manadensis. The sequence continues at coordinate 98,248 of QODF01000357.1, forward strand.
GGCCCGCAAGTCCCCCCCGACCACAATAAGGCGGCAGTCCTTCGGGGGGGAAACTGGAACAAAGTGAAATCCAATATCCCACAAGCAAGAACGTACCATTCCTCGTCACTGGACTGGCTTCCACTACAATCGGCATTGAGGAAACTGAACAAAGTCAACATTTCATAACCAGAAGCGTAAACAATTACGTAACAAGGCCAGTTGCGCAACATTTCTAACTTTTTTCTTTGTTGCTTTCTCTGTTTCCTCAAAGTCGTCTCTGTTGGCCCACTTTGGTTTCTCGGGGCTGTGAAGACACACGCAGTACATGCGGCCACGGAGAGGAACTCTTCTCTGCTTTTTCTGGCCCAGTTTTTGCATGGAAAGTTTGGATGTGGGTGTGCAAGCCATTTATTTGAGGGGGGGCGTTGCTCTCTCAAAACATAACATGACCCCCCGCTTGCTGGATGACGAGTCAGGCCACATGTTGGAGCAGCTGGATGCTGACACCTGAGCAGCACCGGGTCAGAACTTTGTGGGGTGGAAGCAGGATTGCTGAGCTGAAGCGTCCGGAAGTGAGGGAGCTGGTGTTGAGACGAGCTTATCGTCTCCGGGCAGACGTTTCCTCAGCACGTATGACCTCACGCGGCTCATACTGCAGGCCGACATGGAGATAAAGAACGCACGAGGGACAAGCAAAAGCAGATTTGTCACCTTTGGACAGCATAAAGTTGCACGGCAGTAAAAACAAAACAGTACAAGAAGAGGCCTCACTCCGGCTGGTAAAGCCGAGCCCAACCCACACTCACACCCACCCAGCAGGTTCCTGGTTTTCTTGGGCAGGCCTGAGCCGAGGACTCGGGGAGCGAAGCCGCATGCGGGACGAGAAGCAATGGGGAAATATTTCTTTTTCCTGATTTGTGTCCTCTGTCTAAGTGCTACGCTCCAGAAGAAAGGTAAAAGCCAGAAGGCACCTTAGCTTGGTGGTCACCTTGCTTGGTCCAGGAATAATTAGGACTCCCAGGGGAAAAAAGTCTAGCATGAGTCGTTAGGACACTTGAAAGCTTATTTTCAGAAAATAATATCCCTTATCGTTATCGCAACCTAAACACTGTGCTGAATTGAAAATCGGGTGAGAAAATTCAGATTTTGTGTCATATTGTAATTTTCGTAACTATTTAGTGGATGGGACAACACGTTTTATAAATGTAGGCCTCACCGTTGGTCGTGACTTTTCGGTAGTGACCCAAAGGACAAGATGGCGGCTACAAGCGGCCCACATGAGTTTTCCCCGCAGGGTGGCTGAGCTCTCCCTTAGAGATGGGGTGAGGTTCCTCTGGGATACATGGTGGGGATGGCTGTGGTGGTGTTCGGGGGTGCGGGCCGCCGGGATCTCCTACAGTGGTGTGCCCGTTGGCTTTGAGTGCATTTGGGAGAGGCTGCTCCCGGACTGCGCTCACTGGGCGTCCGGGGCCTATGAATGCCCTCGCCTCGTGCCGGCCCCTGCCCCGCGGTGGGTCCCGGGAAACAGGGGTGCCTACTGCCTCTTGGCTCGTCCTCTGGGAGGGAAATTTTAGTTTTTTTCCTCCCGAGTTCTACTATCCCTCAGGTCCTCGCCCCCCCACTCCCTGCAAACAAGCACATAGGATCTTGGGGAGTGCCCGTGTTTCATGGGGGTGTGACAAGGGGGGTCACAAACATGACCTCCTTCTGTGGTGGCCTGGGGGCCACAAACTCCCCACTTTTAATTGCACTTACTCACTATACATAGACTCACAGACACCTCACATTCATTTTTGGGGTGGCAGGACTCGTGTCACCTGGTGGGCAGAACTACTCAGTCGTGCTCAGCCGGCGATGAGGTTCTGCCCATGGTGTCACATACCACTCTTTGTTGGGTGGGGGGGCGGGGATTAGAGGGTCCTATTACACCTGTTTTCTTGGAACACTTCCTTGGGGGGTGATCGGTTTGGATCCGGGTCTCAGTCTTTTGGGGGGGGGCAGTCCCATGGGCCCTCTACGGGCGCCTGCCACTGGTGTTGGGGTAGGCGATGGCCCGCGGCAGCTGTGCCTGAGGCGGACCGGGACTCCTGGGGTGTTGAATGTGGCCCCTGCTTTGGGGAGTGGGTGGCTTCTGGGGCCGAGGCTCGGGAGCGGATGCCCTGCTTGCCCGTAGCTGGCCGGCCCCCGGCGGGTGTTCCGGCGGTTGGGGTTCATGCCCCCCTGTGGCCCTTGCTCGGCAACCGAGTGGCGTCCGGCCAGGTCTCCCTTGCACCTCTTCGGGGTGGACTCGCGGTTGCCTCTTGGGGGGGCGGGGTCGGGCCTTCCCCTCTGTGGGGAGCCTGCTGGGGGGCCGGGCACCGGCGTCTTCCTAGTCGGACCCTCGCTTTTGGAGATAGTGTGGTTTGGGATGCATGGCTGTGTTCACCACAAACATCTCCTCATTCTCTGTTTCACTCTGATGCAGTTATCCTGTCACTGCAGAGTACGGTAATGTAGATTTAAAGTAGATTTGTTGCACGTGTCATCTGGATGGTCATCGTTCAAGAGCTTCTGTTTCTTTTCTCGTCAAATGCCAAGGGAGACTCATTTGGATTATGAAGTCTCCCTTGGCAAAGAAATTTTGCTCAGCACTTAAAGGCATCTTGACTCCCATTCAGCTGTTATGATGCTGGACAATACAAAAAAACCTGCACATTTTGTAATGGCCTTTTATTGTGGCCAACCTGACGCTCACCTGTGCAGTAGTCATGCTGTCTAAACAGTATTTTGATAAGCTACACCTGCGGGGTGGATAGATTATCTGGGCAAAGGAGAAGTGCTTTACTCAGATTTGTGCACAATATTAAACCCAAAAGGGGCTTTTGTGGGCACAGCAAAACTTTTACTTTTTTTTAATGTAAAACACAACAAAAGTGTCTATATTTTTGTTTAGTTTGTACACCACATCCTTGTTTATTGCGATGAAGTTTGATTTCTTATTTATAAAAGGAATATTGTTGTAGGTAGAGCATAGAAAACTGACCCTCTAAATATGTTCTAATTAACATTATTATATCCCTCTAGATATGAAATAACACCCCTATAATCGCCATTGCAATTTTATCACCAATATAGTAGACATAATAAAGGAAAATAACATAATATAGCTTCAAAAAAAAAAGAGAGAGAGGGTGAGAAGCACTGTAATCCGGGAGAGACTCGGAGTAGAACCGCTGCTCCTCCGCATTGAGAGGATCCAGATAAGGTGGTTCCGGCATCTGGTTAGGAAGCCCCCTGGACGCCTACCTCGGGAGGCCCCAGGGAAGACCCAGGACACATTGGAGAGACTATGTCTCCCAAATGGCCCGGCAACGCCTCAGGTTCCTAGAGGGAAGTCGGGTCCCACGACTCAAGATGGATGGAGGGAAGTTAGGTCCAAAAGCAACGACACAAACGCCATAAAACAAAACACAACAAGAAAATGAGTTGTTTCAAATATTTGGGGCACCGGGTAGTAGAAGTCATCAGACTGCGCTAATAATCGTACCATTCTTGTTTTTGTTGCAGACAAAATCAACTTCAGCCATCCCAAGAACATCTCAGGGGTCCCACGGGCCAGAACCTTCAAAGGCCACCCAGTCGTGCAAACTCTGGTCTCTCTGAACGGTACCCAAACTCTTGGTTCACCGCGCTCCCATCCGAGGCTGCGGTTGTTAAGCAACAGCACAGCAGAATACCTGAGCGGGCGCCTAAGCAGCAAGGTCATCCCCACTGTGCACATTCTGGTCATTGCTGTGGGGGTCCCCGCCAACGTCGCCATCCTGGGCACCCTGGCCGCCAAGGTCCGGAAAGTGTCGTTGGCCATCCTGTACTGCAGCCTGGCCGTCTCAGACCTCCTCCTCCTCGTCTCGCTCGTCTTCAAGGCTCACTATCATCTCCATGGCAACCACTGGGTGCTGGGAGAGGCGGCCTGCCGGGTGGTGACGGCGTGTTTCTATGGCAACCTCTACTGCTCCGCACACACGCTGGCCTGCATCAGCATCCAACGCTACCTGGCCGTGGGGCATCCCTTTGTGTACAAGCGTCTCCCCAAAAGGCACTACGCCGCCTGGACCACGTTCACCGTGTGGGGGGTGTTTTGCGCCACAGTCCTCCCTGAGCTGTTGGTCCAGCAGAGCTTTTGGATCCCCGAGCTGGGCCGCACAACCTGCCATGACGTGCTGCCCCTGGATCTCAGTCCCCATGTCTTCCTGCTCTACTACAACCTCTTCCTCACCCTCGTAGGCCTCCTGGGACCGCTGGGGGTGACGGTTCTTTGCTACGGTTGCATCATGTGCGAGCTGCAGCGATCGCACCTAGACTGGGCCACCTACATGAAGGCCAGCACACTGGTGTTCACCATCTTCCTGGTGTGCTTCACCCCCGCTGGGGTGGTGCACTTCCTCCACTACGTGCAGCTCTTTGCGGACGGGACAGAAGCTTCGTACGCCTTCTTCAACGTGGCCGTGTGCCTGTGCTGCGTGCACGCCTGCCTGGATCCTTTCCTTTTCCTCCTCATGTCCAGATCCGTGGGATCCAGATTGTTCTACGACGTGTCCAAACCCACAAGCCTGGGCGTGTCTTCTTGAAAACATTCCAAACACAGTGAACATTTGAAAACAGGCCACATTCTGTGCCAGGAACACCCGCAAACAATCGGGAGGGGCGATTGTTAATTATCAGTGTGGCCTCCTAGGCCTGGTTTGCTTTTCTGTGATATTGCTGGGTGGGCGTTTGCAATCCGGTGTGGCCACTGATGGTGTAGAAATAACTTCTAAGCAGTACGAATCTGGGAAGTCAAACAGGAAATGACGTCAGGCTCCTCAACGAGGGCCGGGGTTCCAGGATGCGCGCTGATGTGGAAAGACGGGAGCTACAGCTAGGCAAGTTAGCAACAGTTGAGGCGCCTTCTCTAGCCACATAACACACTTCCAGCCTTCAAAATAAGAGCAATATGCTGCTTACTCGTGTTGACAAAATAAGGGTGTCATAGAATATCGCTTACACCGACAAGATGTGCTACTTTTTTTTGGAATTGAGAATCAGAATCACAACTGTTGAAATTGGAAGCATTATATTCTTTTATTTGGGGTAATGTTGATTGTACATTTGTGGCGGTTTTTGAATGTCTTCACCCAGGTGTACTAAAAGAATGCTTTTGTATACCTGAAACTGCATCTCGGGCAAAGTGGTGGCGTGGCTACAACCTTCCGCTGCCCGAAACGATACTGTAGATTTTATGTACCACCACCCCGGATACGTCTCAACAAAGATGCACATTAGCAGTAAGGCGATCAAAGCGTCAATTAATTGTGATTAATCGTGATTAACTATTTGAATCATTTGGCACTCCTACTCTTGTCATTTATCGACACTTGTTTGTTTATTTTTTTTAAACCCACGGCAAAACATTTACCATCTAGACACGTTCCATTCTCTTCTGATCAGGCGAGCCCCGAGTGTTCAGGCCAAGGTTGTGCTAAAGTGGACATACAGAGTAAACAGCAATGTTTGTCTAGTCTCGTTTGATCAAATATGCCAAGCAAAACATGATTGCTTGCACTGCCTCGTCTGCGTCTGCTGGCTTTGGAGGGTTCGTGTTGTCATCGTTGGGTACTAGATACCTGGACATTGATTAAGACACATTTCTAAGTCTAAATGGTCTACAAAATCTGCACACCAGGCCACATGTTGGCCACACAGGCAGGAGCTCTGGAAGACATCTCCTTTGCGTGGAGTTTCCATGCTCTCCCCGTGCTTGTGTTGGTTTCCTCCCACATGCCCAAACATGCATGTTAGCTTGTTTGACGGGATGAATGCGAGTGTGAATGTTTGTGTGCCCTGGGACCAGTCCAGGCTGTGCCCCAAGCCAGCTGGGATAGGCTCCAGCAACCCTAGTTTAGAATAAGCGGCATAGAAAAAGGATGGCTGCATCTACGAACCATTTCAGCTTCTCTCCGCTCGGTAATGATGATGGAATTTCCTGGACTTCCTGTGACCGGAACTAGACATGCCTGTAATCACAAAATAACTTCCTGACAAATTGAAAACTAGTTTTTAGCACAGAAATACACGCTAACATCATCAGTGTGCTACAATTCAGTCGCCTAGTGTTGAATTTGGCTGTTTTCTGTACCTACTGTGTAAACAAACCAACAACAAGTCAAAAACAGAGGCACCAATACTGCCACCTGGCGGTGAGAAGATAGAAGAAGAAAAGGTGTTGAAAGAAAAGATTTTATTTAACACCAGAGCCATCCATCCAGAAGCACAACATACAAGGATGTCAGCCTTCTAGCTGGCCTGAGGTGTTCCCTGCCCAGAAGCAAGAGGAAGAAGAGCGCGGACACAGACGACGAGGACTTTGGGAACAAGCATGCAGGGTTCGGCCTTGGGAACCGGGATCTAAGCATCCTCCTACACAATGCGGGAAAATGACGCCCCCTGCCCACTCAAGCATTTGAATCTGCACGAGCTCAGGGCTAGGAAAACAAATGTGTGCTTTCGCTTTTGCATTTCTATTCTATCCTCTTTCCCGTGGTTCAGTCGCAGTACCAAGACCAGCCGTGGCGACTGGGGGAAACTGGGATGAGGGCCATAGTACCAGTAATGGACCAGACTGCGATGTAGGAAGGTGGCGCACGTGTCTCTGTCCTGGCTGCTCAGCACAAAATGGGCAAAGTGCTAATGCGTTACAAATGTTATTTAAAAAACTGGCTGTGAAGTTCAAGGTTTTAGGATGTTGGCACTTAAAAGGGAAACTTGCTTCGCAAAACACGACCACACGTCTTTCACTTTTCTGTTGCATGCACAAATGCACGTGAAGCTATAAAAATAGGCAATGAATTCCTATTCTGCCTATTAAAACGCGTCCAAAAAGGTTTTCTGCTTTTCTAGCCGTAATCCTTACACTATTGTGCTCATTTCCTCCTACCAGGCTGCATTGCAGTCACAAAGCAACATAGAAAGGAACGCTACACCTAGCATCAAAACAAAGAGGTAGCGGCCTGAGGTGTTGCGCTGAAGCTAGTGGCTAGCTAAACAGCTAGTAGCTAGCCAGTGATGTGTGGCGAGGTGTCACTACACTGTTACACAATGATAATCATAACAATGTGGCTGCAGCTGGGTTAATATGCAGGTCCCATTACGTGCTTTCGTAGCTGCCCCTTTGTGGCTGCTTTTATATCATTCGAGCACACAGAAAAGAGGAAGACGTGCGTTCATGTCTCATGCAAGGATTGTGGATGATGAGCAAAATTCCCCCCCTACACAAGGCGAACTTCCCCTTTAAAGGAAAAATCTCAATTTCTATTTTTGATTTTTGTCCCGTACTACCCTAAGAGGTTCCACTGTCGCTGCCAGGTGTGCGCGCTGGCCCTTTAAAATTGGCTTTTCATCTCATCAGAATGCAGACGACGCAGCAAAGATCCCAGCCAAGTTTGGGAGCTAAAGGAAAGGAGAAAGGAGTTTGCATGTTGTGAGGGGTTTTAGGAAGGGAAGGACAATACCAGACATTGAAAGTCATAATCTTGGAAGGGACGTGAGACGGGACGAGACGGGTCTTTGAACACAACACGGACACGAGGGGAAAGCGGTTAAGAGCTTCACATGCTGCTGTGTTAAAAAGTAGCAAATGTAAACTATTTAGTCATTCCAGAAATGCTGCTGCAGAGTTTTCAATATATCACCTTTTTTTTTTTTTTTTTTTTTTTTAAGTCTACACTTATGGCCTTGGTATTCTTGCAAACCAAGCAAAAGGGTTGAAAGGTCACGCTGGAAAGATAATGGCACAGGGGTCTCATGTGTGGATGCTACAGAGTGGAATTTAGTAGGAAATCCTACAAAAAGGAGCCACACCGGGTTTTATCAAAGAGCAACGCAAGCGAGTTCTCTGTGGAGTTCAAATCATAGCAAAACATGTTTTACTCACACCCAGCGTTTCACAAACAAACTCGGCGAGGTTTGCAAATGCAAAACTTTCACAAAGTAATGCATTTTGTTATGCAAATCAAAACTCCACCTATCAAAAATACATCCTGCTTAAGAAGCAAATGCAGCACCTTGTACACATACATGTACAAAGGAACATATCTCTTCAAATTCACACAAAAAAGTGTCACGTGACTATTGTCCCGTCCCAATCGTAACTCTGTCATGTGACTTTTGTCACTAATCTTCCGTCTTGCAGTTCCACACACGAATGCAGTCCTGTTTTACACACACGAGCCAGTAAACGTTCCGACAAAGGACCTGCAATTTGCACACCACAAAAACACTACAGCTAAGAAAAAGTGTCACGTGACCATTGTCCCAAACGTAACGCTGAGACTAACCTGCCACCTTGCAGGTCCACACACAGATGCAGTCCTGTTTTGCACAAAAAAGCAAGTACACTGTCAGAGATATGGCCCGGAATTTGCACACGACAGCAGGTGGCGCTGCTGATTCAATTGAAGGCCAATTAGAATTTTAGTCCTGTTTATGCCCGACTCTGATACATAATGAGTGTGCGTGAGTATTTGAGGGTGCGATTGGAAGTAGCATGAGCAGAACAAGTCACAACATGGTCACATTGATTTGTATGAGCGCACCGTGTCACCAAGATCACAACTGTCTGTCACCAGAGAGCCAATGGGTTCTGGTGACATATTAACAAAGGAAAGCATGTCGGAGACGGCTGGAATCCAACCAGTAAGCCAAAGTTAAAAGAAGGAAAACGACCCTTGCACTGTCCAGTGAGTTAGTTCCAGTAGCAAATCAACACTTTTAGATAACATCTTGCTTTAGGCGATGTTTGCAGGGATTATGGGGAAGATTTGGGCCCCGTGTCAATAGTTGGGAGGAGGGAAAAACATTTGGAGATTGGTCGCCCTCAAAACTCAGCAAATTTACCTTTCATTTTCCAAAAATCGAGCAATGTAGGACATGATTACAAACAACATATGACAAATTTAAGCAAAGGTAATCAACAGCGCCACCTGCTGTTGTGGTGTGCAAATTACAGTCCATTTCCTCAAAGTTCACTGGCTTCTTTGTAAAATCGAATGCATTTGTGTGTGGAACTGCAAGGCAAAAGAGTCATGTGACCGTTGTTCACAGTTGTAGATTTGTTTTTTGTCATTGAAGGAATATGCAACCGGTATGTGTAAACCGTGCTGTCATTGCTTTGAGAGGTACTTTTCTTATTTGCAAAACAAAAAACATTAGTTTGTGAATGACGTTTTGCAAATGCACACCACACGGAGCGTGTTTGTGAGGTTCTGGCATGATTTTAACTCCATAGCACTCGGCACGACCCACATTATGTCCAAAACAATGACTAGTTCCATAAAAATGACTTTTTTCCCCTCAAATGTTAAAAATGCTACATTTGCTATTTTATCATTGACTTCAAATTAGCCACTATTAGCGTAAATATTTGCTTTTATAATGAATGGGAAGTTTTAGAAAGTTATAGTATGTATACTTTCCTATAAATTCCCGTCTGCTGGACATGTTCTGTGTGCTTGCTTAGTGTGCTTAAGATGCCAACATGGGTCAAATGTGGTATCTCTATCTTCACGTTAGACGACGTTAAGACATTTATGTCCACATTAATGGTTGCATTATTGCCCTTTTGCACGAAATCCAACTAAATTTGCAGGAGAGCGGTTTGTGCAAGTACACGCGTCAACAAAACAAAATACGACATCAGTGACAAAAACCACAAATACAAAGCAAAACACGGAGATAGAGGACACGTGTTTCATTGCACGCAGAAATCAATAAAGAAGTTATGCAAGTTACGTGGCGCTTGTGTGGCGACGTGTTCCGGGGAGTCCCTGCGTGAAAGTAAAGCGACAGCGCCTAACAGCTTGACAAACGCTCTCCTAAAGCAGCTCTAGTGTGATCATTAAACAACGCAGGCAAAGTGTGGTGCTTGTTTCAAGCTCCACATCAGCAAAGGGTTGCCTCCTGGAAATGTGCTTTGATGTGTCAATATACATTATCCAGCTACGTTACGCAGCACAAAAGCAGAACTAAAGGATGCTGGGACGCTTGCACACCTTTGAACAAAACCATGAAGAGAACAGGACGCCTGGCTGAAATTGTGCACTGCAAAACGTAGCATTGGCCTGGTAAACACACACACACACACATCGCACAGCTTCACATGAGGACGTTGGCCCGAGTGTCTGGCAGCCGCAGGCCCACCAGGCCGCCACCGACCAACACGCACGATGCCAGCAGGATGGGGATGGCCTTGGTGATGCCCACCAGCGAGCCGAAGATCAGGTTGCCCAGCACGGCCGACAGCTTGCACATGGCGTTGCAGAAACCAAAGCCGGTGCCTCTGCAAAGACACACATTCAGTTATTCTGCACATCTTGTTGCAGGAGGTATCAATCATTCATGCTCCAATTAATCCCTGTGGTCATTTAACCTCCTACAGTTGCCGGGTGCATGGTCTACAAAATGAAATTACCCTGATTCCCAAACTAGTACACAGAAAGATGGTGCAAAGCTTGTTTTTTATATTTGAGGCTTTTTCCCCAAAGAGTGCCAAACACTGCATTGTAAAATGTCTAGTTAAACCGTGCCAAACAGCGAGTGTAAGATGACTACTTCAACAGTGCCAAACAGCGAGTGTAAGATGGCTAGATAAACAGTGCCAAACAGCGAGTGTAAGATGGCTAGATAAACAGTGCCAAACAGCGAGTGTAAGATGACTAGTCGGCTAGATAAACAGTGCCAAACAGCGAGTGTAAGATGACTAGATGGCTAGTTCAACAGTAGCGTGCCAGAAAAGTCACTCATCACTGTCCTCCTCCTTCTCTCCTCCTAGGAATTCAAACATCTCAAGTTGTCTTGAAAAGCATCGCAATTTAACGGCCTCATAATTCCTTGGTCACACACTTTGTCAGTCTGTCTGCAGGCAATATAGCCATTTAGCTTGAGCTATCCTCCTCATTCGGTTCAGCTTTTAGAAAGCTGCTGGTGATAGTGGACAGCTGGCGATCCAAGTAGTCCAAACAGAACACACTTGATCAAACTGAGGTGTCAGAGCATCCATGTCACAACTTCCTGAAGCTGCACTCCAAGCATCAGGGGAAATGTAGTTTTTAGCCATAAATTAGCCGCATCACAGTACGAGCTGCAGGGTTCAAAGTTGCGGCTTATACACCGATAATTACTGTAGTAATAAAATGATCTTCTGCTTGCTTTTCCTTTTTACACTTCAAGTAAAGAAACATCCCAGCTATAAAGAGGATTTCCACAGTCGTCCACATAAATTGGTGCCAAGTGTGGCAGTGACCCAGTAGATGGCAGTGTGGTGCAAAAAAAAGCTTCTATGCTCGGTGGTAGAAACCCATTTCATCATGTGCATTACCCCCACCCATTGGACTGGAGTGGAATTGTATTGGCCAGAACCGCAAGATTTTATTTTTTGTATTATTATTTTATTTTATGGAGTTGTCATGGGCTAGTTCTGATTGTACTTTGCGGTGTTTCTAATATTTTGGTGATTTTGTAGTTGAATGAGAGGGTTAAAATATTAGAAAAATCTGCTTGCGATGCAGACCCTGGTATTTGATGTCATTAAATTGCACAAGTGTACTTAATCAAGTGGTAGTGGTATTTCAGCCAAATGGGCCCGACCCACCTCCTGTCTGTGGGGTAGAGCTCCGTGGTGACCACATCCAAGGAGTTCCACGCAGAGATGCTGAGGCCGTTGTAGAGGCACAGCATGAAGATCATCATGGACTCGCTGGTGCCGAACCACAGGAAGAAGCAGCTGATGCCTGACAGCACCATGGAGCCCCCTGTGGGACACATGGGCACGTCTCGGACGTCACGCTCGCCCAAAGGCCACCACGACGGCATTTAGCCAGCGAAGGTTGCTATTTCTGTTCCTAGCGGGCCAAAAAAGGCCACGTCGTACCTAACATGCTGAGACGCCCTATTTTGTCCATGAGGAGGGCTGAGACGATGTTTCCGGGCAGCACGGCCAGCGTTCCCAGGAAGTTGACGAAGTAGACCCAGTAGGCACTGTAGTCGTCATCAAAGGTCATCTGGCAGCCCGTCTTGTTGTGGTGAAAGGAGCTGTTGATCACCCGCGAATTCGTCAGCTTGGCGTCGTCAATGTCTGCAAGAGGGAGGCCATAAACGTTGCACTGATACTTTTGTTGTTTTTGGCTCACCAATTAGTCATTTATTGCTTGTTATGTCATTTAAATAAACGAGTAAATAACTACTACACGAATGAAAACACTAATTCACACAAAGCTCAGCCATTGTTTCACACAAACAAGTGACTGACGCATCAAAAGTAACCATATTTTCATTTGTGAATTGATTTGAAAGCATATCGGAAAAAGTATCTACACTTGGGCATGGATCCGCACATCACTACCGTTCCGTTTCCGTTCCGTTTTCCTCCGCTTATCCGGGTCCGGGTCGCGGGGGCAGCAGCTTCAGTAGGGAAGTCCAGACTTCCCGGTCCCCGGCGACCTCTTCCAGCTCC